>OZ005742.1:130643384-131010884 GCA_963930735.1 Dioctria linearis | reverse complement strand
AGGGCTACCAATATTTAATATATCCAACGTGGGGCTGTCCCACACCCTGATCACTGCTAGCCGGGCTTGAGATCCTTGGCGTGATATATGCCTAATACCTCGCCTTGAAGAGCTTCGATTTTATAACAGGAAGAGCCTACGGTCTGCATGATTCGGCACTTTAGGAATTTTTTGTCGAGTTTAGCATTGTATCTTTTACTTAAATCACTTTGCGCAAAGTTGCGGCGGTAGACTTCTTGACCAGGAGAGTATTTTCTCGCCTTGCAGCGCAGATTGTAATTCTTTTGGTGTCGTATCTGAGCCTTTCTTAGATTTTCCACTACGGTCGATTGAATTCTTGTGCGAATTTCTGAGGGGTCGCTCACTGGAATGTCACCCTCCTCTAGCGCCCGTAGTCTGCGTAGGAGTTCATATGTGGTCCCGTGGGTAACCATGTTCTTCCCAAAGGCAAGATGATACGGGCTAAAACCGGTGGACTCATGAATAACATTTCTTAATGCACAACTTATTGCTGAAATAGTTTCGTCCCAATTTCTATGGTGTTGGCCGATGTATGTCCGTATTGCTGATAGTATGCTTCTATTCACCCGCTCTGAGGCATTGGCTTGTGGGGTGTATACGGCTATACGATTGTGTTTGACTCCGTAAGAGGCCAAAAGACTTTTGAAGTCTCCCGAAATAAATTGCGGACCATTGTCAGATGTTAAACTTTCTGGGACCCCAAAGAGGTGGAAAACTTCTCGCTCTAAGAACAAGGTTATGGCTTGCGCCGTCGCCTTTCTAATTGCTTTGAGTACTACAAACAAAGGTTGAATCAAGTCCAAAATCAGAACATGAAACTTCATTGTCTCTGAGATTACCTAGCATCACAATCCCAAAACTCTCAGGTTCTTACGATTCATGGAGGCCTTTTCACGATCTATTCAATTCCCTGTTGCATTCAAATTCTGCGTTATCTCCGGTGCAGAAATTGCATTATTTGAAGTCAAGTGTATCTGGAGAAGCAGAGCACTTATTACGTAAATTTCCTATGACCAACACGAGTTATGACAGCGCATGGAAGATATTGCTTGAAAGGTATGATAATAAACGAGTCTTGGTAAATGCCCAATTGAAAGCATTCTTTAATCTACCTAAAGCAGCCCACGAATCAGCCAAGGCTATCAAAACCTTGCTAGATAAGTCTTCCGAATGTATCTTCGAACTCGAGGCATTGCAAGTTTCCACTAAGCAATGGGATGCAATTCTCATCTATATGGTGGTACAATGTTTACCAGCAGAAACGCAACGTGCATGGGAACAAGAGGTCAATACTGCAGAAGGACTTCCCACTTTCGAGTCCTTAAATTATTTTTAACAATCTAGATTTAGAATTTTAGAAGCCATAGTCGATACCAAACCGTCCCTAGTCAACAAAAATGCTCATGTCCCGAGAGCATCTACCCATTTTACTTCATACACCCAAGCATGTCCTTTGTGCAAATTTATAAAACTCGATGTAGACAATAAATTCAAAATTGTCACATCAAATCAATTGTGTAATAATTGCCTATCAAAAGGCCATAGCACGAAAACTTGTACGAGTAAGTTTTAATGTCAGCGATGTTACTTCACAGGAATAATGCCACTCCAAGGGTCTCGACCCAATTCAAGCCAAGGGAGCAGCAATCAGAAGCTCAACCTTGTAATTCACCTTCCACATCCAATAACTCTCTTCACACGCTTCACACAAAAAACCAACGTACCAAACAAGCACTGCTTGCAACAGCACTGTTAAACCTTCCTACAAATAAGGGAAACATGTTGGTATTGAGAGCTTTGATAGATTCAGGCTCTCAAGTTTCATTTCTAACCCAAGCCGCCGCACGTAAGCTGCAATCATCCACTACAAACGTGGAAATTCAAATCACGGGCCTGGGAAAAACTGAAACTACAAATGTTCAAAAACAAACTACTTATAGTGGATACAATTACGGACATTTTACCTCCTTCAACCATTCCAAACAAAGAATGGAGTCATATACATGAGCTACCACTTGCCGATCCGTTTTTCTTTAAACCAGGAAAAATTGACCTGCTTTTAGGAGCAGATGTGTACAGTGAAATTCTTTTGGAAGGTTTACGGAAAGGTCCTCCAGGAACACCAACTGCCCAAAACAGTACCCTCGGATGGATACTTTTCGGAAAGTTAAAAAATACATCCACATTCTGAACAGTATCTGCGTTAACAGCAAAGGCTCATTACGACGACGACACTTCACTGGATAAACTTTTACGTCAGTTCTGCGAAACTGAAGAAGTTAATCCAGGAAGAAAGCTGTCTAAAGCAGATCAAGATTGTGAAGAGATTTACCAAAAAACTCATTTTCGTAACGCACACGGCCGTTACGAAGTTCGTCTGCCTTTCACCACAGAAAGCCCTAACCTAGGCGACTCTCGAGGTATGGCATTACGTAGGTTCTACAGCCTAGAACGGCAATTAGAACGAAATCCTGAACTCTATCAGGAATACAAAACTTGCATTAATGAATACAAGACATTAGGTCACATGACAGTGGCTAATAAGATAGTAAGCAATGAACAAAGCTTCTATCTTCCTCACCATGCTGTTATCAAAGATAGCACCACCACAAAGGTTCGCGTCGTCTTTGATGCTTCAGCAAAAACGACGGAAAAAGTCTAAACGAACAGCTGCATACGGGTCCAGTACTGCAGTCTGAACTCTTTTCAATCATCCTCAGATGGCGAAAGTACAAATTCGCTATGTCTGCTGACATAGAGAAAATGTACAGGAAGATAAAGGTACAACCCCCAGATCAAACCTATCAAAGAATACTTTGGAGGAATAATCAAAATGAACCTATTAAAGATTACAAATTAACCACTGTAACCTTTGGCACCACGCCAGCTCCCTATCTCGTAATAAAAACGCTCAATCAACTAGCTATTGATGAAGCTGACAAGTTCCCCGAAGCTGCGAAGATAGTCTCTCGTGACTTCTATGTTGATGACCTTCTTACAGACTCAGATACAAAGGAAGAAGCCTTCAAAATACAAGGTCAACTTATCAATCTGTTATCTTCCGGCGGATTTAATTTGAGGAAATGGGTTAGAAATTCTTCAGATTTACTATCTAGGATCCCCGAACCATACAGAGAAGTTGAACTTCCTTTGCGATTCGCAAGCGATGAGTCTGTAAAAACTTTAGGCATTCATTCGTTTCCAGGATCTGATTGTTTCACACTACAATATAAAAGGAAATCAGATTGCCTCTCTACAAAGCGTTCTATTCTTTCAGAAATTGCAACGCTTTTCGATCCACTTGGCTGGATATCACCAATTATAATCACTGCTAAAATCTTGATGCAAGCTTTATGGCTTGCAGGATGTTCATGGGATGAACCAATACCGGCACCCATTAATAAGTAGTGGCGCGAACTTATGACAGAATTACATCATATTAGCAGCATCAACATACCACGTTGGTTACATACTACAAATAACTTATCCACCGTATCCTTAACAACATTAAAGCGCTCCAAGAAGAGAAATCAGCGATTCACCACCAAAGATGGTCCTAAAGTTAAAATGAGGCTTTTTGCTTTAAATTTATTCAATAAGAATAACTCTGTAATTTCTACTCTCAATCATTAGGTGGTTACTGGAAAATTGTGTGCTTTTTAAAGGATAAACATTTCGTATAGTTATAAATACAGCATCACATCGATCTAATTCTAGTTTTCGTAAACCAAACATTCCATTTTATCCTGAGCAAAGGAAGCCACTTTATACGAGCACCACAACAGCAAACCTTTTTCTTGACTAATTCCTAAGTGAGTGAGTTCAAACTTACCTCTTTCTTAAAGAGGTGGCTTAAGGTTACATTATAACCGATAACTTCTGAAAAGAAAATATCCTGAAAACAAAGCATCAAAATTCTTAGTAAAATTAAATCTAATTTGAGTTCTCATAAGCAAATAACATGTACACGTCCCAACATCGCCATGTATTTGTCATCTTCATAACATATTGCACAAATACAACCTAAAAGTATAGCCTCATTGAGCAAATTAAATTAAAATTATTCTCAAAAAACAATTCCTGAAAAGGGAACATATTACAACAATACCATGATGAAATTGAGTTCTGAAAAGAAAACAAATTCAATCTAATTACAATTTTCCAAAAAATAGGTACAACATCTATCAAAAGCATGTGTTGTCATGTAACATACAATGCATGGCACAAATACAATCAGATCAAGCAGATCAATTTGCAACTATAGCATTAACATCATTATAAGTACCATCGAACGGGAATTTCTTCTCTCCGTGATACGAAATAAAATTTTTGCAAATATAATTTAATTTAACACAACAGCATGTGTTGCTCTAAATTTCTTGTTGCTATGCATTTTTGTTCGTTGCTAGGCAAATTTTATCGCTAGTACCGTAAGAGCACAGCTGCATTGTCAATTCTTGTAATCATGCGCCGCTGCTACTCTATCAGTGGTGTCGTGTGCAAGCAAGGGCTATATAAACGACAAGCTGACTGATCTCGATCTCTTTTTGTGCTTGGCATCGCTTGGGGTAAGTTGGCTTAGGGACTAACATTCATATCGGGTATAGACTGATATTTCACTTCTAACAATTAATAATCATTTCTGGTCTCGACGGAAATAAACGCATCTTATTTCGGGTCTCGACTGAAGATAAGAAATTTACTAATAATCATTTCTGGTCTCGACGGAAATAAAAGCATCTTATTTCGGGTCTCGACTGAAGATAAGATAACACTTTAAGCCGGGTCTCGACTGACTTAAAGAATATTATCTCGGGTCTCGACTGAGATAATCTTTTACTAACAATCATTTCTGGTCTCGACGGAAATAAACTCATCTTATTTCTGGTCTCGACTGAAGATAATATAACACTTTAAGCCGGGTCTCGACTGACTTAAAGAATATTATCTCGGGTCTCGACTGAGATTATTTTTTACTAACAATCATTTCTGGTCTCGACGGAAATAAACGCATCTTATTTCGGGTCTCGACTGAAGATAAGATAACACTTTAAGCCGGGTTTCGACTGACTTAAAGAATATTATCTCGGGTCTCGACTGAGATGATTTTTACTAACAATCATTTCTGGTCTCGACGGAAATAAACGCATCTTATTTCGGGTCTCGACTGAAGATAAGATACCACTTTAAGCCGGGTCTCGACTGACTTAAAGAATATTATCTCGGGTCTCGACTGAGATAGTATCTTACTAACATTAACGCTTTATTTCTGGTCTCGACGGAAATAAAGAATTGTTCTAACCAAGAACAAAGGACTTAACATTAGCTTACTGCCAATTCCTCAAGTATCAAGTTTTAGATCGGTGAGTACCAGTTACTTGTAACATTTTAATACTTATTCATATATCTATTTGACTATATTTTGACTTATATACACATATATATTATACATTTCATGTGCATATCTATTTTACACATATATTTTTATTACATTTGTTGACGATCTTATATAATAACTTGATGCTAATAAGTGTCAGTGTAATACAAAAATCTCAGACCCAATCTTATATACAGAGTTTTGTCTCAACATATTTATTTCTGAAAATCGTACATTATAAATTGGTGTCAATAAGTGTTTTCTAGTGTACGTTGATTTCTGACCCAACAATTTATATAATTCTGTCTTAATACAACTACTCGAGATATTTAAGTTAAGCACGTGTGCCAGTGTCTTGAAGTTAAATTATTCTAACTTTTGCTCTAGACTAATTATATATATTGAATATCTATTTATATACTATTTATTATTAACAATCCTGTGAGGGTGCTTTTCCCATACTTTTGAATCGTTGACCTGAAACCTTTTTATACATAATCTGATCTAAATAGTGGGAGATTCTAAAACCTAAGTGCAGCAGTTTCTTGCGATTCAAAGAAAGTGAACAGTGTTGATTTGTTGTTGGAAAATAGACCACAGATCTTGATCCAAATTTACCAGTGCATTCATTTCAGTCACTTAATCAAATTTGCGTGTACGTTCTATTAACGGACAGTACAGTATATCCATATGGTTCATGTTTTTTTTTTTTATTATGTATGTCTCATCACGTCTAGTTCTGTGAACTACACTGATCTATTTATATATGTATATATATATACTAACTAACTTGCAAACAATTTTTTTTCTGAATTAATTGCGTGAGTGGATTAATTTACTCTCGTAATATCTAAATGTGCACTTAAATATCAATAATACAATTGCTTGGTACTTACCCCGATCCCAAATACGCATTTGTGACGTGGTAAAGAATGTTGGTTTTGATGCTAGTACATATCATGCAAATCTTAAACTTTGATGTTAGTTAATTACAACAAATTAATTAGGCTATCCACTACGCTGCGAGGCCAGAAGGCCATTAAGTACGCTTTGCCGCGGCTTAATTTCTCGTTAATTAACTGCTTCGTAAATTGTTTCCTTGATTCCGTGAACTTCCAATTCCTCTGGGGTTCCGGAAGCTTCTAGGCGGTTGTGCGTGAATTTATACATTTCCTTTTTTTATCTCCTTTGGATATCTTTATATAAATATGGGTCGGAGGCGTGCGCCGCTAGGACAAGACATGCGCCTCCGACGTAAGCTAAAATGATTACACTTCGTTACAATTTTGCCCTTGGTTCATATACGTAAGAATTCCTTACCTTTTCTATGCTTATTTAACTCTAAATCTTCGATTTCCCTCTTTCACCAATAACAATTTTACTTGGGGAACTTTCCGTATTTAGTTAACCTTTTCTCTTCTTTTTAAAAAATTTTTATTTTTTATTTTTTCTAGTTTGTTTCCTAGTTGCAAAACTTTTCCTGAACTCCACTACTTATGTTAAACTAGTTAGTTACTTGGGAGACGGTCGGAATTTAAATGAACTGTTCTCACGATTTGAAAAAAATAATTAGCTTCCCGTTAGCTCACTACCACGCCATCGATATCTATGCTTATTGCTTCAGGCTTGTTACTAAGTCGCTGCCTTATAAGTGGTATAAGAGGTTTCCTTAGGTAGAATTAGATGGCTCTGTTTTAGACCAATCGAATCTCTACACACAACAAGGTTAAATTTTATAGGTTTATGGATCTCGCATAGACAATTGGGTGTAACCAAAGAAGATACCTACAATCGAACATTACTCTTTTCTTGTTTTTGTTGTTTCTAAAGCATTTTAATTTTGCGAATTCTGCCGTATTTTGCCAATCGTGTTGGAAAGCTCGGATCTCTACCCATGTACGGAACCTATCAATCCTACTAATCCATTCTGCATGCAGCTTCCCAATTAATCCCATTTTTGTAGGTAAATGCAGTCCGAGGTCTTGGCTATTTGATACGGAGTACGGGTGTTTATAGCACGACAGAAATAATTACCAGTTGCACTGAAGAGTCGAACCCGACCAAGGTGCAATCAGCATTGAGCGACAATTTCTCAAATGTACATTAGGCTGGTCCGCGCGCAAGACGAATTTGCCTTATTTATTTACAATTTTTTTCTCTTCATTTAACTGTAGGCAAACATAAGGTCTCAGCTTCCCCAGTTCTTTATTTAATATTTATTGATATTTTTTAATTCGCCCTTGATCGATCTGAGCTACTTGTTACAGGCCAGGCTCGGAAATTTGACTTCTGGCACTATTTCCGAGGCTGGGGTTTCCGTGCTAAAATTTACGAATTTACTACGGTATCTAATAAACTGACGGGCCGAAGAGAGTTCGGAACTCATTTTGTTAGCAGTGACTTAGTTTTGTTACATACTTTTAAGTATGCCGAAGGATGGGGACTATCAATAAAAGAGAGCTGCTATCAATTTTGAATTCAATAAAGGCTTTCGATTACGGATCTGTCCACCCATATAAGTGTAGAAGAAGTACTACGAATTATGATTATGCCTTAGCGCAGAAGAACCGTGGTAGCTCGAAAATTAGAGTGACGATAGAAGAAACATTGGGAGGGGTAACCACGTAATTGAACCATCTTAATAACGTCAACAGAGGACGACAAAAAGGAAAATTCTGGTATGCTGAGAATGAAATTTTCGGCAACGGCTCCTAATTTGGAATTACTACGGCAGGGTAACTGCCCGTAGGGTACCCTATGGGAAGGATTTGACGCATTTTCAACCAGGGTAAGGTTAAAGTGTATTTGACTACAAAAGGTATATCTCCCACCATTGAAGCTACTCAATAGGAGGGTTGTGTGATATCCTACCAGTTACAAGAGAAGCTTGTCGGATGCCTTTTTAGGGCTACCAATATTTAATATATCCAACGTGGGGCTGTTCCACACCCTGATCACTGCTAGCCGGGCTTGAGATCCTTGGCGTGATATATGCCTAATACCTTGCCTTGAAGAGCTTCGATTTTATAACAGGAAGAGCCTACGGTCTGCATGATTCGGCACTTTAGGAATTTTTTGTCGAGTTTAGCATTGTATCTTTTACATAAATCACTTTGCGCAAAGTTGCGGCGGTAGACTTCTTGACCAGGAGAGTATTTTCTCGCCTTGCAGCGCAGATTGTTTTTCTTTTGGTGTCGTATCTGAGCCTTTCTTAGATTTTCCACTACGATCGATTGAATTCTTGTGCGAATTTCTGAGGGGTCGCTCATTGGAATGTAACCCTCCTCTAGCGCCCGTAGTCTGCGTAGGAGTTCATCTGTGGTCCCGTGGGTAACCATGTTCTTCCCAAAGGCAAGATGATATGGGCTAAAACCGGTGAACTCATGAATAACATTTCTTAATGCACAACTTATTGCTGAAATAAATCGTCCCAATTTCTATGGTGTTGGCCGATGTATGCCCGTATTGCTGATAGTATGCTTCTATTCACCCGCCCTGAGGCATTGGCTTGTGGGGGTATACGGCTATACGATTGTGTTTGACTCCGTAAGAGGCCAAAAGACTTTTGAAGTCTCCCGAAATAAATTGCGGACCATTGTCAGATGTTAAACTTTCTGGGACCCCAAAGAGGTGGAAAACTTCTCGCTCTAAGAACAAGGTTATGGCTTGCGCCGTCGCCTTTCTAATTGCTTTGAGTACTACAAACTTTGTAAATTGATCTATCACAATAATCAGTGACGTGTTACCAGCTTTGGAGCGCGGGTATGGACCAAGGAGGTCAATATTTATAGCCTGCCATGCGCGGTTAGGAATGAGTGGGGTACCCATAGGAGGACGGAGACAAGTATTAGGGGCTTTACATTCTTTGCATGATTGACATCTGTTAATATAGTCTCGAATTTGGTTTAACATTCGAGGCCAATAATATAACCGTTTTAGCTTCTCGGCTGTTTTGGAAATGCCACAATGGGATGACATTGGTGTATCGTGCGCATTGCGTATCAAAAGTTCTGTTAGTTCACCAGGAACCCATATCTTCCAGGATGGACTATCTTCAAGCGATTCCTCAGTAATGCGTCTGGTGTACTTTAATATAATGCCTTCCTCGACCCTTAAATCTGGAAGTCGGTCGGCGTTTTCCCGTATTGCTGCAATTTTTCCTAAGTAATCCCTTGCCCTGAATGCTGGGTGGTTAAGATCGATCTCGACGAAGGTATCTACATACCCGACCTCATCTAATTGTGAATGCGAGAGCGCATCGGCTACTACATTCTCAGTCCCTTTTTTCTGCATGATCTCGAAATCAAACCCTTGGAGCTTCAAGCTCAATCTCGCTAGTCGGCCTGCCAAATCTTTCTGGCTCATCAACCACTTTAGGCTAGCGTGGTCTGTAAGGATGGTGAACTGGGATCCTTCCACGTATGGGCGAAATTTTTTTACGCTAAGAACCGCTGCTAGACACTCCAGCTCGGTGATACTATAATTCCTTTGGGCCGAATTCAGTTTCTGGGACATAAAAGCTATAGGGCGCTCGTTACCTTGACATCCTGTTGACGCAGTACCCCACCGACCCCAGTAGAGGACGCGTCACACTGAATGATAAACCGCCTATTGAAATCCGGGATGGCCAGGACTGGTGCTACTGTTAAGCTTGCCTTCAGCTTAATAAATGCCTTCTCAGCCTCCTCTGACCACAAACTGGCGGATTTCTTCTTTAGAAGATCCGTTATGGGAGTGACCAGGCTCGCATAATTCGGTATAAACCGCCGATACCACCCTGTCTGTCCCAGAAACCCTCGAAACTGTCTTACGTTTCTTGGCTGAGGAAAGTCTTGAATCGCTGATATTTTTTCTGGATCTGTTTGGATGCCTTCTTCGCTTTTAATGTGCCCCAGATATTTAAGGCTCTTTTGACAAAATTTACTCTTTTCAATATTAATGGTTAATCCCGCCCTCTGGAGACAATGTGCAACCTTTAATAACACTACCCTGTGCACATCAAAACTCTCCGACAAGATTAGGAGATCGTCTAAGTACACAAATACGTCTTCATGTAAGTCATATGGTATCACCTTATCCATTAATTTACACATGCTCTTAGGCGAATTGGTTAACCCGAAAGGCATTACCACGAACTGATATAACCATCTTCCAGGTACCACAAAGGCAGTTTTATCTCTTGATTGCGGCTCTAACTCTATTTGCCAAAAGGCATCCTTTAAATCCAAACTGGTTATATACTTCGTCCCTTTTACACGCCCCAAAATGCCGTTTATTTGTGGCAGTGGATATGCATCCTTACGAATCACTTCGTTCACCTTCCGAGAATCCAGACAGACACGAATCTTTCCACCTGGCTTCTTTACTATCACCAACGGGGATGACCATTCGCTCTGGCTCTCTTCAATTACGCCCAGGTTTAGCATTCTATCAATTTCGGTATCGAGTAACTTTTGCATTGGAGGAGATAAAGGGTAATGCCTTTGCCGGATGGGTTTACTATTGCCTACATCAATAGAATGCTTCAGCAGAGTCGTGCGAACTAAGCCTTGCTTGTCGCACGAAGGGAACTTAGCTATGATTTCATCCAGTCGTTGTCGTTCTACGTTCAAACTCGCGGTTTTATCCTCTGGGCAGGATAACTCGGATATTATAACCGGAAAAATCCCAAATGCTTCCCAAAAATTCACACCTAAAATCAGTTCTCGGGTCAAATTCGGAATTTAAAAAAATTTTATATTTTTGGTGGTCTCGTTGAATTGTACAGATAAGAAGACGAAGCCTACCACTCGTTGACTGGTACCATTTGCAGTTTTTATTGAGGCCTTAATTGACGACCAAGGGGTGTCAAGTTTTGCCAGTGCTCCGTTACCTAAGCAACTCACGCTGGCCCCACTATCTAACAACCCCCGTAAGGCTAAGTCTTGAATCTGAATTTCGACTACTGGTCGCCCGTCTTCTTCAGCCTTAACTATGGTACCAGACAATTCCTTTTTGGATTGACGACGGCTTCGGAAATACTGTATCATTCTAGGAAGTCTTGATTTAGTGTTGATGAGAACCTCATTCGTGGATGCTGAGATTGTTCCACATCATCTGGAACTGGCATAGTTGGTCGACTCAGTAATTCTCGCCTCCTTTGAGGGGTATGTGTATTCTCCGGCGGACCTGGGCGACCCCTCGGACCTTGGCCCGCTTTCCAGTTTCCCTTCACACACCTTATGCAATTCGGCTTTACCACATTCTTAGATCCACAAGTATAACAGAATATCCTCCGTACTTGGGCTGGACAATCCATAAAGACGTGTCCGATGTCGTCACAATTCCAACAAATTAAGTATGCCCTATCCCTGGTTACTTCTTTTTCCACCTCGGATATTTCCGGCCTCTTGCTATTGCAGGGCTCTAGATACTCTTCTGACAAGTGTTGGTTTTGTGGCTCATATTCTTGGTGATATATCTCATGGACATTGTGGGTATGCCTTCGGGTCTTCAGTTGGTCTTCGGCCGTTTCGCCGACGTCTGACCATAGCTTCTCGATCTCCCTACACAAATGGTCCGTTTCTTCCACACTGTTAAATTGTTGTATGATCAAGGTCTTTCTAAGGGCTGGGTGCATGTTCCGCTTTATAATGCTAGCACGGGGTACCTTGCGGCAGAACTGCCAATACCAGGTGGCAGCACGACCATGCAGGAGCTGGTGAATTGCATATACCAGAATGTTTTGGGGCACTCCATCAGCTCGAGCTAAGGTTTCCACTCTGAACAGAAAATCGTCTATTGACAGACTTCGTGGAGACCCATCGAACCTAATTTGCCAATTAGAAACGGGATTGCCACTACTGCGTCGTGGTTCGGCATGCTACCGTTAATTTGAAACTTGTAATTTTAATGGAGAATATAACTGATTCTCGTACGTATCCGATGATGGTAGCAATTCGAATTCCAACCACAATTGCAGATTACTACGCCAAGTTCAAAATAGTATATCTATATAACTAAATCCTTTCCTTACTTAAATCTCGATTTCCCAATTAATTAAATTACTTGCAATCTTTAAGTCTATTCCATAACATCCATAACTAGTAACTCAAGCTATGCGCTTCCCGCTTCTATTTCTCCATCCGTCAGTTGAATAATAACAACAACCGATGATTACGATAATGCACTTCTTATGCTTTAGGATTGTTAAGGCAATTAAACAAAAAAAAAATTGATTATCTATGTTATGCGATTAATTAGCAGTTCAATAAATTCAATTATCATAAAAAGGGTTGCACATCCTCAGCCAGTGAGAACATTAAAAGGTAAGGAAAAGCTAAAATAGGTAGGAAGATTCCTTTTATCCTACCAGTGAATACTTGTGCGTTTTGAAATGATAAGACAGAAGATCTTTCAAATATCAGAGTTCACTGTTTTATTGTCACTTCAAATGCTTCTTAATAACTAGTCAGTTCAGTACTTAAATCTATGGTAATCCAAAATTCACTTACGCTACTTTAATACATTTACACTTATTACTACCTTAAAATACCGAGCCTCCACTGGCGAATTTCTATTCCTTATCTGTAATAGAAAAGAGACTATTATTAATCATATCAAATAACAAGGGGTTGGATTTTAGTTTGAGCAGAGTGAGCGTCATATAACTGCTCTTTAAAATTGCTGGGATCAAAACTCCCGATGTAGGGTGCTGAAAAAATATATATATGTTAAATTGGTTAGTAAAAAGGGTTTCATGTACTTCCCTTGATTTAATGGGTTAAGCAAGACTTCAGTGGCTTCAATGTACTGCCGATCTGTCTCGATGCTCAGTCAGAACTTGAGTGATTTGCTACTTCCAGTAGCTCGCTATTTATAGGCAGAAATACAATAAAAATTGTGTCTGCCGGTGGCGTTGCCAATGACGCCCGCGTCTTTGTGAACTTTTACGTATTTGGTTCCCAAATGTCGTCATCGTGTGAATTTTCATGCATTTGGTCCAAAAATGGTGTCACCATAGTTTTAATCGGAATATGTACTGACAGCTGCCATTTTGATTTTGTCAAAGTAGTTCATGGCAGCTGTTTTGGTTGGAGTTGAAGGTAATATATGATTTAAATATTTATTTATAAATAATAAATGATTTTGTATTTGTAGAACTTCGAGGTGAATTCCTGTGGCTGAATGTGGATGGATTCTACGAGTGTAAGTATGGTTTTATAGATTATTTTAGAATTATTTAAAACACTGAGACTGTTAGCTATTTGTTGATTTAATGAGTTATATTTCCTTTTTTTTATTTTTTAGCTGCTAGGAAAAATGTTTGAAGCCTGACGCAGCGTGGGAAGTAACTTTCGTTTGAGAGGAAAGTTTTTTTGTTTTAATTAAAAAAGTCTCAGACCAAGAAAAGATCTGAGACTTCCTTTTTTTTTGCATCTTTTAGTGATGCTTTTTATTTGTTTACTTTTAGCCCACAACGTTCGAGGCCATGTCTTCGCGGGATATTACATTACCTTCGTGGGAAATTTTAGTATTAGTAATATTTAGTATATATTTTTATTTTTTTTATTTTAAGATTGTTCCGCGACGGAACATCCTCCCGCCTCCAGGAATGGAGCAACTAACATGTTTTGTTTTTATGTTAATAAATGAAAATTTTATATGACTTACTTGACTGTTTAAGTTGCAAGCGAACCCTTATTTGTCCGTTGCGCAATCTGAGAAACCGAAGTGTATCTCCGTCCTCGGTAGTTATTCGATATCCCTTCCCTGCTGAGAAAACCCTTAGCCATGGGATTGGTTGGGATTGGATTTGATCCCGGAGCCTAGTTTCCACTATCAAATTGGGTGGAGGTCTCCTCGTAGGTCGTGCTGCTGACGAATCGGGACGTTGATCTGCACTGGATTATTGCTCAACGTTGACGCTTCGTGTGATGCTGCATAGGAAGCCGTCATAGCTGGCTTTCTAGTTGATGTGTGATATGGCCTTGCGGCTGAAGCTGAAGCCGTCGGAGCCGGCCTTCTGACTAATGCGTCAAATGGTTTTGCGGCTGATGTTGAGGCCGTCGGAGCCGGCCTCCTGACTGATGCGTCATATGGTTTGACGGCTGATGTTGAAGCCGTCGGAGCCGGCCTTCTGACTGATGCGTTGTATGGTTTGGCGGCTGATGTGGAAGGCGTCGGAGCCGGCCTTCTGACTGATGCGTCGTATGGTTTGGCGGCTGATGTTGAAGGCGTCGGAGCCGGTCTTTGAGTTGACGCATTGTGCGTCGTGGAAGAAACCTTCAACGCTGGCTTTGTAATATTCTGTGAGTAAGCCTTCAAAGCTGGCTTTGTATATTCGATTGCCTTTGACAGTTCTGGGGCTTTTTTGGCCCCTGTAGGAGGTCTAGATGGCCTCGTTGGCTTTCTAGTCGTAATTTCTTTGGCTATTTGCTTTAGCCTTTCCGGTGCTAGTACTGCCTCGAAGGGTGGTATGTAGGTTCTGGGGCATCGTGGCATGTCTGTGGTCCGGAGCTTGTCCTTTGTAGGAACCTCTAGCTCAGGAACATCATCTATGAATAAGTAATCATCGAGACTTGGTAGTGAGTCCATTCTAATTTTCAAGCTGCATACAAAATAATAATAAAAAATAATAAGAAAAATAATAAAAAATTTCAAAATAAATGCAGATGGTGCTTACAGAAAATCAAACGAAAAATAATAAAAAAATAATAATTAAAAACAAAAAAGAAAAAAAAACAATAAAGTTAAAGAATCCACCAGTTGTCTTTATGTAGCGAGGTTACTTTTCCATGTGATTTGCTGTTCGTTGTATTTGACAGATTTGCCTTTTGGCGGATTTAATTCCAAGTAAAGTTGGTTTTAATTTGGTTTTGTCCTGTATTACCTGCCTTTTAATGGTCTAATGTTACCTCTTTATTTTATGAGATGGCGTTACTGTTCGTGCTGCAGAGTGTGGTTAATAGAATATTTTGAGAAAACTTATTATTCTGCATATTATTTGTTGCTTTTATATGTTTGGACTCGGTTGCTGGTATTCTTGCGTTGTTATTTTGCAAGTGTTTCTGACATTTATAATGACTAGTGTAATTTCTTGCTGAATAGTCAGTTGATCGAATGTACAGCGTTTGTAGTAGGCGTGATTGTTCGCTGCTTTGATTTGTGGAGGATTTTATACTGCTCCTGCTGGTTGAGATTTTGTTGTTTTTCTTCGATTGGTAGTTTAAACAATTTTGTTATTGGTCGACAGTATTCTTGCTGCGCTGTTTTAACTGTCGCTACTC
The DNA here is from genome assembly GCA_963930735.1 of Dioctria linearis. NCBI lineage: Eukaryota > Metazoa > Arthropoda > Insecta > Diptera > Asilidae > Dioctria > Dioctria linearis. The sequence goes on along the minus strand of OZ005742.1, from coordinate 130,995,218 downwards.
TGACTTTGTTGTCCGTTCCAAAATGAATTTTAATTATTCTGCCGAGTAACCATTTTGTGGGAGGACAATTTTTGTTGTGGATTAAGACCATGTCATTAGGTTTTAGATTATTTTCAGAATTTCTCCACTTTGTGCGTGGTTGCAGGCTGTGTATATATTCCGCAGACCATTTTCTCCAAAATTGTTCTGTTAAATACTGCGCGTATTGCCATCGCTTGAGTAATGTATCAATCTGAGGTGTAGATGGCTCTGGAATTGCTTTAATGTTTCTGCCTGTTAAAAAGTGGCCTGGTGTCAAAACGTTGTAATCTTTCGGAGCGTTTGACAGTGGAGTTAGCGGGCGTGAATTAATGTAAGCTTCAATCTGGCACATGACAGTCGAAAGTTCCTCATACGTTAGTATAGCGTTTTGTATTGTTCGTTTTAAATGTGTTTTCAATGACTTTACCCCGGCTTCCCATAATCCACCAAAATGTGGCGCGGCTGGTGGATTAAAGTGCCATGTAATTCCGGCCAACATAATGTCTGTAGCGATGTCGTGTGGAAGTTGGTTTAAGATGTTTTTTAACTGACATGATAGTTCCTTGTTTGCTCCGATAAAGTTCGTACCGCAGTCAGAATATAGATGTCGGCATAAACCTCTTAGAGCAGTGAAACGTTTGAGCGCGGCAAGGAATGCTGTCGTTGTGAGTTCGATCACTATTTCAATATGGACTGCTTTTGTGGCCATGCATATGAATATACTGAAGTATGCCTTCATAATTTTGGCATTTCGTATTTTCCGGTATGTTCGAACACCATGGATGGTGTTGCTCTAGACGGCGGTAGATTTCCCATTATTTGATTTGTGGGTTTTGGCTTGGTTCGAAAGCATGGTATGCAGTGGTGGATTCGATGTCGGATAGTATTTCTGGCGTTTATTAGCCAATACTTGTTCCTTAGTGTATTGAGAACTAGTTGTGTGCCTCCATGGAATGTATATTGATGAATGTAATCGATGATTATTTTTGACACATGATGCTTCTTGGGTAAAATCATCGGATGTTTTTGGTTGTATGTTAACGTGGTGTTTTCGAGTCTGCCACCTACTCGAATCGTTTTGTTCTCATCCAAATATGGATTTAAGCTCAATATTTGGCTTTTGCTTGAGATTGTCCTTTTTTCAGTAGGCATTCATATTCATCAGGAAATGCTTCATGTTGTATGATCCCTATGATTCTGTTTTCTGCTTGATTTAATTCATTAGATGTCAAATAGCCGGTTTTGCGTTTTATTAGTGGTGTTTGATAATTGGCATAAAATCTTCTGCAATATGCGATGATGCGAATTAGTTTAGTGAATGATGAATACTTTTCTAGCCATGCAACTTTGTCATCAGTGCAAATCAAAACTTTGACCTTTCGTGATTCAAGTTCAAAAGTCTTGTTACTGACAGGTTGCTGTGGCCAGCTATTTTCATGTTGTTGAAGCCATGGTGGACCCTCCCACCAGAGGTTGTGATTGCGTAGTTCGGTGGGATATAATCCTCGAGTGGCGCAGTCCGCAGGATTGTCCTTGGATTGATGGGACAAAATGCCAAAACCTAGGGTGGAGATTCTCGTGGATTTCGGCGACTCGATTCGCCACAAAGGTTTTCCATCGTGTTGGATGGCTGTGTATCCACGCCAATGTATTCTCTGAATCGCACCATGCTATAGTTGATATTTCTTGCAACTGCATATCGTTTTTTATTTGTTTCAGGAGACGGGATAGAATGACCGCTCCACATAGTTCCAATTTGGGCAGTGATGTGGACTTCGTAGGGGCAACTCTTGTTTTTGATGTCAATAAATGTGTAATGATTGAGTTGTCATTGTTGACAATACGCAGAAATGCCACACTTGCGTAAGCCTTTGTAGATGCGTCACAGAATCCGTGTAGCTGAATATTTTTTATTTTTGGTGAAAATTTTATCCATCTGGGTATTCTTATGGATTTGACGTCTAGTAAATTCTCTCGATATCTGATCCATTCTTGGGCCATTACGGTTTGTAATGGTTCGTCCCAAGAGTACCCGGCTAGCCATAGTTTTTGTATAAAGATTTTTGCGATTATGACGCATGGAGCTAACCATCCCTGCGGGTCGAACAAAGTTGCAGTTTCAGAGAGAATCTGTCGCTTGGTATATTTATCCTTTGACGTTGTTGGCTCAATGGCGAAGCTAAATTCATCTGTTGAAAGATTCCACTGCAGTCCGAGAGTTTTTATAGTGTTCTTCTCTGCTAAGTATAGTGTTGTGTTAATTTCTTGATCCTTCTTTGGAATGTTCGTCAGCAGTTCTGGGCAGTTCGCTGTCCATTTTCTAAGGTTAAATCCTCCTTTCCTGAGTGTGCTAATGAGCTCTTGTTGTAGTGACAAGCCGGCACAGATGCTGTGAGCCCCAGTTAATACATCGTCGACGTAGAAGTTTGCCCGTATATTCTGAGCTGCCAGTGGAGAAAGATGTTGCTCATCATTAGCTAGTTATTGGAGTGTTCGAATAGCCAGATATGGAGCTGCTGCTGTGCCGAATGTGACCGTGGTTAAACGGAAATCTTTTATCGGCTCCTCGGGACTATTTCTCCATAGAATTCTTTGGAAGTCTTGATGATCTGGATGCATATGTATCATCCTGTACATTTTTTCGATGTCGGCTGTCAGTGCATACTTGTACAGACGCCATTGTAAGATTAGGGCCCATAGTGTTTGCTGAATTGTTGGGCCGACTAACATTTGCTCATTTAATGATTGGCCATTGGTGGAACGAGCTGATACATTGAATACGACTCTTGTTTTGGTCGTAGAACTCTCTTTTGTGACTGCATTATGTGGTAAATAGTAATGTCGGATTGGCTTTGATCCGACTTTGTTTTGTTCTGTTTCAAGTTGACTTGATGGAATCTCAGTCATGTGTCCCAGCTGTTGGTACTCCTGCATACATGCTTTATACTGAGTAGCCATTTCTGGTTGCTTTTCCAGACGTTTCTCAAGTTGGAGAAATTGTTTTAACGCCACAAACCTCGTCTGACCAAGTTCTGGTCCACTTTTCCCCCTGAAGGGTAGTTTTACTTGGTATGATCCATGGCTTAAACGTTGATGTGTGTCTTTGTATATTTTTTCACATAACTCATCATCGGGGTGGGCTATTTTTCGTGGGATTTCTTCTAATTCCCAGAATCGTTTTAGTTGAAGATCTAAATTGTCATCTTCAGTTACTTGGACTGTGAGTGTTTTGATGTGCTTAGCTTCGTCCCTGTGTTCTGTTTTGCCCATTAAAATCCAGCCCAGTTGAGTATATTGTGCTGTGGGTTCTCCTGGGGCACCTTTGATGATTCCGATTTCGATGATGTCTGCGTAAATGTCAGCTCCTAATAAATTGTCAATTGGACCAGGTTGGTAGAACTTCGAATCCGCTAGGTGTAGATGCTGTAGATAGTGTAATCTTCTGACGTTCAATGTGTCGGCTGGGACGAAATCTGTGATTTTGTGTAGTATGAGGGCGCTCATGTTTGTTTCAAACTGTGTGTGGAGTGATTTTAGTTTAAATGACGCCTGGGACCTTATGGAAGCTGTCTGAATTTTACCTAGTCCAGTTACTTTAACATTTGCAGGTTGTTTTTGCATTTTTAATCGTTTTATTGCGCTTTCCGTAATAAACGAAACTTGAGAGCCCGAATCTATCAGCGCTCTCACTTGATGATTTTGTCCGTTTGGACCTTGAATATGGACTACCGCTGTTGACAATAATGCTCTCGGTTGATATTTGAGAATAATGATGTAGTGTTTGGCTCATTGCTGCCACTAGGCTTCATGTCTGCTTGCCTCTGGTCATTATTTGTCACCTCGTTTTTTGCTTCGAGAGGTTGATTTACGTGTAGTAATGTGTTGTGCCGTTTGTGACACAGGAAGCAGGTCTTTTGGCTGGGAAAACTATTGATGTTGTGTCCTGATGCGAGACAATTTTTACAAAGCTTGAATTGTTGCACGAATTGTAATCTTGAAGCTGGCGTTAATTTTTTAAATGGCGCGCAATGAAAAAGCGTGTGATTTTGTTTGCACTTAATGCAAGTATATGTTTTGCTCATGAAGGCATGAGCACCCTTGTGCGCATGGTTAGATGACGGCATGTTATTTGAGTTCGTGGGTCTATAGCCGCGTCGTAACTCTTGGGTATGTGGAGACCTTGTTTGTCGTCCATGTTCTGCTGAGTTCAAGCCTTGACGTACTTGAATTGATTCTAGAGTACGGAAACGTGACTCTATAAAAGCTGACAGATCAGCGTATGTTGGTAACTCGGACTTTCTACCTTGTTCTTGCTCCCATAGTTGATGAGTCTCTGGTGGGAGGCGTTGAACAAGGTTATAAATTAATATGGCATCCCAATGCTCTATAGGTAGTTCTAAATATTTCAGCTCGTGGAGGCTTTCTTCTGTCTGGTCTAGAAGCGAACGAATGGCGTGAGCTGATTCGTTTTTAATGGGCATTTGTGTCAATAATGCCTTTAAGTGAGTGTTGACTAGGACTCGTTTGTTGTCATATCTCTTTTTTAATAATTCCCAAGCCTTGGTATAATTGGTTTCTGTCACTTCAAATTGACGTAACAATCGTTCTTCTTCGCCTGTGACGCTGAGCTTCAAGTAATGAAGCTTTTGTACTTTGGATAATTTTGGGTCTGTGTGTATAAGTGAGTTATAGAGATCATGGAATGGACGCCATGATTTGTAGATACCGTTGAAAGTTGGTATGTGAATTGGTGGAAGCCGTGTTTCTGGCTTTGAGGGACGTACTGACTGAACTCTGGGTTCATTCGTGTTAGGAGGGAGTGCTGGGAATGACTCCTCTAATTCCTCTAATAGAGTAGAAAGGAGATTTATATATATGAGCTCGGTTTCCTCATATAATTCCCTTTTGGCTAGTCGCTTTGACCGCCATCTTTGGTCGACCAGATTGCTATATGCAGATCTGTGAACGATTTCCAGAGTTTTTCAAGTGATTCTATGCGTGCTGCATAGTATTTCTTTCCTGCCTTTGTATCAGTATTTGCTTTGGTGTGATTTATGGCGGCCTTATTTATTTGATCGTTAAGAGCTATTAGTGACAATGTCAAACCGGTGATCTCCGTCATCTTGATTATCTTCCTGTCTATCCGGCTTTGAAGGACCAATGTTAAGTCCCAATATGGGCTTAATCATAAAAGGGGCAGGTGCCGGTTTTGAAATGATAAGACAGAAGATCTTTCAAATATCAGAGTTCACTGTTTTATTGTCACTTCAAATGCTTCTTAATAACTAGTCAGTTCAGTACTTAAATCTATGGTAATCCAAAACTCACTTACGCTACTTTAATACATTTACACTTATTACTACCTTAAAATACCGAGCCTCCACTGGCGAATGTCTATTCCTTATCTGTAATAGAAAAGAAACTATTATTAATCAAATCAAATAACAAGGGGTTGGATTTTAGTTTGAGCAGAGTGAGCGTCATATAACTGCTCCTTAAAATTGCTGGAATCAAAACTCCCGATGTAGGGTGCTGAAAAAATATATATATGTTAAATTGGTTAGTAAAAAAGGGTATCATGTACTTCCCTTGATTTAATGGGTTAAGCAAGACTTCAGTGGCTTCAATGTACTGCCGATCTGTCTCGATGCTCAGTCAGAACTTGAGTGATTTACTACTTCCAGTAGCTCGCTATTTATAGGCAGAAACACAATAGAAATTGTGTCTGCCGGTGGCGTTGCCAATGACGCCCGCGTCTTTGTGAACTTTTACGTATTTGGTTCCCAAATGTCGTCATCGTGTGAATTTTCATGCATTTGGTCCAAAAATGGTGTCACCATAGTTTTAATCGGAATATGTACTGACAGCTGCCATTTTGATTTTGTCAAAGTAGTTCATGGCAGCTGTTTTGGTTGGAGTTGAAGGTAATATATGATTTAAATATTTATTTATAAATAATAAATGATTTTGTATTTGTAGAACTTCGAGGTGAATTCCTGTGGCTGAAGGTGGATGGATTCTACGAGTGTAAGTATGGTTTTATAGATTATTTTAGAATTATTTGAAACACTGAGACTGTTAACTATTTGTTGATTTAATGACTTATATTTCCTTTTTTTTATTTTTTAGCTGCTAGGAAAAATGTTTGAAGCCTGACGCAGCGTGGGAAGTAACTTTCGTTTGAGAGGAAAGTTTTTTTGTTTTAATTAAAAAAGTCTCAGAACAAGAAATGATCTGAGACTTCCTTTTTATTTGCATCTTTTAGTGATGTTTTTTATTTGTTTACTTTTAGCCCACAACGTTCGAGGCCATGTCTTGCGGGATATTACATTACCTACGTGGGAAATTTTAGTATTAGTATGTGAGTATTTAGTATATATTTTTATTTTTTCTATTTTAAGATTGTTCTGCGACGGAACAGAAGCTGCTGTGCAAGTTCTTGAAGCTTTGCAAGCTTGATCGTAACCGAGAACTGGACAAGACCACTTAATCCATTCTTTAATCGCCTACGATGATTTATTTGGGAAGGCGTGACATGATGAGATCCCTCATCTGCCTGTCTAACTCCCCAAATTTTCGTATCCGAGGAATATAGCAATGACCACACAGCTGAAATTCTTACTCCGATACCTGCTTAGAGATACCGCTAACAGGTTCTAATCTAAACATATCGCTCTTTTACAACAGTTACTCTGCTACCGTGGCTATCCATTCCTCCTCATTCGCCTTATTAGTTTAGGTCCGAGTGCTCTGTAACTACATCTTAGAATAATAAAACTGTGTTCAAAATCCGGAACTTTTGACTTCACTATACGAATACAGCAAGTAGGAGCAATTGATGAACACAAAAAAAAACCAACATTATCTCAATTGAACAGATTATAAGAAAAAATTTAAATCCACTTTCAATAAATTTACCACAGGAGTAATATCCTACAACCTAAATAGAATGAAAACAAAAGATAAAAATTTTAACTTCGAAGAAAAAAAAATCCAAAAATGGCTTACTTTAAACCAGACAACCAGGAGGCATGCTGAAGGCCTCCCACAGCACACAACATTGGGCGCCATGTATGCAACACTCAGGGTTGGCGCGGGAGCGCCCTGTGTTCATAATTCGGAGGTATAGAAAAAATTAATAAAAACAAAAAAAAAGACTGGTAATATTAGGCTCATTATTCTAACATGCATTGGGCGCCAGATCCCATGGGGAACCAGTCCCTCAGCTATTAAGTGCAGTGCTCACATTGAACCGTCCACGGCCGAGGTACATCGGTGTCACGAGGATGCTCGCATAACACTGAGATCACAATCTTAACATGAGCACGTTGGGAAAAGATATCTTGATCGCCCTGAACCTCCTTAGATAGTTTCGGCTGAGCTCGTCGGGTGGGCGTGGGAGGACGACCAAGTTACCTTAACAAACTAAACCATACTCAAAGGTATAACGAAGAGGAATGATATGCACTCAGCACTCTTAATTCACTGGCCTATCTGTTTCTTTGATAATTTCTCCATCCCCTTCTCTCATGATTTTAGGTACCACTCACTTGCAGCAAGGACGGGTGGGATGTGCAACACTTGATCACAATTTATTCCATGATTACTAAGTCCCGAAAATCTGTATAAGGAATATTCATCTCAACTGCCGGAATAATTTTTTGTTTTAAATTCAAAATCCTCGACGCACAGCCGCAGACTGTATTCCTCGAAACCCAAAAAAAAACCAAACAAAAAAAAATTTAAAGGAATTTGTTCTATTCCTCGCACCTCAAGGAGTGGAAGCTCAAGGATAGCGGAAGCGATTGACCCATAAATGTTCTTCTCTCTCCACGACCGGGATCACTTTATAAATTCATGCACAACAATCACAAAATTAAACTAATAAAATTTAAATGATTCAATATATATATTATTTCTAAGCAAAGTTAAGCCATTTAGTCGACTTGAAATTAACCTGGCAAGTAATTATGACATTATGCCGAGCAGAAATGAAGAAATAACTCTCCGGTACATATAAATATACCTATACTATGCATATTTAAACTTCCACAATTCAATGATTTTTGGTCCCTTTCAGTGGCCTTTTGACTTCTTATCTTAAAACTACTAGCAAAAAAAAATTCTCAAAATTACTCTAAATAGATATATATATGTATATGTATATATATAGACAAAAAAAATGTTTGTTCATATTTATATTACACAAAAAAAATTCAATTGCTTAACCTGACCATCTGATTTCATCCATGATGACGTGTAACTATGTGTACATATATATATATCTATATGTATATCCATATGGTTCATTTTTTTTTTTTTATTATGTATGTCTCATCACGTCTAGTTCTGTGAACTACACTGATCTATTTATATATGTATATATACATATATACTAACTAGCTTGCAAACAATTTTTTTTTCTGAATTAATTGCGTGAGTGGATTAATTTACTCTCGTAATATCTAAATGTGCACTTAAATATCAATAATACAATTGCTTGGTACTTACCCCGATCCCAAATGCGCATTTGTGACGTGGTAAAGAAAGTTGGTTTTGATGCTAGTACATATCATGCAAATCTTAAACTTTGATGTTAGTTAATTACAACAAATTAATTAGGCTATCCACTACGCTGCGAGGCCAGGAGGCCATTAAGTACGCTTTGCCGCGGCTTAATTTCTCGTTAATTAACTGCTTCGTAAATTGTTTCCTTGATTCCGTGAACTTCCAATTCCTCTGGGGTTCCGGCAGCTTCTAGGCGGTTGTGCGTGAATTTATAAATTTCCCTTTTTTTTTCTTATCTCCTTTGGAGATCTTTATATGAATATGGGTCGGAGGCGTGCGCCGCTAGGACAAGACATGCGCATCCGACGTAAGCTAAAATGATTACACTTCGTTACAATTTTGCCCTTGGTTCATATACGTAAGAATTCCTTACCTTTTCTATGCTTATTTAACTCTAAATCTTCGATTTCCCTCTTTTACCAATAACAATTTTACTTGGGGAACTTTCCGTATTTAGTTAACCTTTTCTCTTCTTTTTAAAAAAATTTTATTTTTTTTTTGTTTCTAGTTTGTTTCCTAATTGCAAAACTTTTCCTGAACTCCACTACTTATGTTAAACTAGTTAGTTACTTGGGAGACGGTCGGAATTTAAATGAACTGTTCTCACGATTTGAAAAAAATAATTAGCTTCCCGTTAGCTCACTACCACGCCATCGATATCTATGCTTATTGCTTCAGGCTTGTTACTAAGTCCCTGCCTTATAAGTGGTATAAGAGGTTTCCTTAGGTAGAATTAGATGGCTCTGTTTTAAACCAATCGAATCTCTACACACAACAAGGTTAAATTTTATAGGTTTATGGATCTCGCATAGACAATTGGGTGTAACCAAAGAAGATACCTACAATCGAACATTACTCTTTTCTTGTTTTGTTGTTTCTAAAGCATTTTAATTTTGCGAATTCTGCCGTATTTTGCCAATCGTGTTGGAAAGCTCGGATCTCTACCCAAGTACGGAACCTATCAATCCTACTAATCCATTCTGCATGCTGCTTCCCAATTAATCCCATTTTTGTAGGTAAATGCAGTCCGAGGTCTTGGCTATTTGATACGGAGTACGGCGCGACAGCATTATCAGAACTCTTAGATGATAGCATATCCAGCAGACTTTGTGTGATTACTCAAGGAATAATTACCAGTTGCACTGAAGAGTCGAACCCGACCGAGGTGCAATCAGCATTGAGCGACAATTTCTTAAATGTACATTAGGCTGGCCCGCGCGCAAGACGAATTTGCCTTGTTTATTTAAAATTTTTTTCTCTTCAGTTAACTGTAGGCAAACATAAGGTCTCAGCTTCCCCCAGTTCTTTATTTAATATTTATTGATATTTTGAAATTCGCCCTTGATCGATCTGAGCCCCTCGTTACACAACTACCAACACAAAAGTTGGAAGACATCCAACTTTTTTTACCAGCACGTGCTTATATGCTGGTTGATCAACACTAGTGTTTACATTATAACTTTTTCGTGCTGATGCCACTAGCGCTAGTTGATAAGCATAAGTGTCAACTAGCTTTAGATCAGGGGTCTTCCGGCAAAGCCACTTATAGTAATAGGAGAATATTTCCAGATCTTATTGTGCTACCCACACTCACTGAAATTGGAACGACGAAGAAATCTTTTTAAGTTTGTGAATATTTCGGCGACATTGTTCTCTAAACAGAAAAAGAAAATTCTTTCTGAGTTCTGAATAACTGTTGCGGTATTGTGTACGTAATAGAAAATTTTGTTTGGTTTCGGTAAGTTTTGCGACCAACAACCTCCTTCCAGACGCTGTGATACGATTGTCTACACTCTTGACTAAAATGGCCACTGCACGAACGCCACCTGAGATGGCTATGGCTCCCCTAGAAATATGTTCTATTTGCCAGGAACCAGACTAGACCATCAAATCTTGAGCGGTGTGCACATATTGTGGACATGTATTCCACAAGAAATGTATTCAAAAGTGGATCAAGGAAAAGTCCAGCTGCCCGTATTGCAGGTTGTTTCTCGATCAGGAAGACTATTTCACGTGCACTGGCACGGTAGCTAAACGACCGATAACCCGAGCATTTGGTCAAGACACGCGTCATCTTGAGACCCTGCTGTCAACATCACGGCAAATGACTTCATCTCCCTCACAGCCGCTCTCCCTGCCTGCTAGTCCACAACAGAATAGATCGAATGAAGGAATACCGGTTGATTAAATCTTCGAAGGACCAATTCTGCACGTTGACTGAAGTTTTAATCTTTGTGGTAGATTTCTGTTACTCCGCACATGACTTTCTCAACTTGTATTTCGAGCAGCACCTAGCTCCAATACTTAATGATGCTGGTTACAAGCAACACCTACCTCTAACAGTTTGGCTCTTTCTGTACTAACGACAACCTTCTCTTTACAGAATTAAAGATTTGAAATAATACTACTCGGATAACAAATTTATTTCCACGATGTGTTCTTTACAATAGTTCACACGAGAATGTCAAACAAAACAAAAGTAAATCGAAAACAAAAATAATTTCTTGCAATACAGGTGCAATACTGTTCAAAGACAACTATGATGTATACTTTACAAACTAATTTTAACATGTAACAAGTAACACGTATGATAACAATACAGGCAATGACCTCTGTGTGAATAACAATGTGATGGAGTTGCGAACATACTCCCGATCGTCAAGTACTTGCTTGACTAATATGTAGTTTATAAATTTTATTAATAGCTCGTTTGAATATGCCAGAAGGGGTCTTGACAGTAACCACTCGAACAAGCTCATCTTTTCCTGGATGAACCTCGAGAATTCTGCCTAGGAGCCATCTGCACGGGGGAATGTTTTCGTCACCAATCAGCACAAGTTCACCGGGTTTCAATGAGTTTTGTTCCTTTCTCCATTTGGGTCGGGTTTGTAATGTGGTTAAATATTCGTTCCTCCACCGTTTCCAGAATCCCTGAATCATAGATTGGATGTGCTGCCACCTGCCTAATCTTGATATTTTGGTCTCAGAAAAATTTCGTTCAGGAAGTGATGTCAGCGGCTCTCCAATTAATAAGTGCGAAGGAGTTAGAGCGTCGAAGTCATCAGGGTCTGAAGAAAGAGGACTACAAGGACGAGAATTCAAGATAGCCTCAATTTGCGCGAGAAGTGTTGCGAACTATTCAAATGACAGCATCGTTTCACCTACCACTCTGCGTAAGTGCCACTTTGCCGATTTAACTGCTGCCTCCCAGATGCCACCAAAATGGGGTGAAACTGGTGGAATAAAGTTCCACTGTATACGATTCTGAGAAAGAAAACTTGAGATTAATGTGTTTTCATTAACAGATAAAGCAAGATTGTGCATGTCTGTGATTTGGCCTTTTCCCCCAACAAAGTTAGTAGCATTGTCACAAAAAATGTTACCAGGAATGCCACGCCGAGCTACAAAACGTCTCAAAGTAGCTATAAATGCTTCAGCAGTTAGATCAGTCACTGCTTCGAAGTGAACAGCTCTTGTAGCCAAGCAGATGAAAACAGCGAAGTATCCCTTCATTGGTCTCACTCCTCTGCTTACTCGAGTACAAAGTTTCATAGGACCGCCATAGTCTATTCCAACGTTAAAGAAGGGACGAGCAATCTTCACTCTAGCCTCTGGAAGATGAGCCATCAGTTTTGAACCGCGAGTAGCTCTCTGACGAAAACAAATGATGCATTGTCGGCTGACCTTCTTGACCAAATCACGCATGCCTAGTATCCAAAATCGTTGCCTTATGATTCCCATGAGCGACGAAGAACCAGGGTGTAAATGAATTTTATGCAATTCAGTTATTAGTGCCAGGCTAACAGGATGACGTTTTGATAAGATTATGGGGTGCTTTGTTTCGATGTCAAAATCTGTGTTATCTAGCCTTCCACTGACTCGAATAACTCCATCAACGTCAAAAAAAGGACATAATGATGACAGGGGGCTTTTTGTTGACCTCAGGTCTTTTATTTCTGTAGGAAATGATGTTTGTTGTACTATTCGCCAACATAAAGGTTCAGCTTGACTGAGCTCCAATACCGTTAAATCTTGCACATCTCTTTCGGATCGCGGACATTTTAAATTATGTTTGAAACGCACGCAATATACCAGAATTCTTAAGATTTTTGAAAGCGAAGAAAATCTGTCAAATAGGTTGATAATACAAGGTGATGCGTTTTGATGAAGGTTAAAGGCAATATTACATCTTCGTATCTCACTATATACGGCATTAGGAGTTTTATTTAATTCCTTTAACAGTGTTTTTATGGGCTCTTCTTGCAACCACTTTGGTCCATTCCACCATATATCTAAATTAACTGCTTCAGCTGGTAAAACTCCTCTTGATGCTGGATCAGCTGGGTTTTGTGTCGATGGTGCATGATTCCATTGTGCTCGTGGTATTACTCTCAAAATCTCAGATGTTCTATTTGCAATGTACGTTTTCCACTTTCGGGGTATGTCACACAGCCACGCCAGAACAACTGTTGAATCAGTCCATGAGTAAATTTCAACATTTTCCAACTCTAAAGTATCCTTCACCTTCTGTATTACTTGAGCAAGCAAAGATGCACCGCAGAGTTCTAGCCTGGGGAGAGAGACTTGTTTCAGAGGAGCAACCCTCGTTTTTGCGGTGACCAGGCGAAGGAAAACATTTCCTTCATTATTTAAACTTCTGCAATAAACAACTGCTGCATAGCTCAATTCCGATGCATCACAAAAGCTATGAAGCTGGATGTGCCTTTTACCCAAAACGATGCAGCGTGGAATCTAAATTGCCGCTATTAAAGGAAGCTGATTTTTAATGAATTGCCATTTTTGCACGATTTCCTTTGGTAAGATGTCATCCCAGTCATACTTGCACAACCATAGACTCTGAAGTAAGATCTTTACTGAGATTACTACCGGCGACAACCAGCCTATTGGGTCGAATATTTTAGATGATTCTGAAAGGATTTGTCTTTTTGTCGTTTCTGGTGAACTGGATACAGAGACCTTAAACAGAAAAACATCTTGTTTTGAGTTCCACTGGATTCCCAAGACCTTGGAGGTAAATGTATTCTCATCAATGGTCATGAACTCGTCAGGTGCAGCTATCCTTTCATCACCGCTTGTAAATTTGATTGAATTGGACAACCACTTTGTCAAGTTAAACCCTCTTGAGGCTGGAATATTCGTAAGATTCTCCTTAAGTAGAAGTGCTTCAGCTAAAGAATCTGCACCACTCAAGAGGTCATCCACATAAAAGCACTTTTTGATGACTGATGTTGCCTGAGAATGTGTATCTTTGAAATCATCAGCAATTTGGTGCAATACTCGAGTGGCCAAAAAGGGTGCAGATCCTGTGCCGTAAGTTATGGACAACAGCTTATAATGTTCCAAGGGTAGATTCGAATGCTCTCACCAGACAATACGCTGAAAATCTCTGTCACTAGGAGCTATCAGGACTTGCCTGTACATTTTTCCACATCTGCACAGAAGGCTATTTTATGCTTTTGAAAATTTAATACAATTGCAGTTAGATCTCTTTGGATTGTCGGTCCAACCATTAACTTGTCATTTAAGGAGATCCCCGAAGTAGATCTACAGGACCCATCAAATACAATTTGTATCTTTGGATTTGGAGAAGTCTTGAATACCGCATGGTGAGGAAGGTAAAACAAGATCTATCGTCTATTGTTACTTCATCATGAGGCACAAGTTCCATGTGGCCGAGAATTTTGTATTCCCCCATGAACTTTATATATTGTTCCTTTAGTGTGCTGTCTCTTTGAAATCTTTTCTCCATATTATGAAAGCGTTTGGTGGAAGTAGTAAGTGATTTGCCTAAATCCCCAACATCGAGCTTAAACGGTAAAGATACAACATATCTGTTTCAAGCATGGTGAGATTCTCGCTGAAATGCGTCTCGCATTTCTCTTCTTCCGGAGACAAACTATTACTCTTGATTGTTACTTCCTCAACTTCCCAGAAACGTCGCAGAGTTTTGTCGAGATATTCTAGTACACAATTGTGAAAGCTATTTATGGAAATTGATGGTAGTGTGAATGTGCCTATTGCCACCCACCCGAAGATTGTTTCTTGTGCGATTACTTGCCCTGACGTATTGTGCAATCTACCTTCCTTAAGCACTTCAAAAAAGTAATCAGCTCCAATTATAATGTCGATTTTTGAAGGCTTGTGGAAGTTGGGATCAGCCAGTTACAATTCTTTCAGACATTCCAACTCGGACCTTGGTGAAGTTGACGGGGGAATCAACGACGTGAGCTCATTCATGACATATGTTTGAATCCTTAGGCAATCTCCTTTACTCCATTTAGCAAGTAAGCTTAACCACATCTTGCCCTTAGTTGTCCCAACACCTGCCGATGATATGCCAGTCACGCTTAACCTTGCATTTTCTCTTCTCAGATTCAAACGTTGAGCACAGGCTTCAGAAACTAATGAAATCTGCGAGGCAGAATCTAGGAGAATACGACAGCTCACCAAGTTGCCCCGATTGTTATGAACATTTACCAAGGCTGTCGGCAGCAACGATACGGTTGATGTAGACATTTCGACATTACATGTACTTATCTGAGTTTTCGCGCAGGTATTTACAGAGCTGTGTAGACGTTTACTAAAGCTGTGTGGTGTATTAGATTTCGAAATCATGATTTGATTAGCTTTTAGTGGAGCAGATTCAGAAATAGTCGAGTCAGCAGGGACTGAAATCATCAAGGCATTAACTGCTTCATTGTTGCTTGAGGATGAGAAATTACAAATTGGATTCCTTGAACTGGAACAACTATCTTGACTAGACTCACTTGTCT
Source organism: Dioctria linearis (assembly GCA_963930735.1). Taxonomy (NCBI): domain Eukaryota; kingdom Metazoa; phylum Arthropoda; class Insecta; order Diptera; family Asilidae; genus Dioctria; species Dioctria linearis. The sequence goes on along the minus strand of OZ005742.1, from coordinate 130,979,835 downwards.
GACCTGAATTTGTTGGATTGTGCTCAGTTTTAACTTGATGGAGCAGTGGGTTATGCGATCCATTACACTGGTTGCACTTCATTTTTGACCGGCATGTACGAGCAGAATGATTTGCTCCGAAACATTTGAAGCATAGTGACTTCAGAACAACAAATTCCCTGCGCCTCACTGTCTGTTCGTTTTTGAATTTCTCGCATTGATAAAGAAGATGATTGTAGCTGAATTTGGGACACACATTTTGCTTGACAGGTGTTGAAACATGCATCGATCTTACAGATTGATTTTGTCGTTTTGACATAATTCCACACACCTCTAAGGCATTGCACCTTTTGTTTAAAAAAGCAAGAAAGTCATCAAAACTTAGAAAATCCTTCTTGAGACCATAGTTCCCTAGTTTCGTGGTCTAGTTTTGAAGTACCAATATAAATTAACCAGGCATCCCTTTTTTCAGCATCCTTACCTAAGCCTTTTAAACCTCGAATCACTTCATCAAATGTGTCTGTTAACGTACGTAGGATCTTAGGAGATGGTTGATTAACTTAAGCTTGATCAATGAAAGTTTTGATATATGAATTCGTTATATGGAAGCTTTTATCAAAGCGTTCTTTTAGTTTCTTCCAAGCTTCAGCATAATTGGAGTCTGTTACATTTAAGTGAGGCATAACTGAAGCTGCGTTGCCTTTCAACAGACTCTTTAGATACTGAAACTTCTGTGAGCCAGATAAGCTTTCATTTGCATGTATCGAAGCTTCGTACAGGTCTTTAAATGATGGCCACTCTTTGTAGTCACCCAAAAAATATGGAATATTAAACTTTGGCAGTCGAATATTCATGAATTGGCACTGGCTTCGATCGAGTATCGATTGCTCTGACGTAACGTGAACTTCTGATCTAGCACGAATAGCGCGATTCAAGGCACTCTTAATCTGAAAATATTTTCCTTCATATTCTTCTATTTCAGAAGCAGTACTATCAATCAACACCAATCCATCTGCGATATCTTGAAATTCACCCCATGCATCATCTAATCGTATTAATCGTACTTTAATTTCTTCCTCGTCAGTTTTGGTCGTCATTGAATCAGTAAAGGTCTTTATACGCGTTAAGGTACCCTTTACTGTTCCTCTTTTTTTAATTAGAGCAGCCTTATCTGACATTTTTAAGGGGATTTTATTTTATCTTTGGAGAACTTCTCTTGGATGGATCCGGCTATGAAGGACCAATGAATAAATCTTCGAAGGACCAAGTCTGCACGTTGACTGAAGTTTTAATCTTTGTGGTAGATTTCTGTTACTCCGCACATGAATTTCTCAACTTGTATTTCGAGCAGCGCCTAGCTCCAATACTTAATGATGTTGGTTACAAGCAGCACCTAGCTCCAACAGTTTGGCTCTTTCTGTACTAACGACAACCTTCTCTTTACAGAATTAAAGATTTGAAATAATACTACTCCTATAACAAATGCTCGAAATACTTAATGATGTTGGTTACAAGCAGCACCTAGCTCCAACAGTTTGGCTCTTTCTGTACTAACGACAACCTTCTCTTTACAGAATTAAAGATTTGAAATAATACTACTCATATAACAAATTTATTTCCACGATGTGTTCTTTACAATAGTTCACACGAGAATGTCAAACAAAACAAAAGTATATCGAGAACAAAAATATTTTCTTGCAATACAGGTGCAATACTGTTCGAAGGCAACTATGATGTATACTTTACAAACTAATTTTAACATGTAACAAGTAACAAGTATGATAACAATACAGGCAATGACCTCTGTGTGAATAACAATGTGATGGAGTTGCGAACACCGGTGCTAAGTCAAGCACATGTGTCCGCTGGACGTGAGCCCGACCTGGTTAGAAGCGAGATATCGCGCTGTCTCAACGATTTGTAACCAAACCCCCATATAACAGTCGCGAGAACGTGGTCGAGAACGACTGTGACATCTTGCGCTGAAAACGTGGTAGTAAGCCTTGGGTTGAGGGACAGATCTGGGAGACATGTCGGCTGACGGTTAGAAAGATATGATGGCCCTCACGATCGATCTGATGGATGTTGTCAGGAGGAATGGAGAGAGAAGTCATCAAGTGTAGGATGATGAAATCATTAAAGCGTGAAACACAGTGCTGGCTTTTCCAACCTGGCCTGCCTCACCAACTTTGACACTTCTGTAGAATATATGAGATCAAGTTATCAAGCTCCCAATGGGAAAGTTGGTGAGGCCAGCCAGGTTGAGGTTGAAGTCGAGTCAGCTTTGACAGCTAATTTTTGTATCATTTGATGCCAGCATTGTTTACGGGAAATTTGTTGAAAAAAAGTTTGGGAAACATATTTAAAGTGAAAAATTATACCTGCTGCAGTAAATTATAACAAAATAATTTCAATTTTCAAGCCAATAGCCCAATTAACTGCTATCATACAGAAGTTGTCAACGTTCGAATTGTGAGTTGCAAAAGTTTGCAAGGATCATCAGGTTGAGGTTCTTAAAGGTATACTGAGGTCGAGGTTGGAAAAGCTAGCACTGTGTTTCTCGCTTAATTGTGGGATGATGAAATCCTTAAGTGCGGGATGAAATAGAAAAAGAGTTGTAGAGTGATTTTTGAAGTGGAAAGTAGTAAAATGTGTGGCATGAACGAAAAGTATTATTTAAAATTGTTGGTATAAATGGCCAGGAAAATTGGTTAAGGCAGTTTCACATCAAACACAAGTATCGAGAAAATGTAAACCGAAAAACTCAATTTATTCCACTTTAAAACAAAATTTTTGCTCCAATGATTAATAAAATCATAGGAAATAGGATAAACTAATAATTTTACTAATAAAATAGTATATTTATCTTAGATTTTTAAGAAAAACACAGCTTTTATGATTTATCGGTCGAATTTATCCGCCGATAAAACATAAAAGTTGTGTTTTTCTTCAAAATCTGAAATAAATATAACTATTTTCTTAGTAAAATTCTTAGTTTATCCTATTTCCCTGGATTTTATTAATAATTGGAACAAAAATCTTGTTTTAAAGTGGAATAAATTGAGTTTTTCGGTTTACATTTTTCTGTTTTTGTTTTTGATGTGAAAGTGCCCTTAATGTGAAAAAAAAATAGAAAAAAAAATTTTTTTTTGGTACCACGAAATTCAAATCTGAAATAAAAATTGTTTAGAAAGGAAAGAAATTATGAATTGAAAGGAAAAAGTGTAAAACGAAAACCTAATTGAAATGTAAGCAAAGACGCCATTTGATAAAAAAAAAATTTCTTAAACAATTTTCTTCACTTTAACCGTTAACCTAATTCTACCGGTATGTATTATAATATTTAAATCAACTGCTATTATACTGATGTTATTATTAATTTTCATTATTGTTTTATTCATTAATTTTAGAGAAATATCCCTAAAAATGTCTCGCTTCTTGTATGATGAAGAAATTCGTCTGCTAGCGCTGAAAATACATGTAATAATCATGCTAAAATGATTTGTGATAAATGTTTAAATCAATAAAAAAAAGGATTGAAAATAATATACATAGTTTTATTTTGAATTTTTAATTTCTTAATTTTTTATTTGAAGAATGGTAAAAAGTTTTATTTTGTAATCAAAATGTATCAAGTTTATTTTGTTAATTTATTAATTAGCCCACTTTTATGAAAATAAATAAAATATAGGTAAGAAACCTAAGTTTTAATTTAAAATATCATAATTGATAGTTTTATCGCATTTAACTATTCTAAATTTCCTATAAATTGATGCCGGTCTCTTAGGCCGCTAGGCGTAGGATGACTGACAAAACAGTAGTATGAGGTTAACGTTTTAAATTAACCTAAAATAAATAAAAATTATAGTGAAAAGAAGGCAATTATAAATTGAAAAGAAGAAGTTGTAAAACGAAAAAAACAAATAGAAATGTGGGCAAATACGCCATTTTGGGAAAAATTTCCATAAACAATATGTTTAATGAAAAATAAATAGGAAAATAAAACTAAAGTTGGTCCGAAAGAATTTATTTGTAAATTCAAAACTGTAGTAAATAAAAATCATGAGGAGAAAACAAGCCACAGGTATTGTTTATTATAATTATTATTTGTATTCATAAATTCGGAGATGAGAAAATCGATGCCTTTTCCACTGGCTTCAAGCGACTAATTTATAAATTCGAATTAGATATATGTACGTATGTATCTTGGGGTTGTAAGAAAAATCAAAAAATTAATTATTGAAGGAAAATAATGAAAATGGGGCAAACCTATTTAGCACTGAAAATTATAAACATTTGCTGATGTGTGAGAAATAAAAAGACATGTTTAAGTTGAGTAAATCGAATGGAAAAACGAATGGAAAAGCATTAATTTTTTTTATCAGAATCCTCATGTAACGATTATTGGCATTGTTCAATTAAAAGAAGGAAATAATAATAATTGAAAACCAGATATCTGGATATATAAAAAACAAAAAGTAAAATACAATTTCGCTTTCTTGATGATATATTTTTTGTTAGTTAAGTATATACGAACAAAAATATTTCTTTTCTTTTAATGACGCCATAAGGTGTGAGTGGGGCGTAGGTGTAGTGGTGGGATGCACGGGGATGCTTCTTTCTTCTTCTTTCCCTAGGTACATCGACAGTGGGATTGATTGTAGTTTTTGTCAGTTTGTCCGTTTGTTGTAAGTAGAAAATGCCTAATTTTCTATCCAGTTTGGTTTTGATTTCGAGCATGCAAAATGGGAGTTATTGCCAACTTCACTGTAACTGTTAACTTTGACTATGAGTGTGTCACCGAATTCACCCCCGATGAGCCAGTCAGTGCCGAAGATAGAGTATGCCAAATTCGACACATTCGCGTGATATTTCGTTTTTTTTTTTATTAGACCCAACGTACAGGTTTCTCTTTTTATCCAAGTTTCGCTTGTTTAAAATGTATTCAATTGTTTGTTTGTATTTTGTCTGTCCAACTTAAAGTTTCTATGTTCATTCAGGCTTACCCTGTTTGAAATATATTTTTAGTTTTTTTGTATTTGATTGTTGTCCATATTTACAAGCATGGCCATCAGTATTCAGTCGTTTCTGCGGTTTAGTCCACGGAAATTCAATTATTCATCTATATAGTACTTCCGATTCAATTTTTGTATTATTGTATTTTGCCATAAGTTTTCTATTATGTAGTAAGATGGGCTGCTTTTCCACTGGCTTCAAGCGACTAATGTTCGTTTGGCTTAGGTCAAGGTAGGGATTTTGAATCTTTATCGGAGGGAACACCTGACATCTTAAACCCGTTTTTTGTAATTTTTCCTAAAATTTATTTTATGGCACCTTCAGTGTACTGGTTTTCTCGAGACCATTATGCAACACTCTTCGCTCTCGTCTGGTTTACAAGTGACAAATGTTAATTTGGCTTGCGACGGATTTGTTGCCTTAATGGTTCTAAAAACCGTCATTCTTGTCCGGAATTTTGGAAGAATATTACCTATCCAATCCGATGCCTGAACTTGAATCGTTTGATCACTCCAAAGGAAAGATTATTTTTGTTTTATTATATATCTAAATTTTTTTATTAATCCCCACTGACGACATTTTATATCCCTTTACCTTTCCCATATTCCATATTTCCTTACCAATGGGCTGATTCTTCTACAAGGGGCAACAGATGGGTATTTCGCTCTCATCTAGTTGCAAATGACTGATGTTTACTTGGCTTGCGACGGAATGCTGATCTGGGTCTTCAGTAGAGGGATCACCGTACATCAGACATTCCTTACCTTTCCCTTACTCCTTATATTTCCTTAACAACTCTGAAGGAGGGAGCGGTCTTTTGTCTTCATCGCTGCTGCGCCGCGGTTCGTTTTGGTTGTTTGATAAATTTGAAAATTACAGTCGTGTTTGAAATTGTTCATGTGGATATTCGAAAACTGTTATTGCAACCATTTTGTGTAAATTTTGTCTTTGTTGGTATTCAGTATATTGTAGTTTTAGTAATTGACTTAAAGTTAATTGGTATACACATATACATTTTTATTATTCTTGTTTTAATAACACCTAATGGCCCCACCTAAGGGAAAAACAACCCAGAAGGGTATCATATAGTCAGCTGAGGGTGACAACCCTGCTGATAATACTGATAATTCTGATGAGATTCTGGAAAAACTGAATTTTAAGAGGAAAAAAACAAATGTAGCCACAACTTCGATTGCTCAATCGGAGGAAATTACAAAAACCGATCACGTTTCATTTCCGTCTATTTGGGTGTCGCAAGAGGCGATACTACAACTAATTGCAAAAATGTAATTAGACCTAGATCAACTTCGTGACCAACAGATTAATCCATCTATACTATCTAAATCTAAACCTTACAATTCTCGTTCGTCAACACCTTCACCACCGCCCAATTCGCATAATGGTTCAAATGATGAATTGTTATGTAGGGCTCCTGTAACAGCTGTGACCCGCTCCACGACTCCAGCTCGCCGTCCATCGTTGGTTCAACACTGGAACATTTGTTTCCCTGCAAACAATGACCAGTTGTCAGCCGAGGAATTTATTAATCGTATTGAATTGTTCGCATTAGACTCAGACATTCCATATGAGGAACTCTGTAGTAACATTGTGTCTCTTCTACAAGGCCGAGCATTTGAATGGTATTGGTCTCAATTGAGAAGAGCTTTTCGTCGCTCAACCTGGAACGATTTTCACTTGGATTTTTTACTCAACTCTGCAGTCTTAGTAACGCCTTCACTGTCATCAAGTTAATGTAGGAACTCAAACAGGGTTTCGATTCATTCGACGAATTTTTAAATAAGATGACAGCTTTGCATAATCGCTTGAAGGAGGCGATGAAAGAATCTGTATACGTCAATATAATAGTTCAGAATCTGAATTCGCGTCTTGGTCCTCTTACTGTAGGGCATAATTTTGCTTCTGTATATGATTTGCGTAAAATGTGCATCAAGGCAGAATAATGGTATATTGGTAACAGACTTGATCGTAGACCAGTGGCACCTTTGCGAGTGCATGAAATAAATGACAATTCTGAAGTGTCAATCATTTCTAAATATTCCTATTACATCTTCACCTGACTGGCCTTCTTCAATTCCTTGTGGTGCTCAGTATGATACCCAAATGAAAGAAGTACAAATTCAAAATGGATTAAATTTCCGTATACCATTAACATGTTGGAATTGTAAATTAACAGGTCATGCTTTTTATGAATGCCCTGCTGAGTTTCGAAATTTGTTTTGCTATAAATATAGTCAATCTGGAGTGGATATGACAAAGTGCCCTAACTGCTGTTCGGAAAACTGGTTAAGGGATGCGAAGTTTTTCAAGGCAACGCATCCGCACTGAATTGTACTACTTCGGATACCTCATCAATTAGCTCAAGCGGATGTGACAATTTATTACTTATATCTGACCCTAATGCGAACCTGATGCGAATTTTTCACTACAGGGTACAAACATAATAGGCCTGCTAGATAGTGGTGCTAATATCAGTTGTTCAGGGAAGAATGCTCAACAATGTCTTAATCAACATAAAAATGTTCGACTTCAATCTTTGCACACCTCGGTTCAGACTGCTGATGGCTCTGCCCAGCAAATTATCGGTTATGTCAAAATTCCTACCAGTTATAATGGAATTTGTAAATTATTTACTTTGTACGTTATTCCCGGTATAAGTCAAGAGCTCTACTTGGGAGTTGACTTCTGGAGAGAATTTCATATTGCTCCTCACATAATAAGTGAGATACTATAACACCTTACACACCAGTCGCGGACAATAATCTTCATCAATTCGCTCCATCACAATCGACTCGGCTCAATGTAGTGAAAGCTAAACTTCCGTCGGTTGATGTATTGGATTTGGGAAAAACTCATTTGGAGGAACACTTGATTGATACTGTGGACGTAGTCCCAATCAAACAACGTCATTACCCAGTGTCCCCAGCCATTCAGAATTTAATGTACCATGAGCTTAATCGAATTCTAGAAATGGGAGTTGCTGAAGAATCCAATAGTGAATGTTCTTGGAATTCTCCAGTTGCCCTCGTACGAAAGCCTGGAAAAGTACGTTTATGTATTGATTCTAGAAAAATAAATACTGTAACAGTGAAGAGTGCATATCCGCTCCTTCACATTGATGGCTTCTTGGTCGTTTACAGGATACCAGATATATTTCTAGTTTGGACTTTGAAAGATGCTCTCTGGAAAATTCCGCTGGAAAAGAAATCTCGTGAGAAAACAGCTTTCACAGTGCGTGGGCGTCCTCTTTACCAATTTAAGGTAATGCCTTTTGGTTTATGCAATGCGCCGCAGCGTATGTGCCGACTTATGGATAAGGTGATTCCGGGTAACTTGAGAGAAAATGTATTTGTGTATCTGGACGACTTATTGATTGTAACACCTAATTTTGAAACACATTTGCGAGTGTTGGACCAGGTCAGTGAATGCCTTCGGCGTTCGGGTCTAACTATTAATTTGAATAAAAGTAGATTTTGTGATCAGTAGGTGAACTACTTGGGCTATATTATTGGTCATGGAACGTTGAAAACTGATCCTAGTAAAGTTGCTGCAATTAACGAATTTCCTGCTCCGAAATCGGTCAAGCAAATTCGTCGTTTTCTCGGCATGACTGGTTAGTATCAGCGGTTCATTTCCAATTATACCTGTGTGCCTGCCCGATTACAGACTGCCTGAGAAATAAGAAATTTGTATGGGCTTCCGAATGCTTTGGAAACATTGAAATATATAATGACAATAGCTCCAGCTCTGGCCACTCCGGATTTTGAGGGACCCTTTTATATTCAATGTGATGCTAGTAGACAAGGCATTGGAAGTTTTGTTTCAAAAAGATAACGATAATAATGAATATCCTATTGCTTATATGTCTAAGAAAATTAACAAAGCACAGCGCAATTATAGTATCACTGAGTTGGAATGTTATGCCGCAGTCCTGAGCGCAAAGAAATTCAGAGCATATGTAGAGGGTCAAGCCTTTACCATCCTTACAGATCATTCTAGTTTGAAGTGGCTCATGAACCAAAGTGACTTGAGTGGACGTTTAGCTAGATGGAGCTTGAAATTACAGGGTTTTTAATTCAGTACTGAACATCGTAAGGGTACACAGAACGTACTACTCAATTGTGCTGATGAGATTGCTTTGGTATTGGATGTGGATTTGAGTTCTTCAGTCTTTCAATCTCCAGCTTATAAGATCCTGACAGAACATGTTTCAAGTAATAAAGATTAATTGCCTGGTATACAAATTTCATTACCATCGTACTTCTCCTCGATTGGGTGATCCTGTAAAGGGAGATCTTTCTTGGAAGCTGTGGATTCCGGAAAAATTAACTGAAACTTTTACTGAAAATGCTCATAAACCTTCTCAAGCATCTCACGGTGGTATTGGTTAAACTTTGTTCAGAGTTCAGATTGAAAACTAAATACTTTTGGCCCGGAATGCTTTCTCAAATAAAGTCATTTGTTTCCCAATGTATTATCTGTAAGGAAATTAAAGCTACTAATCAAGTTTTCAGACCTCCTATGGGAGGTCCTTTTCAACCTTTATATATTGATTTTTTAGGTCCATATCCTCAAACTAAAAACGGTAATATTGCTGTATTTGTCGTACTAGATTCTTTTAGTAAATTCGTTTTTCTTCATCCAGTAACGGCTGAAACTGCTACTGCTGCCATCGAATTTCTGAAACATGACAGTTCTCACACTTTCGGTGTACCTGAAACAAATTCCTCCGACAATGGTCGACAGTTCATTTCCAAGGAGTTCTCCAAATTATTAACTGACTATTGTGTCAGACACGCATGAACAGCTATATATTCTCCTCATCCAAATGCTTCGGAACGAGTTAATAGATCTGTGTTATATGCTAATCGAGCTTACCTTCAAGATGATCATGGTGAATGCGATCGCAATCTCTCCAGCATTGCTTGTGCTCTTCGCAGCGCACTTCATGAGTCCATAGGAATGGATCTTTTTCGTGCATTGCTCGGGTGCATCTTACACGGATTAACATATCCAATCTTTAAAAAACTTGAAGCTCTTCAAGATGGAGACATTTTGGTAATGCCTACTTCTGATCGATTGTGTTTAATACGCGACCGTATTAGACACGACCTTTCTTTAGCTCATTCTAGTTGTAGAAAAGCAAATTTCATTCCTGGTCAGGAAGTCGTAATTTCCCAGTAAGCAATATGGCTGCATGTATTAATGCCAAATTGGCAAAAAAAAAATTCCAAGGTCCGTATATGGAAACGTATGGCTGCGAGTCTGTATGAAGTGGAAGATCTGCAGGGAAATCCCATAGCTACTTTTCATGCTAAAGATCTACGAGAATGATTTTGTATAAGCTTTGTTACGTGATAACTTTCGTTGTTCTTTTCATCATTGATGCAATACTAAGTTTTTTTTTAATATATGAATACTAGTTGTTCATGTAAAATCCATAAGCCTCAGTATGTTTTGATTAACTATTATATCCAACATAATAATTTTATATGTCGGTTCTGTAAGGTCATCAAAAAAATCTACTGTTCTGTGGCTCGAATATAACAAGCATGTGAAAGCCGAGAGGAAGAAATTCGCCCACATTACAGTATCGGAGCCAGACGACATTCGACTAATTGCGGAAGTGCAACTGGTCGGGTAAACCGTGTGAGGACTATTATACAGTGGTTCCATTGTCAATATCCTAGGTTGAGGAGCTCCTGAGAGGTTATCGGAAGCAGAGGTCCAATAGAAGGTACAGGACGCAATTAAAGTGGCTAATGGTGCCATGACGAGTGTTCATCGTCATGTGGACCTGGATGACACCTTCCATAGTGAAACCAGGTGCGTACGTTTCTACGTGGTTCCTGGGCTCACTCAGGCGCTCACTAGGTATGGGCAAAACTTCTCTGACAACTCATAAGATGGGCACTGGAGATGCTACTTCGATAAAGCAAAGGTTTTATCCCATTTCACCAGCGGTACAGGGTCTGATAGACGCCGAATTGGGGTGCATGTTATTACTAGGGGTGATAGAAGAGAGCCAGAGTCCATGGAGCCCCCAGTCGTTCTAGTAAGGAAGCCAGGAAAGGTTCGACTTTGTTTTGACGCCAGGAAGGTAAATACAGTCACGGAGAAGGACGTCTATTCGTTACCACAGATAGACAGAATTCTGGATCGACTCTCCCCGGCAAAATACATTTCGAGTCTGGACCTGAAAGACGTATTCTGGCAGATCTCCCTAGACGATTTGCTGATTCTGTCCCAGGATTTCATCTGGATTTACTGGCTCGAGTGGCGGATTGCTTGAGGAATGCCGGCTCGCTATTAATGTGGAGAAGAGCAAATTTTGCATAAAAGAGACCAAATATCTGGACTTCACAGTAGGTGAAAGTGGCATAAAAACAGACCCTGACAATAAATACCCTACCTCTAAAACTGATTGTCAGGTTCGACGCCTATTGTGTCTGGCAGTTTGTATAGATGCTTCAGACCAAACTACGCTGACTTGTCGGCTTCGATAATTGACACCTTGAAGAGTCCTAGTCAGTTCTAGTGGACCACTGAAGCCCAAACATCTCTTGAACAGCTGAAGCAAAAGCTTACATCAGCCCCGTTACATCATTCAATGTGATGCCAGCCAACATGGAATTGGTAGAGTGCTGATGCAATTGGATAACAAAGTCCATGAAAGACGTAATGCATACATCTCAAAAAAATTAAATTCAGCACAACGTAATTACACCGTCACTGAGCAGGAATGTTTGGCTGCAGTATTAAGTGTCCAGAAGTTCCGACCTTTTATAGAGCTAATGCCGTTCAAGATTGTGACCAATCACGCTCCCTCGGTGGAGTCTGAAGCTTCAGGGAGTTGACTTCACCGTTGAACATAGGAAGGGAAGCCTCAACGTAGTACCTGATGCATTGTCACGGATACACTGTGACAATTTAACAGCCATAGACGATACTGGTCCTGTGGTCGACCTTAGCTCTGCACACATCGAATCATTGGAGTATGAAGAGTTCAGCGAGTTAAATTGGCCTCAGACAAGCTGCCAGATCTATGTGTCAAAGGGGGCTTCGTTTACATCCGAACAATTCTAAGGACAGGGGTCCGGTCCAAGAGGAAGAAGCTTGGAAGCTTTGGATTCCGCGTGGGCTCGCCACTGACATAGTTTCGAGGGCTCAACATCCGCCACTGTCTTCACATGGAGGCATAGGTAAGACTCTGGAACCCTTACGACGACACCTATAATGGTCAAGGATGACAGCTGACGTCCAAAATTATATCAACTCATGTGACGTGTGTAAAGAAACAACAGCTCCGAACGCCATTTTAAGAATAACTACGGGAACCTAATCTCAGACAGAACGATTCAGGTAACGAGTATATATTGACTTATTAGCTCCTTACCATTTTTCAAAGTACCCCCTACTGAAACGAATTAGAAAACCCGCTGCTCAACAAACTTGTCAATTCGTGGAAACTGAACTTTCACATGTTTGGGGTTCCGGAAACGATAGTAACGGACAATGGGTTCCAATTTCGGTCCGCTCATTTTTCGAAAGTATTACAAAAATACAGCGTACACCATCTAAGAATAGCTGTATACTCTCCTAAGGCGAATGCGTCCGAGAGAGTTAATCGATCCATACTACTTATCGGGAATCACGGTGTCAATTCCCTACGGAGCTCTGTTCATCAGGCGATAGGTTTCTCACCGCAATCTCCTACAAGCTTTTTAGAAACATGGGTACGTTAAGCGAGCAAATTATATTAGATGACACCGACAAAGTGGAGTTAATTCGTGCTAAGGCCCAGGAAAACTTGACCCATGCGTTCGAGCAGGGCACAAAGAATTATTACCTGCGCTCAACACCCGTAGAGTTCAAAGTAAGTCAAGAGGTGTTTAGGAGAAATTTCAGGCAGAGTGGTTTCCAGAATCAGATCAGTGCAAAATTAGGGCGTAAGTTTCTGTAGTATCACGTCAAGTCAAAGAAGGGAAACTCGTTGTATGAACTAGGAGATCTACAGGGAAAGTTAATAGGGACCTACCACGCGAAAGATATTAGGCTCTGAGAACTGGCTGAGTAAACTGCGGAGTTTCTAAGAGCCACACTGAAGCACGTCCTTCAATCCTGGTAGACCTAAAAAGGCATCCGTCCAGTTAAACTGGTAACTAAAGGGTACCAATGTACCGATTAGGACCTACTCAGCCTAGTGGCCGGTATACCCCCTGTTATTAAGTCCACCTTTTCAGATTTTTTGGCTGCTGGACTGTGGGTGTGCCTTTGGCTTCCGGTGCCTTCGTGCCTGCGTGGCTTCTATACAGCAAGTGCGGCAGGCATTTCATGAGCCTGCCGTGGTCGAGCAAAAATGTTATAAAAGACGATGATCCTTGCGAACCTATCTCTACCATTATGAGTAGATAATTTTCCCTCTAGTCCCGGAACAGGTTTACTTTAGGAGCACTAGCTCGGATTTTTTTTAAAACTTTGTGTACTAGTTCAAATTTACTCACAAATCACGGATATCGAATTTTTATTTGGTGCTCACTTATAGTTTCCGAGATATTTAAGTTTAAAAATCGCGAAATTTGCACTGCAATTTGAAATTTTTTCAATTAATTAACTCTTCTTCTTCTTCTTCTTCTTCTTCTTCTTCTTCTTCTTTTTAGTATTAAAAAGAGGCAGTAGTAGGTATATACATACCTTCCGAACATTCGGGTTACCAGGATGTCGTTTTTTTATTCATTACGAATAATTTCAATGTAACATCGTGGAATATATATACAGTAGTCACTGAATTACGTCACAGGCTATCAGTGGCAATGTGTCAAAATTTTAATAAGAATGCCGTGACTTCTATATACCTTAGACGACCAGCAAGTCGAACCGCGGGCAGCAACCATTATCGCTTAAGATGCCAAAGCACTAGCCCATGATTGAATCCTAGCTATGTTAACTAGCCTCCAGCCATTTAACATACTACGGGTTGGCAAGTAGAGACATCTATTAGATTTATAATATGGTCCGTCCGGTAGTTTAGGGTACAATAAAGAGGGGAAAGACTAGGTAGAATGTTCTAGAAGTACACCATCACGTGATTCCGACTAGCGGAGCTAGCAGTAAATTTTAGCAGGCGATAAGCTGAAGCCGAATTATTGTAAGAGGACCTGTAAGCAGACGCCACACAATTAAGAAGGATTAAAAAAAAAAAGCGATTGGTTCATTTCAAGTTAAATAATGATAACAGGAAATCGTATCTTGCTCAAATTCCAATCAGGAACCTGATCGTGTAGAAATTAGTGTCCAAGTGTGTAGGTTAAACAATAGGAAATAGTGGTGAAGAGAAAACCCGCACCATCCGAATCGCACAACTTTGCCTTAAGTAATTAATTATCCCAAGTAAGTAGTAATCTATTGCAAAGAAATTCTCTCATTCCGTCATGTTCCTTTAGCGCACGTGAAGGATAAATAAGTAGTATTCATACCTGGGAGTCCCTGAATAAGCCACAGCTATCTAAATACTCATTGGACGTTCCGAAAACATCCCAATTTTACGGGCCGTATGTACTCAGATGTCAATTATGTGGATGCAAAGGGCGCTCACAGCGGAGCCCTTGTAGAACGAAGTTCGAGCGTTCTCCCCTGTCAGTGACCTCGAAGGATCGCAAATACATGCTGAGCCGAGTCATTCGTTTGTCAGGAGCTATATACAGAAAAACAAACCAAAACTTACAGCCGCAAGGAACCAGAACCAAAAAGAAACTTCTGCGAGACAACCCGTCTAGATTTAATTAATTAAGCTAATCGCATTAAGTTTACAAACAAAAAGGATAAAACACAAAATAAATATCTAGAATTTCAGCCGAACCGGTACATCCGCAAATGCATTTGAGGAGGATACCGGGTAAGTACCTTTAATTTTTTTAATAACAGGAAAAAAAATAAATATTAGAAATAAGATTTTGATTATATCACTTGAATTAAATTGGTAATCTACCACTACTAGAATCAATTTGAAATTGCACTTTACAAGGACTAGGAAATTGTTTAAATTGAGTAAAAAGAAGAAAAAAATAAGTATTTCTGATCAATTTGAATGGTTGCGCATTTAAATTATGCCTAGGCAATTTACGCATTTATAGAATTAGTGAAGGCATGCTTAGTTAAGTGAACAATAACTTTCATTCAAGTTTTTTTTTTGTGTTATTTAAACGTATACGACATACATCGAAATAGACCCTGACAGCGGCCTATGTAAATCAAGCAGCAACAATTATTACATTGTTATTTTTGACTAAGTGTTGATTAAAATTAGAAATTTTTGTGCAAGCACTAGTGATGAGGTCACTGGTCACAGGCCTCCCTAGGTAGTAGTACTTAATAAAAAGGGGGTCACGGGTCACTTAAGATTTTGACCCCGTCCCTTCCGATTAGTAATTTAGTTGCATTGCATTGTTAAGTTTATAGGTATATAGTAGTGACGTATGAAGTAAGTCGAAGTAGAATGTATCCGAAGGGGATTAATGTCATGTAATAGCTTTATACTCCGGCTGAATTCGAGGTATCGGAAGTGAATTCGTTGTAAACATTTTTTTTTGTATGAGCATTAAAGGAAATGGAGTAGGGGAGCCCGGGGCATAATGACGATCGATTTGTCTCTAGGTTTTTCTTACATCCCCGAGTCGATTTCTTGAAACTTTAAATATACCAATACCAAGTAGGGTCAATTAGGGACAAAATGTGATATAGATAATTACCGAGCATCCCTAAGAAGTGCGCTGTTGATCTAAATGGAGTGATAACCAGTTCGTCACTATGCCCCACACACGGGGCATAATAACGAAGGGCTCGGGGCATAATAACGAATTATATTTAATACATGAAATAACATCTTTTTTATCAAAACTTATTATTATTAATTAAGTACCATAATTAGGCTTGCAGAAAGATGGTTTTCAAAAAAAATTATACATTTTAAAATGAGGAACACGTTCGGTTTGGAATTCGAAAAATTCAAACTGAAAACATCTGATATTTTACCTTGTCTACTGAAGCCCCTCTTCGTTGAGCTTACCAGAATGTGAAAATTGAAAAATGATACTTATTCGATGTCTTCATCTGTGCAGTCAATGCAAATAGAAACGTTTGGAAGGGAAATTTGTGAACATTCCAAATGCGTATATTTTTTGCACATCCTGCATTGGATGTAGTCATCATAATTCTTCGGCAAGGAAATGTAGCAAATGTTGCAGATGTCGATAACTTTGTTCCTTTTTCGATTATGGGATGTTTTCGACAGACCGGAATTACAATCTGGACCTGCTGAAATTGATGCAACTCGTTCTTTATTGATAGACATTTTTTTGATGATGTTGTCCGTCCTTTTTGGATTTCGATTACAGGATCTGTTCGATGGACCGCGATTAAAAACTCGACCCGCTGAAATTGACGCAACTGGTTCTTTTTTTACGCAAACTCGTTTAATGATGCTTTTTTTAGTTCTTTGCACAGTATTTGTATATTTATTTTTTCGCCTCTCTTCAATGCGCTTAGCATCGAATTTCAATCGGTCTCTCACTGGTGAATCCATCAGAATCTCAGTTGTTCGTTTTTTTCTTCCTCCTCTCGGTGTAGACATTACGCCCACTTGCGGCAGTGGACGCAAATCCAAAATAGAGCATGTCCTTGGACCAACTGAACTATTGAACATTTCCGGTTCATAGGTATTTTCCATATTTTGATCTGTAATTAGCGGTTAGGATGCATTTGATTGAAGTCTGTTGGTGGAGAGGCTAGGCATGAAATCAAGCTCTGAGAATACGTCCGGGTTAAAGGGTGATATTCCAGTAACTTCGAAACCAGGTACGATATTCGACACAGTAGCAGCCACTGGTAAAGCTTTTGCAACAATTCTTGGTATATTATAAATGGATATGCATTTGCCTGGATTGTTAGTTATCCATGAATCACATTGAGAGTTTATTGCTTTTTTAAATTGCCCGATTAAACTTCTATCTAACGGCTGCAGTTTATGTGTGCAATGTGCGGGAAACGATAGTAAAGTAATCCCGTTCTCCTTGCATAAGTCGATTGCAGCTATGCTTAAACGCGATTCGTGGTTATCCAGCAGCAATGACACGGGCCTTTCTCGAGAGCAGTTAGTATTGCTGATAAAATGACTCAAGAATTTAGTAAAATTTTCCGTTTTCATCCCTCCAGATTTATTGGCATCTCCACTGCAACCTGATGAGCCACCTTGAAGGAAGTGATTGCGGAAGCGAACACGCGGAAAAACGAAAAACGGTGGTATTTGTACCCCTGTAGCTGAAACAGCTACAGCAACTGTAACAAGCTGGCCTCGCTCTGCAGATGTGATTCTTCCGATTTGTTTAACACCTTTACGTGACACAATTTGATTAGGAGTTTGAACGGTAGTTACGCCTAATAATGAAATGAAAGTAGCCTATATTGTATTCTTAAATAAAAATGTAATTAACCAGTTTCATCCATATTAAATATATCCTTAGCAGAAAAGTTCATTCGTTCCAAAACTGTCCGAAGATTGTCGGAAAACAAACCGACATTTGTCTTATTAAAATTAGACGCCCTCGCCAAGCTTGTAGCTTGTGGCTTTCTTATTGATAGGTTTGAATGCCTCTTTAGAAAAGATCCAAACCAATCTGATCCAGCACAACCCGATTTATCCCAAGAATTTGGACATTTGCGCGGTTGGGACACAGCGAATTCGTAGGCAATTTTTCGGACTTCCTTAGGAGTCAAGCCGAAGTAAATATCGGAACATGCAAGGATATAACAGACCAACTCCTTCTCTTGCTCTTCCGAAAAAAACCAACAACAACCAGCATTTGATTAACCTATACGAAATTCAAGAGAGTATATATGTATGTTTTACCTTTTTGAAAGCACCTGGGGTCGGTAAGACATTTGCTGATAAATTTCTTGTTTCTCTATTATTTAGACTTTTATTTAACCTTCTTAAGGTTGCTTCAGGAACATTATATTGACGTGCTACACTATTCACACTTCGGCTTTCTTCATTTATAAGATTTAATGCAGTAAGTAATATTTCTTTATTAACCGCGGAGGTTTTTCTTTTATATTTACGTACCATTGCTAATGGAAATGTCAATGAAATGTCATTAAATTAAAGCTAAGTAGCAATGAATAAAAAATAAACTAGGTATTTATGGTAATTACTAATATCAAGTATTTAATCAAATCACTGATTTAAACATAAGTCTTCTGTTTTTTTTTTGCATGCATTTCACGCAGTGGCAATAATGCACCATGATTTTGATGCATTATGTGTTGCATAATTCTCTACATTATACTGATGCAGATGTGATAACTTTTGAGCATTTGATGGAATAAATGAAGAATATAATGCATTTGGGAAAACAGCCAATTTATTTTCAATTATAACAATACATACCTATATGTCCAACAGAGGCTTATCCGTTAATGAAATTAAAAAAAAATCACGTTGATTAACGGTTAAACATCTTTCCTTAGTGTAAACACTCGTCAGTATGCCCCGTAAAAACTTGTCATTATGCCGGGTAAAATGCCCGTCATTATGCCCCGTGAAATGCTCGTCATTACGCCCCGTAAAATTCTCGTCATTATGCCCCGTAAAAAGTTAGTCATTTTGCCCCACCACACATTAGTCTTTCTCCGACATGTTATGCAAAATTTATCGTAAACCAATATGAAATCTATTATTATGCCGACAAACTGCACACCATAAATACACTAAACTTACTCACCATTCAAATCAAAATGCCTAAAATATCCCCTCAAACACAATCTTTGGAACAGCTAAAACTTTTGCGTATTCTAATTGCAAGATTCGTCTGCTCTTTTCGTACAACAAACATGGAACCATGGACCATATGTTGGCAATACTTAACCCTGCATTCTGGGTATCATAGCGCGTGTTTAGAATTACGCTGATTACAAATAATATTCATTCGTCACTATGCCCCGTTCGTCATTATGCCCCGGGCTCTCCTAATGGAATAAATCTTTCATTTGTGGCTGTCGACTAGACAATTGTTAGGTGATGACTGCGTGGGGGAGCACTGGCGGTGGAGGCGGACATTCCACTTATGAGAATGATAAAGTTCACAGGGTAGGTTTTCGCATAGTACTAGAGACCTTGATAACTTCTTCCATGGCAATTTATGAGAAGCGTAATTTGGCTAAATTTGTATGGGGGTTATATGGAATTCATCTTGGAATTGTAAAAATTTAATTCTTCGTACTGCTAATTAACCGCGAAGCGTCCGGCGTGTTGAAGCGAAGGACACTATGGAAATCTAGTACCAGCTGCTGAGGTCCTTGACTGCTTTTCTTCCCTCCCACGCCCAACCGACGAGCTTAGCCGGCTTAGATGGAGGTGATTCGAGTGAAGAAGAGTTGAGGCAGGACGCAGTCGGGAACTTATGTTATTGGCTGAGCCACCGAATAAAATTGAATGGTCTACCCTTATTTCATCTGAAGGCACATCTGCGGATGTGTCCTGGCACCCACACCAGCTTAGATCTGATCATCGAATTTAAACGCCTGCTTGAAATTCTTTGAACTTTAGTTATTACGTCAATTTTATTTTCCTTGTGTGATTATTGATCCTCGCATCTTGAGGATAATCAAGCGGTCGCCGCTTCCTCTGGACTTCACAGATTACTCCGCGAAATTTGGATCTGTTAGCTTCTACAGCCCTTAACTTTTTTTCTTTCTACTGCAAGTTGATCAAGTCCCAACGTGGCAACTGATACCTCCAACAAACGCTAACCTTTCGGGAGCAGCTTGAGGAGATGTTACAATACGTAAAGAACACCTGATAAGCGCCAACGTACAAATTTGCAGCGGTCAACCATCAAGATTTAACATAGGAGATAAAGTTCTTACTCGAACCGTTACCAAATAGTTCCATCCTAGATCATATATTGTCAAGGACACTAGAAGAAATGTTTATCGGCGCAACACAGCCAATTTAAGAAAATCCACATCAAACTTAAAACAAGAGCAATCAATTTAGAAGAGACAACTGCAATCCTTTAGAATACCCACAACGACGAAGAGATCCAATTAGATCAGCCACAACTTATGGAAGATACTACAGAAATCAAAAACATTAACAACAACCAAACCAAAAACGACAACATGCACCAACAGAGCAGGCCGAGAAGTCAAAGCCTCAATACCGCTAAATCACATCATTCAACCAACACCCAGTGTGGATCCACCTTAACTAATTATCAATGGCATGAACCATGCTAACGTCATGAGTCAGTCAATGTACTTATGTCATAGAGTAAGAACCTAATAGATAGAAATAAAAGTTAATCTTTAGTAATAAGACTAATCTTTTATTTACAGACGGGATTTCTGTTCCTTAAAGGCTTCCATACAAACAGAATGTCATCTTGTAAGTAGCTTTAACTTCAAGTTTAAGCAACTGCAGTTCAGAGTATTATAAACTAAACAGGGTACGAATGTCACAGATACAATTTCTGGAGATTCGTGTGAGAATCGTCTCATTTTAATAGGGTGCGAATCTTACACAT
Source organism: Dioctria linearis (assembly GCA_963930735.1). NCBI lineage: Eukaryota > Metazoa > Arthropoda > Insecta > Diptera > Asilidae > Dioctria > Dioctria linearis. The sequence goes on along the minus strand of OZ005742.1, from coordinate 130,959,241 downwards.
GCAATTTTTGGAAGTGCTAGCGATAACCTTGAACTTTAAATATTTTTGGAAGTCCGCGTGATAGTCATCTATTTTAAATACTTTAAGCACTTTTAAGAAGTTCGAGTGACAGCTCTCTATTTTAAATGGGGTGCGAATCTTATACATGCAGTCTTCTACTTTAAACAGGGTGCGAATGTTACAGGTGTTATGGTATTTTATTTAACTAACGAACGAGGGCTCGAGAACGTGTAGTCCGATAACCAGCAATAGCTGGCAACTCACTCCGTGACAGGATGCTCAGGCCGGCACGCTAGCACCTTGGTCTATATGCGGAGAGGGCGGGGTGGGTTGAACAATACGAAAACCCTGCCTGTCACGTGACCATAGAAAAAATTTCATAGTGACAAAAAAAAGGAAGCTAGGATCTACAACAAAAATTTTTCAACACAGCTTAATCCTGAAGGGACTGCTTAATTAATATGAACTGAATATATTATTATCTATTATTTCTATATTAGAATGCATATATTATCACAATACTTTTTGTGCCATAAGCTATATTGGCATCCTCTAACGGGATCCAGCGCATAGCCTCGTCATGAAGAACGTTAGTCATCGCGTGAAATAATTCATCAGTGAAGTAACAAAGCCAGTGCATATCCAAATTAACAATTGAAAAAGATAGAATTGGTCTAACACCAATTCTTATGATACCCTAGATGAATGCCCGTATGAAATTTCGTATGATCACCCATTTGAGCAATTTTGATTTTTTGCATTGGTTTCGCGCATATATTTCTAGAACGGCTCGTCGGACAGAAAAAATTATTATAACCAATTTTATTGGATATCTTATTCTGAAGAATTATTTAGTACAATAAAAATGTTTAGGACTGATCGTTTTCAAAGTATATGTTAAAAACCTAAATTTTTATATGGCAACACCAAGAAGGGGTTGCCCGATTTTGTCCATTTTTGACATTTTATTTGCTATTACTATGAAAACACAATGTATCAAATTTCAGCTTTCTATGTCGACGTGTTCTCATGTAGTGTCCAAATATATCGTGGAAAACGAAATTTTTGTATGGCAACCCCACGAAGGAGTTGCCCGATTTGTCTCATTTTCGAACTTAATTTTACTTTTTTTTTAATGTCCGTGTACAAAATTTCAGCTTTCTAAGTGAACGCGTTGTCGAGTTATCGTGCGCACGGACGGACGGACGGACAAACGGACATGCAAAAATCAAAATAACTTTTAATTTTATGCGGGGGTGTCCAATCCATTTTGCTCTACCATCATTATTTCTATGCATTACAAACGGAATGACAAACTTAGTATACCCTATAGATTTCATCTAGGGTATAAAAATCATTACATTTGAATATATACAGTACATGGTATTTTAGCAATATATTATCGAATACGTAATTCGCTTACCTAGTGTTAAGTTGTCGCAAAGAGGTGGAAATACTGAAGAAAAAAAACATTCCAAAGCATTACATAGTATTTTAGCAATATATTATCGAATACATAATAAGCTTACCTAGTGTTAAGTTGTTGCGAATATCCTGAAGTACTAGACGTCTCATATTATTCTAAAGTTTTTTTGTAATATGTGGCTTAATAGCAAACCCAGAACGATTGTAAAAGGACTACTCGCGCCACGGATATACTTTCGCCCCAATGGGAGAATACTCTTAGAAGTCCGGAAAAAAAATACATAAATCTCGAAAAGGCCTTTTTGCGTATCTCGGTAAACTTTTAACTTTTGGTTCAATGACAATGGAGATCAATGCTAAGCTAGAGGAAGCCCCTTTTGGATTGGATCTAATGTAGTTAAGTAGACGCAAGATACTAATAAATGTTTAAAGTGCTAGGGGGGGTGAAGTTAAGCAAAAAAAAAATTACGGAAATTATAACTCGTGCTGAATTCAAATGGTCTCACAACAGCCAAGACCAGCCACCAGAGCTACTGGGGTGAAATTAGGTGAAACAAAATATGCTTAGTAACTATCTTTGCCAGGAGAATAAAAGAATAAGCATGAAATAGTAAAAAAGCACCCGGTTCTTCTCATTTCTTTCTCCTCTCCCTGGCGAACTATTTAACAAAGGGACATCGCAAATCCGCTGCCAGCGATGTAATGGGCGGCCGAGGATGGCAATAGGATCATGCAATCCGGTCCTAGGGTTCGTCAGGTGAGTGCGGTACGCAGTCCCTTCAGGATTAAGCTGTGTTGAAAAATTTTTGTTGTAGATCCTAGCTTCCTTTTTTTTTGTCACTATGAAATTTTGTCTATGGTCACGTTACAGGCAGGTTTTTCGTATTGTTGAACCCACCCCGCACTCTCCGCATATAGACCAAAGTGCTAGCGTGCCGGCCTGAGCATCCTGTCACGGAGTGAGTTGCCAGCTATTGCTGGTTATCGAACTGCACGTTCTCGATCCCTCATTCGGTAGTTAAATAAAATACCATAACACCTGTAACATTCGCACCCTGTTTAAAGTAGAAGACAATCACTCAAACTGCAAAAAAATGCATTTATAAGATTCGCACCCTATTAAAATGAGACGATTCTCGCACGAATTTCCAGAAATTGTATCTGTGACATTCGTACCCTGTTTAGTTTATAATACTCTGAACTGCAGTTGCTTAAACTTGAAGTTAAAGCTACTTACAAGATGACATTCTGTTTGTATGGAAGCCTTTAAGGAACAGAAATCCCGTCTGTAAATAAAAGATTAGTCTTATTACTAAATATTAGCTTTTATTTCTATTGTTACGAGCGTGGCCTTGATTCGTTATTTAAAACACAATATTTCAGATATAATTCAAAAGTTCTTTCTTTATGTAACTTTACTGTTTACTCTCACAAATAATTACAGAATCAACTCTTTATTTATCGCTAGTACTGTACTTCTAATTATCGCAATCCAAATAGTTTACTTCGTTCACTTCGCTGTCTGAAATAATACTCCGCCTCCTGATGTTAGAAGCGCCGTATTTATACTCTACGAATTATCCTAGAACTTTCCTGAACATTCCGTTCTCCGAACTAAGATGTCACTAACCTAAAGTTGTTTCCATTTCACAGATGTCGCTTGTGTCACTTTGTGGCACGTAACACTGCCCCCTTCTTAAAATTTGTTCGTCCCGAACAACAGATGGTCCACGGTCTTGATGCTCTCCGTATTGACCCAAGCGATCTAGATGAACGATTTTTCTTTTGCATCTTGTACCGCGCTGATTCTTGTATGGCATGTTATTAATTTTAGTTTTAACTGCATACGGTTCCTCCCAGTGTTGTGATAACTTTGGAGAACGTCTCGTGGCCTCGTGCACGTCAGCTAATCGTTGTCTGAGCTTTGTTACGTAGTCTTCTGGTAACTTTTGTTCGCCTTTGGTTATACCAATCCTGCGGTCGCTAGGTAAGCGCATTTCCTTTCCGAATATGACCTTAGATGGGCTTTGTCTGGTCATATTGTAAACAGCTGATATATAAGCCATTAGAAATATAGGAATATGTCGAACCCAATCGCGCTGATTATAGTTGAAGACGTTCCTGAGATGTTCGATTAATGTTCTGTTGAAACACTCTTCCATGCTTTGATTTTTCTTTCGTCTTTTATCTTTGATTCCTTTGCCCTCAAATTTCTTGCCTTTTTGATCGCGGTTGTCATCCTTTTCATTGCGCCTTTGCGCTTCTTATTATCATCATCGTCAGAACCATTTCCGATCTTCATTATACCCTTATCATCGTCATTATCAGCATCTTTAGACCCTTTACTTTTCGTTCTTTTCTTTCTTTCATTGTCCTCGCTCTTGGATTTCTTTCCTTTCTTCTTTTTACTTTTATCACCGTAATCATCATCGTCTTTGGATTTCTCTCCTTTCTTCTTTCGACTTTCGTTATCATCATCGTAGTCATCGTCATCTTTTTCTTCCATCTGTCCGCAATGTTTCAGGATTGCATGGACGTTGTGAAAAAGCTTCTGCATTTCCGTGGATACGTCCTTTGCGGTATGGGATTTCAAAGTCATGAGGTTGCAGTCTAGTCTCTCCACGGAAAGCTTGCTCTCTAGCTCGCCATCTTCTCCCTTCTTCTTCTGTTGTTTGCATTCGTCCTCGTTTCCTACAGTCATTTTGCAGGTGACCCAGTCTACTACATGTCCAGCATGGAATGACACCACGCGAAGGAGTGGTCTCTGATGACGGTATTCTGCTGTGAGTCTGCTGCCCAGCTCGATATCTTTGCCCAGCTCGATATCTCTGCCCTTCTTCTAGTGCTTCCATTCCTCGGCATTTTCTGCAGGCCCTTTGGAGGTGTCCCAGTCTATTCCAATTCCAGCAACGAAAAATACCGCGTGAAGAATTGCTCTGTGATGGCTGCATTCTATTACAAGTACATTCCTCCACCGAAATTTCTCTCACTCGTACTGCACTTTGAGAAACTTGCCTAGCAGATTCATACGCTAATGCATAGGCTAGTGCTTCTGCTGTTGATTTCTTTCTTGCCAGCCTTAACGATTGCTGTAAATTTTGATCTGCAATAGCGATCACAAATGCTTCTGTTGCCACTTTATTAAGGAAATCTACATTTACGATAGTGTACGAAAGATAAGCTAATCTTTCCGCATCAGCCTGCAGTTGTTGTAGTGACTCACCATGCCGTCCTGTGGCGTAACTGCAGGCGATATACTTGCTGCATGTGTTCATCTCCATAACGTAATTCTATCGCCTGTACTAATGAAGTGTGATCACGTTGCCTGTCAATCGATATAGTTTGTAATAGCTCTGACGCGGGACCACTAAGTGCTAAGCTAATACAAGAGCTGTAGCTTTGTCGACATCATTCCATCCATTTACTTCGGAAGCTGCCTCGAATTGTCTCTTGAAAATATGCCACGAATTTTGTCCATCAAATATTGGAGGTTTCATTCTGCCTGCACCGGATATTTCAGTTCCTTCATGCAGAGGTTGTCGATGCTTCATCTTCTCCAAATCTGCTTTAAAGTTGTCAAGCTTCTCCGTAACATTTTGTTGTACTTCAGATACTTGTTGTTGAACTTCTAGCACTTCCTGCTGGATTCCTTCAATTTTCACATTTTGTTCGTCTAATGAATTTTTAAGAAAATTCTTCTGTTCCTCCAAACAGGTTTCTAGACAATTCTGCAAAGAACTCTTTTGTTCATCCCAACGGGCTTCCAGAGAATCCTTTTGTTCTTCTAAACATGCTTGCAGAGAATTCTTTTGATCCTCATTAGCTTTCTCTGCTCATCCAAACGGGCTTCTAGAGAATTCTTTTGTTCTTCTAAACATGCTTGCAGAGAATTCTTTTGATCCTCATTAGCTTTCTTCTGCTCCTCCAAGAGAGATTGCTTTTGTTCCTCAAAAGCATTCTCATCTGCAGGGCTGAAAGCTCCATTTTTGTCATTAATGTACCCAAAAGCTGTTCCATGTTCATCGCAGGCTCTACTTCAGCTTCAGCTTCTTCTTCAAAATAAATGTCTCAGGATTCTTTTCTTCCTCTATCAAGGCTTGTCTAAGTCGCTCGACTAGAACATTCTTTAGACCTGTCATTTGCAATGACCGCTTCCCCAACTCCACTTTCAATTCCTGTATACGAAGCTCCTCTAGTTTGCGTTCCATTCTTGCGTCTTTTGTAATTCACTCACAGTTTAATATAAAATTATCCTTCCGAATTTTTACACACGATTTCACAAAATTAATCACTCCGTGAATTTCAAAGTCAAATGCCACCACTTTATTTCGCGATTTTATTTTACTTCTGACACCAGTTGTTACGAGCGTGGCCTTGGTTCGTTATTTAAAACACAATATTTCAGATATAATTCAAAAGTTCTTTCTTTATTTAACTTTACTGTTTACTCTCACAAATTCACAAATAATTATAGAATCAACTCTTTATTTATCGCTAGTACTGTACTTCTAATTATCACAATCCAAATAGTTTACTTCGTTCACTTCGCTGTCTGAAATAATACTCCGCCTCCTGATGTGAGAAGCGCGGTATTTATACTCTGCTAATTATCCTAGAACTTTCCTGAGCATTTCGTTCTCCGAACCCATAGTTTACTAGGATGTTGTTTCCATTTCCAACAGATGTCGCTTGTGTCACTTTGTGGCACGTAACACTAGGTTTTTACTCTATGACATAAGTACATTGATAATTAGTTAAGGTGGATCCACACTGGGTGTTGGTTGAATGATGTGATTTAGCGGTATTGAGGCTTTGACTTCTCGGCGTGCTCTGGTGGTGCATGTTGTCGTTTTTGGTTTGGTTGTTGTTAATATTTTTGGTTTCTGTAGTATCTTCCATAAGCTGTGGCTGATTTAATTGGATCTCTTCGTCGTTGTGGGTATTCTCAAGGATTGCAGTTGTCTCTTCTAAATTGATTGCGATAGGAGCAAGCTCTTGTTTTAAGTTTGATGTGGATTTTCTTAAATTGGCTGTGTTGCGCCGATAAACATTTCCTCTAGTGTCCTTGACAATATATGATCTAGGATGGAACTGTTTAGTAACGGTTCGAGTAAGAACTTTATCTCCCATGTTAAATCTTGATGGTCGACCGCTGCTAATTTTTACGTTGGCTCTTATCAGGTGTTCTTTACGTATATTACTGAGAATTTCTGGAACGTTTCTATGAACTTTAGGTTTGAGTGAGTTTTCGCTGATTGGTAATAGTGTGCGTAGTTTTCGGCAGTATATGTGCTGTGGTAATTCCGGATTGCAAGCTCCACGTCAGTTTTATCATATGTACACTTCTTTAGTATGTTTTTTTTTATTGTACTCCTCGCTCGGCTAGGCCATTCCCTTGCGTGGGATGGGGTATGATGTGCTGTGATTAAATTTCCAATCGTTAACGAATTTTTTGAATTTTGCGCTCGTATATTGAGGACCGTTATATGATTCCACTGTTCGGAATCCCGTTAAGTGAAAACTTTTTTCAGAAAACTGATCACTTCGTTTGATGTTGTTTCCGGCAATTTCTGGTAGATTATATATCCAGAATAACTATCGATGTGTTATACATAATATTTTCCTTGGATGAATGGGTCTCAAAATAGTATGTGGGTACCATTTTGTCAGAAATTGGTTTTTTATTGTTGCTTCTCTTTAGTGCTTGGCATGCATTGCATTGGTTGATGTAATTACGTATGTCACTATTCATATGTCGCCAGAATACATATGCACTTTCCGTAACTAAAGTGTCCTGCATGGATATACTTGAGGATGCTTGGTCTCATGCGGGTGTTATGTGCTTTAAAAATGATGTCATCATATGATGCCAATTCATTGCGAAATTTCCAGTACATCTTTGTTTCGGAGCTTAATGATGGGCCACCCATTCATTATAAATTTGTTGACTTCTTAACATGTTTTATCGTTTTTTGTTAGATCTATCAACCGGCTAAGTTTTGTATCTGATATCGACAATATACATTGAATTTGTAACTCCTGGTCGTTTGTAGCATCTTCGCTGTTCGAGGGTGAATTTTCGTAGTCCCTGCTCAATGGATCAGCCAGGTACAGTTGTTCCCCTTTCTTGTACGTTAGTTCTGCGTTGTATTGTGTTAATTTAAGACGAATTTTTTGTAGTCTGGCTGGCGATGAATGAAGAGGTTTCTTGAAAATTCTTTCTAGTGGTTTGTGATCTGTAAGCACCACTAGCTCTTTTCGCCATACGAATTGCTGAAACCTTTCGCACCCAAGTTGAATTGCGAGCGCCATTTTTTCGATCTGTGGGTCCTTTCTCTGGCATTCCGTTAAAGATTTCGATGCGTATGCCATTGGTTTGCGGTTCTGTAGCAATACTACTCCTATTGCCGTTGAACTGGCGTCTACTTCTAGTGTTACATTATGATTAACGTCGTAGGTGGAATTAAGAGATTTCAAGCGACTGATGGCTTCCGTTTTGTCAGGATCGGCTGTGATTTTGTTTTGACTAACGATGTGGTCTAGAAATTTAATTGTCGTTTGATTAAATTCACATTTTTCTTTATTTAGTTTGAGCCCGCTTCGTTTAATGATTTCGATGAGTTTTGCTACGGTCTGATTTAACTCGTCTTCAAATCTTCCATGGATTAGTATTTCGTCCGTATATAGCTCTACGTTAGGGATCTTTTGGAATAGCGTCTACATGACTTCTTGGAATATCTCGGGTACTGAACTGATTCCAAAAGGCATTCCTTGCCATGAGTACCTACCCCAAGGTGTTGCGAAGGTAAGAATTTTTTGTGTACGGTCTGAAAGTCGTATTTACCAAAATCCTCTTTTAAAATCTAGTAATGTGAAATATTTAGAACCTACTATCATTTACAGTTCGCATAGGATCAGGTCTCCACATTATATTTTTATTTACAGTTGCATGATCTATACATAATGGGATTTAACCTTTTTGTCTTACATGACTAGAGGAGAAACGGACGTTGTAGCTTCTTGAGTACGTTCGATTACGTCCATGTTTACCATTTTGTCCAATTCAGATTTTACTTCTCCTTGTATTTTAAAAGGAATGCACCTTGCTGGGCAAATACCGAATGAGGGTTTTTGATTAGATCAATGTTGTAAACGAAATTTTTCAAACATCCAAGTCCTGTAGACACTTCATCATTGATGTTGACTGTGTGAACTCTCTTGATTAAATTGAGTTTCTCGCAAGAGTAACCTCCTAGGAAGGATTTTACGTTTTCTGCTACAACCTTAAAGGTGACGTTGCATTTTTGATTTGAAATAACGTAGGGCAGCTTTGTTTCGCCCAAAACATCAAATGGGTGTTTACTGAGACTTAAGAGTTCTAGTTGGAAATATCTTACCTTTCGCTGCTTCAACTATTTGATTTTGATTGCATTCGGATGAAGCGGTGATATTGTTGAATATTGCGGGAAGAATGTGGACTTCATCCCAATGTATGCTACTTTTCGTTGAATAGATGATACCATTGATTGTAACGTCGCAGTTGTCGAAATGGATCAAAACGGTTCCATTTAGTTTTTGATGATTGAAGTCGCAGGATGAGTTTATTTCGGTTTTCTGAACATTGGTGAGAAGGATAAAGTTGGGTTCTGGTTCCAAGATCTCAGTTATGATTGTGGTTTCGATGAGATTACAACTTACTGGTTCGTTTCGGAGAGTCTTTCGATGCATTCTGAATCCCTGGTGTTTTCCTGTTGGGTTGATTCCTGACATAGGTATGTCCCTTCTATTTGGTGACACCTTTCATCAAAGTATTGAATATTTTGGGGATTGTGGATAATGTGGGGTTTTGTGGATATTTTCTTTGTATTCTTAATCGGTAATGGGATTAAGTGTAATAGGGAATAGTTTTCTTCGGAAATTATTGGAATTCGGATATTTCATCTGGGCTTAGAATCTGCTTGGATATGATGTTTAAACGGGCGAGAACTAGTGTTTCTGATTCAGATACGCTTCAATCATAGTTTGTTGGCTATTAATAATTCTGTTATGTTTTCAAATCTTTTTATCATTGCACTGTTTATACTTGTTTGTCTATTTAGGTCGGATTTTATTACAGATTGATTTGAGACTATCTTATCTATTTCCTCATTAAGGTGTCGAGCATCTTCTGCATCCATATTACCCGTTATACTTTTCACTATTGAACCTAAACCGTCGATTAATCCTCTTCTATTTCTAATTCTAGGCATAAGTGTTGCTAATTTCTGCTTTAGTTCATGAAGTTTGATTTCTGTAATCTTGTAATCTTTCTTTAATATTTCCTAATATTTCTAGTGATCTTGATATTTTTTCCTCGTGCGTTCGTGAGGTCTCGTATTTCCAGTCGTTGTCCTTTAATCTGTTCCGTCATTACTAGCCTGAAAATTTTTTATTTTAATTTTTAATTTGTGAATCTTTTGATTTTTATCGTCTATTATTTTAACTAATTTATCTCTTTTAATTCTAGTTTTAGTAAATCTAGGCGTGAGCTTGTTTCTTCTATTTTCTTTCCCATAAACTAAAAGACCTTTTCTTAATTTCTTTGGGGGCGTTCTGTTTTTGTTTAAAGTACTAATATTTTTATTTATTATTTCCTGCACTCTATTTTTAATTGAAGGATAAAGTTCTCTTTGGAATTCGTTTAATTTGTCAAGATATTCATGCACGTTGTTATGTTGTAAGTTATTCTCAAATTTGTAAGTTCTTCCGTAAAATATTTCGTAAGGTGTATGTTTGGTAGCAGAGTGGATAGCATTATTGTAGGTGATAATGGTCTCATTCAGAATTTCCTCATGCTCCTTCTCTTTGTGTTAATTATGGATGATTCTATAGATTTCTGTTAATGTCGAATGCATTCTTTCAACTGGGGAGTTACTAGATGTTTGTTGGAGGGAAGTTATGTGGTGGATGATATTGAATTGCTTACAAAAATCTTTAAAGATTGTTGCAGTGAATTCTGCTCCTTGGTCGGAAATTATCTTTTTACGAATGCCGTGAAGGCTCATAAAATGTTTCAATGATTTTATAATCGTTAGACTATTTCTAGCGACAAGTGTATATGCTGAGGCAAATTTGGAAAATTTGTCGATTATAGTTAGCATCTTTTTATTATTTATACTAAATACATATATCAATATGTAAAATATGTAATGGTTTATTTGGGGTTTCAGAAACTTGAAATTGTAACTGAGGTGGATTTCTATCATATTTAAGTGTTTGGCATGGTTCGCAATTACTGATGACCTTTATGATTTTGTTTTTCATGAATGGAAAATAATATTCGCGTTTTAAATGGTTAAGGGTTTCGTGGATTCCGCGATGATTACTTTTTGTGTGATAATCGTTGATCATTTGGTCTTGCTCATCGTTATTTACTATATCTTTTAGAATTTCAATACATCGGATAAGTTTGAAAGTTTTAGATTGTGAGAAATATTTCGAATATACGTTCTGAACCATTCTAAATGTATCATTATCTGTATGTATGGCATTAAGCCGGTTTGGAGCTAAATATTGCTTGAAATGGCTAGTGATGTTTTCCTCTGTAAATTCAGGTAGTTGAATAGATCGACGAAGGCGATTTTTAAATGGAACTTCTAGCGAAATTGGGGGTCGTTTATTTAATTGTTCAAGAATCAGTTGAATATTAAATTCGTTGAGTGGGCGTTCGGATATCGGTATTCCATCGTCGAGATTTTCTTCAGCCGAGTGTACCGTGGATCCTAAGGTACTTTGTACGGAGAAATTTTCATTTTTATGTGCATTAAGTTCTATATTATCGGGAGTTTCTGAATCTTCTGGATTTTCTAATTTGATGCGACTTAGAGCGTCAGCATTAGAATTTTGAGTTCCTTTTTTATAGACTATCTCGTAGTCGAATTCTTGCAGTTTTAAGCGCCAACGAATTAGTTTGGAATTTGGATCTTTCAAATTCATAAGCCAGAGGAGAGGCTTGTGATCCATGACAATCTTGAATTTGTTTCCGAATAAATACGGACGAAAATATTTGGTCGCCCAAACAATTACCAACAATTCTTTTTCAGTAGTATTTAGTCTCCGTTGGTGTCAGGGTTCTGCTAGCGTAACAGATGGGTCGATCACTACCGATATGTCCCTGTGACAATATAGCACCGATTGCGAAATTACTTGCATCAGTAGTTAATAAAAAAGGTTTAGAAAAGTCGGGGTAAGCTAATATTGGATCATTCGTTAGAACATCCTTGCAAGATTGAAATGCTTTAACATATCTGTCATTGAGCTCGATTTTGCTTCCCTTTTTAAGCAGACTGTTAGGGGTGTCGTCATCTTTGCGAAGTCTTGTATAAATTTCCTATAGTAACCTACTAGACCGAGAAATGAATTTATGTCCTTTTGTGTTCGGGGTATGGGAAAGTTTTGAATAGCGGAAATTTGGTCAGGGTTTGGCTTTACGCCCTTATCAGTGACTATGTGTCCTAGGAAATTGATTTCTTTTTTCACAAATTCTGACTTGTCCAGCTATATCTTCCCTTATTTTATCGAATATTTTTCTAATATTTTCTAAATGATCTTGGACGGATGTTTAGAATATTATTATATCGTCAAGATACACTAAGCAAATTTTGTCTTGGAGATCTTTTAAAACATTGTCCATGACGCGCTGGAAGGTGGACGGGGCGTTTTTCAACCCAAAAGGCATTCTGAGGTATTCATAGTGTCCTCCTTCCACTGTAAAGGTATAGAGATCTCCAGTACAGATTCCAATGTTATCATCCTACGTATATTGGGCTAAGTTGAGCAGGTCACAAAAAGAGTAATAACAGCACTTCAATTAACTTTTATTATCTTGTAATCAATTTATATACATATAAACAAATTACACTTTTACTATATATCTGTAAGTCTAATTAATAATCCACCGCGTAATTTGATCTCTTCTTTTCATTTTTATCCAAAGAACTGAACTCTTCGAGCATTTTCAGCCACCATGTCACCGCGCATTCTTTGTTTTTCTTTATTTTTTTAATTGATAAACCAGGTTACCGCTGTGTATAGCCGGTAGTCACCTGCATATTTCGCAGTGACGCGTTTTCACAACAAACCCAATAATTCTGAGTTTCTTATGAAATGCGAGACATTGCCAGTTTTAACAGTGCCACCGTTTAAGCAAGACCTGATTGCATTTATTGTGTAAGGTCTTGCTTTTCGCCACACAACAATGACCTAGTCAAGAAGCGATGTCAACCAATTCTTGTTTCACATAGATTAATTGATTATTTATATTCAGAACAAGAATTGATTGATCTCTATTCACAACATTCCCCCCCTTTCTGAAGTCGGAATCGAGGAGTTAGCGAGATGACGTGGAAGTACGAAGCCGCTATTACTGAAGGCTGTTGTTTGCCTACATAATTAAAAAAAAAAAAATTTGTTTTTCTTTTTACAATTTTTCAGAAACGAACGAAAGACTTAAAGTTAAGTACATAAGTTTGATAAAAGGGATTACTTTAGTTGGAACCCTATATATGTATATACTTCAAATTAAAGAAATTGAAGACTAAGTAATGTTATTACGTAACACAATTAAAATCCTAATAATATTTTCATACTTAATAAGATATTTGCTTTTTTCACATTTTCCCTTTAAGAACAAAATTTGAACATGCATATTTCCTGTTGCTAAGAAAAGCAGTATAGTTCTAAGATGATATATATATATGTTATTATTATTTTTTTATTGTTACAGATAAAACAGACATGTCTAGGTACAAATTTTTCCATTATTTGTATTTTTTATTCTTTTCATTCTTTTTAACATATTATATAAATAAAATAAACATACATACTATATAATTATATATTAACTAAAATGTATAATTAATTATTTTCCCCTTTTTTTATTCAGAGGACAGAAAACGTTTCGTTTTGTTTCGTTTTTCACTTTTGCCGTAATAACGTGGTGACTAACACAGTATAATAGGAAAATATACTTTCCTACCTTTCTTTGTTATTTCAGTTTTAGGTCATATATTTACATACTTCAATTATTAGGTTTTGTAGGAAGAGCGAGAAGTGTTTATTTGCTCAAGTTTACATATACATTTATATACATATACTCATCACATGTAGTTATCTTCTTTGGATCCAGTTATTAAACCTCGTATAGGATTGGCCTTAGTTGGTTTGTATTCACAGGGCATTTGGACGATTTTTCGGTAGGAAGTTCTTTGGGTGTTGGGATTGGTTCTATCTTTGTGGGTCATCTGAAGATTTTATTTCAGGCAATTTAGTTGATCTTATTGTTTCGTTCGGGGATTTACCTTTGAGTTACCCCTCAACTCAAAGGTAAAACCCCGAACGAACGGGTGCAAGATTACGAGATTGGATCGCGCTAAGTGGGTTCTTCCCTCTTCGATCTTCGTAAGAATTTTAGGATTATGCATCCGAGAATAATAGTGACAAGAATTGCGATTATTCCAGTATTGGTATGTGTTTGGATTTGCACTCTCTGTCTTTCCCTTCTTGTCTTCACCAGATCCATTTCCTTTTCCAACTCTTGTAAATCTTGACTTTCGTTAAAAAGTGCTACATTATGATTTCCGGGGGTGTTTACTTTTAAACTCACATTACCTTTATACTATAGAAAAGGCAATCCTCGGCGTATTCAAAATTTGCTACAGTATATATATATATATATATATATTTTGAAAAATTTACTATAGAAAAGGCAATCCTCAGCGTATTTAAAATTTGTTTAGCATCTTGTTTTTGATAGAATTCGGGGTCTACCAATATTTTAGGTACGTTAAACGGATCGGGTTGGTGTATCGCCGAGTAGTGGCTGAAACTAGTTTCGAATGGTATTTCGTGTTCCGCTAGAGTGTACGTACAGGGTTGTTTGAGGGAAAGAATTCCAGTTCCGTTCAGCGTTATGTGGCCAAAGTGATTGCTGCAATTCGGAAGCAATATACTTGTTTGAGGGAATACAAATAACCAAGTGTTTTGCCTTACCATTATTCTAAGTACATTAGGGGTGTTCCCTATGATTCTGTCTCCTCAAAGGGCCAGTTCAGATAAGAGATTATTGATCTGTTGACTGTTAATCTTTTGGGTTGTGACTGGAAACAGATGTGTAGGGCACCCTTGGTGGAGGTGGATTTTTTACAGTGTTCTTTGAAGGCTCTATCTCACATTTCTAAATATTGATGAGCATGGGTGTTATTTAGGAAGTAATCCGATTAAATTTCAAGAATTGCCGACGTTTCTGTTGTAATGGAAGTGGGAAGTATGTAGATCTTATTAATGGTATACATAATGTTTTCGGGGAGTGGTAGAAGTATCCTAATAAATTGCTTATCTTTCACCTGTATGGAGTCAGTCTGGACTATTTGATTCATAATTTTAAAGTCTACAAGCATATTGGTCAGCCCTTTTTGACTTATCTCTGTGTATGTTTCCGCTATATCTCTTGCCGATAATATGAGGGGATGCAGTGTGTGTTGGTATAAAGCATTTATTATTGTAAATTCATTTGTTATTCTCTGGTATATTTGTTGAAGTTGGTGTAATATGTAGATTAGCATTGCATTGATGTCTGTCTTAATGTGCACATTTCTTATTTCAGTTTTCGTTATTTTGGTATAGTTTATAAAACTATCCACCAGTTTATTAAATCGTTCCCCTAAATTTTCTTGTTCTATGGTTAGATTCGTGGAAGCATGATGGACTTCATTGAAATTAGATTTTACAATACTTATTTGCTTTTCCATTAAATGAATATCTTCAGAGCTTTGTTTGTCTAAATTATCTAACTTGGTATATATCTCCTGAGCGTCCCTATCGTCCATAGTTCCAAACAGAAATTTACTGGCGCTACCTACTATGTAAGCTAAAGCTTGCTTTTCCCTGGTTTGCATATACATACAAGTTTATGTCCATTAATCTATTTTTAATCTTTCTTACTTGCTTGGTTAATTCTTCGTCCCATACACGACACGATCCTACTTCTACAACGGTTTCTAGCTGTTTGCAAAGATCTTTCATTGTTAGCTCGCACTGTTCGATAAATACCAAGGCTTCGGCTTCCTGAATCATCCGAATTTGCGTGTAAATGGTCCAAGTTTTGGAATATAGGTATGTTGGTGTCAGAGGTGCGAATACCACGCCAGTGGGCTGGAGTGAGGTCACGTCCACTTGTGCGGTTATTCCAGATATCAGTATCATTATGAACAACCACAGCAGCACCATCTGTAGATAATAATAATTTTAGTTAACGGTCATCAGTATCAATTGTTTTTTTGTTTGTTTGTTTGTTTAGGCTAAAATAATTTTAGTCTGTTATTGTGGACTCTTCTTAATTTTCGCCGAATTTGTAGAGTACAGTTTACTTCGCTATCTATTCTTTTAATTTCAAACGGTCCTGTCCAGTTTGGCGATAGTTTGTGTTTTTTACTGGGATTTCTTAGCAAAACTTGGTCACCTACATGAAAATTAACTATTTTCGCATTCCTGTCGTAATATTGTTTGGACTTTACTTTGATCTTGAATAGTTCTTCCCTAACCTTTTGGTGGAGCACTTGCATTCTCCTTTTCCTCTGGCACACGTAATCATCGTAATTGTATAGAGGTTCGGGGTTCCTTTGAGATTATAAGGGGGTGGGTCAAAGAAACCCCACAGTGCTTCCATTGGAGTATGCTTACCCCCAACATGTGGTGCATGGTTTCGTACATGGACTGCTTCTTCAAGCCATTGGTCCCACTCTGTAATGTTTTCATCCACTATGTTTTTTAAGTATTCAATCAAAGGCCCGTGTACTCTTTCCAGTGCTCGGTTTGTCTGAGGATGACATACATTTGTCTGAAGTTTCCTAATTCTAAATAGCCTGCATAGCCGCTGGAATAGATCGCTAGTAAAGTTTGCACCCTGATCGGTAACTACTGCTTTTGGAATCTTATATTTCAACATCAGCTTGTAGAATCCATTTAGCAGTGGCACGCAGTCAAATATTCGGGTTGTGTCATCCAAAAGTGTGAGAATGTATTTATGGCCATTCCGAGTTTCTGGCAAAGGGCCTACAATATCGATATATACTTTGTCAAAAAGTTTCTCGGCGACAGAACTAATTACCATAGGCATTTTTGTATTTTTACTATGTTTATTCCTACTACATTTAACACATTGCTTAATAAACTTATGAATATCCCTTAACATACCTTTCCATTTGTAGCTTTTTCTTATACGCTTATACGTTTTATAAATTCACAGATGTCCTCCTAGTGGTGCATTATGGTAATCACGAAGAATGGTATCGATATCATTTACTACCTAAAATTTGCACATTTTCTTCTTCTTTCGACTCTGTTGAGCTAATGGAATTGGTTTCGGAGCCTCGTTCATTCACAGTTTCCTTATTAGGGGTTGTGGGAAGTATATCTTCAATTTGGGTTACATTATTATTAGCTTTAGACCTAGATCTAGTTACTGCGAGACATAATTTCTTATCTTTTTCACTAGTCTCCGAGTCTATTCCACGATGGACTTACGCTCTTGTAATTATTATAGTGTTATTAAGTTCTTCTTCTCTATCATTTGTTCCTTTAATAACGTTATTGTTCACAGGCTGCTCACTATTATCGCTGGATATTCTGCTTAAGGCATCTGCGTTCTTATTGTATCCCCCCGGTTTATATTCCTGCATTCTTGTACAATAGGGATTTCATGTTTAATAGAATTAGTACAGGTTAATTTATCTCCTGGTAATAATCATGGTACTCATGGCATATATCAAGCACCGCTTTTCTCTCTTCCTTGTTGTTGAATTGAATTAACCTGTACTAATTCTATTAAACATGAAATCCATATTGTACAAGATCATTCGCCTATTAATCAGAAGATGTACAGACTACCAGAGGTACAAAAAAACATAATAAGAGACCAAGTGGAGGAAATGTTAAAAAATGACATTATAACTCCGAGCACTAGTCCATGGAATTCACCCCTAATTGTTGTTCCCAAGAAAGAAGGAGTAAATGGGGAAAATAATAGGAGATGCATTCCCACTTCCTAGGATCGAAGATATATTCGACCAACTGGGGCACTCCCGATATTTTACTACCTTTGATCTGGCTAGTGGATATCATCATAATGACATTATAAATCCGAGCACTAGTCCATGGATTTCACCCCTAATTGTTGTTCCCAAGAAAGAAGGAGTAAATGGGGAAAATAATAGGAGATGCATTCCCACTTCCTAGGATCGAAGATATATTCGACCAACTGGGGCACTCTCGATATTTTACTACCTTAGATCTGGCTAGTGCATAGTATCAAGTCTTAGTAGAGGAAAAGGATCAATCTAAAACATCCTTTAGTACTCCACATGGACATTTTGAATTCAAACGAATGCCGTTTGGACTTAAAAGAGCGCCGGCAACATTTCAACGCTTGATGAACCATGTCTTAACTGGGCTCCAAGGTTTTAAGTGTTTCGTGTACCTGGACGATATTGTCATATACGGAAGAAATCTTTTAGACCACAACAACAAGCTCCGACAGGTGTTAGAAAGATTGAAATTGAACAATCTAAAACTGAAAATAGAAAAATGTAATTTCATAACAAAAGAAGTGATCTACTTAGGACATAAATGCTCGAGTAAAGGGGCTCTACCAGATCCCTCTAAAGTAAGTTGCGTAAAAGGCTTTCCAAAGCCGAAAAAACAGTGAGACAAGTTCAGTCGTTCCTGGGATTAGCAAATTATTACCGAAAGTTTATACCCACTTAATAAACTCTTGCTACAAATAGTTCCTTCAAATGGTCAGAGGATTGGGAAAAGGCCTTTACGGAACTAAAAAAGGCATTGATTACTCCACCTTTATTAAAATACCCAGAGTTTGACAAACCATTTATATTAACCATAGAGGCACTTGGTGCTGTTTTATCTCAGGGTGAGATTGGCCAGGACCAACCTATTGCATACGCAAGTAGGACATTGAATAAAGCGGAACGGAATTACTCCACCACGGAAAAAAAGCTATAAGCAATAGTTTGGGCAACAAGAAACTTTCGATGCTATTCATATGGACGAAAATTTACAATCTATACAGATCACAAGCCGCTTAAAGGAATCTTTAATACTAAAGATCCGACCTCCCGACTAATCCGATTCCGTCATAAGCTCTCAGAGTAGGAGTATAATATCGAATATAAACCGGGGGGATACAATAAGAACGCAGATGCATTAAGCAGAATACCCAGCGATAATAGTGAGCAGCCTGTGAACAATAACGTTATTAAAGGAACAAATGATAGAGAAGAAGAACTTAATATCACTATAATAATTACAAGAGCGTAAGTCCATCGTGGAATAGACTCGGAGACTAGTGAAAAAGATAAGAAATTATGTCTCGCAGTAACTAGATCTAGGTCTAAAGCTAATAATAATGTAACCCAACTTGAAGATATACTTCCCACAACCCCTAATAAGGAAACTGTGAATGAACGAGGCTCCGAAACCAATTCCATTAGCTCAACAGAGTCGAAAGAAGAAGAAAATGTGCAAATTTTAGGTAGTAAATGATATCGATACCATTCTTCGTGATTACCATAATGCACCACTAGGAGGACATCTGTGAATTTATAAAACGTATAAGCGTATAAGAAAAAGCTACAAATGGAAAGGTATGTTAAGGGATATTCATAAGTTTATTAAGCAATGTGTTAAATGTAGTAGGAATAAACATAGTAAAAATACAAAAATGCCTATGGTAATTAGTTCTGTCGCCGAGAAACTTTTTGACAAAGTATATATCGATATTGTAGGCCCTTTGCCAGAAACTCGGAATGGCCATAAATACATTCTCACACTTTTGGATGACACAACCCGAATATTTGACTGCGTGCCACTGCTAAATGGATTCTACAAGCTGATGTTGAAATATAAGATTCCAAAAGCAGTAGTTACCGATCAGGGTGCAAACTTTACTAGCGATCTATTCAAGCGGCTATGCAGGCTATTTAGAATTAGGAAACTTCAGACAAATGTATGTCATCCTCAGACAAACCGAGCACTGGAAAGAGTACACGGGCCTTTGATTGAATACTTAAAAAACATAGTGGATGAAAACATTACAGAGTGGGACCAATGGCTTGAAGAAGCAGTCCATGTACGTAACCATGCACCACATACTCCAATGGAAGCGCTATGGGGTTTCTATGACCCACCCCCTAATAATCTCAAAAGGAACCCCGAACCTCTATACAATTACGATGATTACGTGTGCCAGAGGAAAAGGAGAATGCAAGTGCTCCACCAAAAGGTTAGGGAAGAACTACTCAAGATCAAAGTAAAGTCCAAACAATATTACGACAGGAATGCGAAAATAGTTAATTTTCATGTAGGTGACCAAGTTTTGCTAAGAAATCCCAGTAAAAACACAAACTATCGCCAAACTGGACAGGACCGTTTGAAATTAAAAGAATAGATAGCGAAGTAAACTGTACTCTACAAATTCGGCGAAAATTAAGAAGAGTCCACAATAACAGACTAAAATTATTTTAGCCTAAACAAACAAACAAACAAAAAAACAATTGATACTGATGACCGTTAACTAAAATTATTATTATCTACAGATGGTGCTGCTGTGGTTGTTCATAATGATACTGATATCTGGAATAACCGCACAAGTGGACGTGACCTCACTCCAGCCCACTGGCGTGGTATTCGCACCTCTGACACCAACATACCTATATTCCAAAACTTGGACCATTTACACGCAAATTCGGATGATTCAGGAAGCCGAAGCCTTGGTATTTATCGAACAGTGCGAGCTAACAATGAAAGATCTTTGCAAACAGCTAGAAACCGTTGTAGAA
Source organism: Dioctria linearis (assembly GCA_963930735.1). Lineage (NCBI taxonomy): Eukaryota > Metazoa > Arthropoda > Insecta > Diptera > Asilidae > Dioctria > Dioctria linearis. Next base: position 130,938,926 of record OZ005742.1, on the reverse strand, counting down.
GTAGGATCGTGTCGTGTATGGGACGAAGAATTAACCAAGCAAGTAAGAAAGATTAAAAATAGATTAATGGACATAAACTTGTATGTATATGCAAACCAGGGAAAAGCAAGCTTTAGCTTACATAGTAGGTAGCGCCAGTAAATTTCTGTTTGGAACTATGGACGATAGGGACGCTCAGGAGATATATACCAAGTTAGATAATTTAGACAAACAAAGCTCTGAAGATATTCATTTAATGGAAAAGCAAATTAGTATTGTAAAATCTAATTTCAATGAAGTCCATCATGCTTCCACGAATCTAACCATAGAACAAGAAAATTTAGGGGAACGATTTAATAAACTGGTGGATAGTTTTATAAACTATACCAAAATAACGAAAACTGAAATAAGAAATGTGCACATTAAGACAGACATCAATGCAATGCTAATCTACATATTACACCAACTTCAACAAATATACCAGAGAATAACAAATGAATTTACAATAATAAATGCTTTACACCAACACACACTGCATCCCCTCATATTATCGGCAAGAGATATAGCGGAAACATACACAGAGATAAGTCAAAAAGGGCTGACCAATATGCTTGTAGACTTTAAAATTATGAATCAAATAGTCCAGACTGACTCCATACAGGTGAAAGATAAGCAATTTATTAGGATACTTCTACCACTCCCCGAAAACATTATGTATACCATTAATAAGATCTACATACTTCCCACTTCCATTACAACAGAAACGTCGGCAATTCTTGAAATTTAATCGGATTACTTCCTAAATAACACCCATGCTCATCAATATTTAGAAATGTGAGATAGAGCCTTCAAAGAACACTGTAAAAAATCCACCTCCACCAAGGGTGCCCTACACATCTGTTTCCAGTCACAACCCAAAAGATTAACAGTCAACAGATCAATAATCTCTTATCTGAACTGGCCCTTTGTGGACACAGAATCATAGGGAACACCCCTAATGTACTTACAATAATGGTAAGGCAAAACACTTGGTTATTTGTATTCCCTCAAACAAGTATATTGCTTCCGAATTGCAGCAATCACTTTGGCCACATAACGCTGAACGGAACTGGAATTCTTTCCCTCAAACAACCCTGTACGTACACTCTAGCGGAACACGAAATACCATTCGAAACTAGTTTCAGCCACTACTCGGCGATACACCAACCCGATCCGTTTAACGTACCTAAAATATTGGTAGACCCCGAATTCTATCAAAAACAAGATGCTAAACAAATTTTAAATACGCTGAGGATTGCCTTTTCTATAGTAAATTTTTCAAAATATATATATATATATACTGTAGCAAATTTTGAATACGCCGAGGATTGCCTTTTCTATAGTATAAAGGTAATGTGAGTTTAAAAGTAAACACCCCCGGAAATCATAATGTAGCACTTTTTAACGAAAGTCAAGATTTACAAGAGTTGGAAAAGTAAATGGATCTGGTGAAGACAAGAAGGGAAAGACAGAGAGTGCAAATCCAAACACATACCAATACTGGAATAATCGCAATTCTTGTCACTATTATTCTCGGATGGATAATCCTAAAATTCTTACGAAGATCGAAGAGGGAAGAACCCACTTAGCGCGATCCAATCTCGTAATCTTGCACCCGTTCGTTCGGGGTTTTACCTTTGAGTTGAGGGGTAACTCAAAGGTAAATCCCCGAACGAAACAATAAGATCAACTAAATTGCCTGAAATAAAATTGGCAGATGACCCACAAAGATAGAACCAATCCCAACACCCAAAGAACTTCCTACCGAAAAATCGTCCAAATGCCCTGTGAATACAAACCAACTAACGCCAATCCAATACGAGGTTTAATAACTGGATCCAAAGAAGATAACTACATGTGATGAGTATATGTATATAAATGTATATGTAAACTTGAGCAAATAAACACTTCTCGCTCTTCCTACAAAACCTAAGAATTGAAGTATGTAAATATATGACCTAAAACTGAAATAACAAAGAAAGGTAGGAAAGTATATTTTCCTATTATACTGTGTTAGTCACCACGTTATTACGGCAAAAGTGAAAAACGAAACAAAACGAAACGTTTTCTGTCCTCTGAATAAAAAAAGGGGAAAATAATTAATTATACATTTTAGTTAATATATAATTATATAGTATGTATGTTTATTTTATTTATATAATATGTTAAAAAGAATGAAAAGAATAAAAAATACAAATAATGGAAAAATTTGTACCTAGACATGTCTGTTTTATCTGTAACAATAAAAAAATAATAATAACATATATATATATTATCTTAGAACTATACTGCTTTTCTTAGCAACAGGAAATATGCATGTTCAAATTTTGTTCTTAAAGGGAAAATGTGAAAAAAGCAAATATCTTATTAAGTATGAAAATATTATTAGGATTTTAATTGTGCTACGTAATAACATTACTTAGTCTTCAATTTCTTTAATTTGAAGTATATACATATATAGGGTTCCAACTAAAGTAATCCCTTTTATCAAACTTATGTACTTAACTTTAAGTCTTTCGTTCGTTTCTGAAAAATTGTAAAAAAAAAAAACAAAATTTTTTTTTTTTAATTATGTAGGCAAACAACAGCCTTCAGTAATAGCGGCTTCGTACTTCCACGTCATCTCGCTAACTCCTCGATTCCGACTTCAGAAAGGGGGAGGAATGTTGTGAATAGAGATCAATCAATTCTTGTTCTGAATATAAATAATCAATTAATCTATGTGAAACAAGAATTGGTTGACATCGCTTCTTGACTAGGTCATTGTTGTGTGGCGAAAAGCAAGACCTTACACAATAAATGCAATCAGGTCTTGCTTAAACGGTGGCACTGTTAAAACTGGCAGTGTCTCGCATTTCATAAGAAACTCGGAATTATTGGGTTTGTTGTGAAAACGCGTCACTGCGAAATATGCAGCTGACTACCGGCTAGACACAGCGGTGACCTGGTTTATCAATTAAAAAAATAAAGAAAACAAAGAATGCGCGGTGACATGGTGGCTGAAAATTAGTACAGGTTAATTTATCTCCTGGTAATAATGGTACTCATGGCATATATCAAACACCGCTTTTCTCTCTTCCTTGTTCAGGGTATCATTCCATAAAATTTTTTCCTCCAAAATTTTAATTCGCTCCTTCACCGTGTGTTCATTCGTAGTATTTATGCAGAACGCACCAGCTTTAATTCTCGCATTAACTTTATTTTGTTGACTTGCTTTTATGTGCTTATTACCTTGTGCTTATTACCTTCTTGTTGTGGCGGCATTGCAAGCTTACGCGTTATAGTTTTCGCGCTAAAATCTTTTAAAGCAATAATATCGTAATCTAAGATTGGTTTTATTTCCATATCTATAACATTTAAACTTTGTTCACTTTCATTAACATTAAGTAGAGCAACTGTTATTTCCTTTGTCAGACAGTTTCCTATAAAGATACCTGGTTGCAATTCTTTTGAGAAGCACACAAATTCACCATTAATATTTGTGGGGATTTTTACCAGTTTTTCTGAACCTGCAGATATGTGGATTGCTTTCTGAGTCTCAAACCTTACGAATCGCTTTCGACTGGCTTGTATGTTTTCTTTCGGTTTGGCAAAACATCCCTTAGTTACCTGATTCAGTAACTTCATCTCTTTTAGTGGCCCTGTGTTTTCTGTAAGCGATTTTTTGCCAGGTTCTTTTTCCTGACTTATGATCGGTCTAACGCAGTCTCAGAACCCCTATGGAAACTACTATTTCGCTTCAATTTCTCTAAGCGAGCGTGAGAACTGAGTGGTATCGAGAATGGTGTCCTGTTCGTGTCTGTTATTGGAAACTCTAGTGTTCCTTTGAGACACTTAATATTGCAAGTCTTTGACAGGAAGTTATAGCCCAGTATCCCATCATATGGAACGTTATCCTCATCGCTATCATTGATCACATGGAATTCGCATGTCTGTGGATTCGTTAGGAAGAATTTTCCCCCACATGTTCCCTTCGTCTCGCCTTCCCCGAAGGCACAATTGAGGCTTGTTTTATTGCTTTCGTTGATAGGAGTGTTCGATCGTAACGTAGATTTTTTAAAAAGGCGCCCGTGTCGACTAAGAGTTCGACCGTGGATCTAGCTGCTATATCCAACGGCAATTTTACTGAACACTTAGGATTTTGGGCGGGCTGACACCATTTTTCTTCATTGGTTTTTAGGCATCAGCGGTGTCGACGCAAGCCTTTTTAGTTTTCCGACTGGTTATTTGCTTGTTTCCGTATTTTACTCTCCCACTTTTGTTTCGCTCGGCAATTATTTAACGTGTGCCCTTTTCTCTGACAAAACTCACATCTATCTGGAATGTTTGCCATAGTTAGTACCTGTGAATGCGCTCTTTCATTGAATTGCATCGAATTTACTTGAGGTCTTTGGTTAAAGAGTTTTTTCCTGCAATTCTGAACGACGTGTCCATAGTTTTGGCAATTTGTGCAAAACCCTGACTTTTTCCTTTCAAAGCATTCGTCGAATGTTTGATTGGTTCTATTACAGAAGCTGCACCTTACATTCGGATATCGTCTGTTATTCTCAAACCAGCTGAGGGCTGGGTTTCCCTGCCTCCCTTGATATCGATTTCTTGGTTGTTGTTCAATGAAAGGATTCGGCATTTTGTGGGATGGGTTAGGGAACATTGAATAGCCACTTGCCGATATTGGATTCATTAAACCCATGCTTAAGGGGTTATAAACTATTGACATTGCCTGTCTTTCGGCCTCCTCTAATTTCTGAGCCTTTTCAAGTATAGAGGTCACCTCATTACTTATGTCTTGTAACAGAAACATTTTATGGGTGGGATTTATTATCCCTGTTTTGAATACATAGATCGCAGTCTCTGTTGACTCGGCTTGTACTGCTGTAGCAGCCTCACCATTATGTCGTTGGGAAATTTGCGACAGACAGCTTTTATATAACACATGGACTTTATTTGCGAAATCTGTCAATGTTTCGCCGGGCATCTGATATAGTACTCGAAGTTCATTTACCAAGGCTACATAGCTTTTTGTGTTTACCACTTTGCTGTGAATCTTGGTTTCTAACCCACTGAAATTCTCAAATTGTGTTCCCTCTAAGAAAGTAGCTGCTCTACCTCTAAAACGTGTGGGCAGTAGAGATAAAAAGATAGGAATTGAATTTCTTCGGCTGTTAAGCAACTCATTACATATTTGCAACAATTGGTGAACACCGTTACCTCTGGTGCGAGGCTTGGGCCTATTTCCCCAGTTAAAATAGGTAGACTATTAAAGATTAACTGGTTCACTTTTGAAATATCAACGTTAGTCATGTTATCGTCTTGTGGCATTGCCTCCGGTTGTTCCCGTAATTCTTCAGAACTGCAAAGGTGTGTTTCACCGTCTTTTCCTAATTCTAATAGGGATTTAGTTCGTCTCTGATACACTAGACCTGATCTTAATGGCATAGGAATTTCGTTATGACTTTGAGAGATTCCACTGGCACCTTCTTCGGTCGGTATTGCGTCTGTATCATCTGAACTATCTGAACTATGGTTTGGACTGACGTTGTCAAAAGAGAATAAGTTTATCTTTTTCCAATATGGCTTTTGAGCTGAACTTAAGACGAAAATCAAAGACGACATCAAAGAAACTTTCATGGTGGAACTAATTTAATTCTAACGCAACTTCGTCGACGATTCTGGCTAATAAAAGGAAGACAGCTGATAAAGACGGTCATCGCTAAATGTGTAATTTGCAAAAAGCTTAGAGGAAAACCTGCGAGGGAGCCGTTTGCACCACTACCACGGGAGAGATTGTTGTCATCTAGACCTTGCGGTTAACAGCCAATCTGGACCGGATTGCCATATTCGTGAGCTAAGAAGAATCTCAGAAGAGACACCACTCGTTTGAAGATCCGCCGGATTGGTTTTACCATGACAATATTTCCAATTTGATATATCACAAATAGTATGAATTTCTCGCACTCTATTGGCCACGTACTGCTTCCACCTATTGGGATCTCTTCGAATCCAACACAACGATATCTGAGAGTCGCTCCATAGATTAATCAAAGTAAATTTTAATGCAAAATTGTCTTCAATATACTTGCTTAACCTTGAGGCTATAAGCGCGGCGGTCAATTCCAGCTTTGGTAACGTAAGTTCATTCGAAGAATCTGATTTCAGTGGAGCCACCCGATTTTTTGAGCAAAGTAGATGTACTGAGACTACTCCATTAAACACCGCTCTTATGTATGCGACAGCTCCATAAGCTCGCGGACTCGCATCTGCAAATATATGCAACTGACATGTTGCATCTTTCACAATTATGCACCGTGGTACAGCAAATGACGTTAATTCCCTTAGTGAAGCACACCAGCTACTCCAGACATTGAGTAGGTCTAACGACAGCGCATCATCCCAGCCAAGATTCTGTTTCCAAATCGTTTGCAAAAGTATTTTTAATTGTAACACAAATGGTCCTAATAGACCTAAAGGGTCATAAATCCTGGATAAAGCTTGCAACACATTTCTCTTTGTCCCAACGCCCCTTTCTTTAATAAAATTTATGACTGAGTCAATATCGACATATAATTCATCAGTAACTAAATTCCAACACAAACCAAGTACCTTATGCACTGGTCCCTTGTGACTTCCTTCTTTAGAGAACATATCATCAATCTCTGTACAATTTGAACGCCACTTTCGAAAGTTCATTGACGCCTTAGACATAATAAACGAGGCTTCTCGATATAGCTTAAGCGCGGACGCAAAATCCTCGGTACTAGCTATCATATCATCCACATAAAAGGATCTATTTAACGTTGCACACGTACCAGGATATTCCTTTGAATACGTTTCTAAATGTTTTCGTATTGTCGTTGCTACACGTTACCCCGAATGTTACTCTTGTCATCCTAAATTCCTTAACCTGTTCCTGGGATGTAGCGGGCATTTCGTCGAACCATAGAAATCTATGTGAGTCACGCTCCTTCGGGGCTAAGGATATCTGCAAAAATGCCTTCTCAATATCAGATATTATACCAATGTTACCAATACGGAAGTTCAACAAAATAATCACTAAATCCTTAATCATGTTGTCGCCCGATATCAAGTTCTCATTCAGAGATGACGATCCAAGTACCTTTGAAGAAGCATCGAAGACAATTCGCATTCTTGAAGTTGTCTTGTCTTCGCGATAAACTGGTCTGTGTGGTATGTAGTAGATACGCCTACCTAGGCAAACCGTGTCAGCTACTGGCTCAGCAAACTTTCCCGTCAATAATTGTTGAATGCCTTCATTGTATTCTCTCAGCTTTAAGGGGTCCCTTGCAAGTCGTTTTATTAAGCTTCTCAGCCGATACATCGCAGTTATTTTATTATCGTCCAAATGGATATTAGGTGCCTTCCAAGGCAAACAAACTTCATATCGTTCACCATCGTGCCTTATAAAATCTCTGGTAAATTCTTCGAACTTAATACCTGAAGGGGACTCTCCCTTGATACCTAAAATTTCCAAATCCCAGAATTTAGATATATCAAAATTATTACCAACAATGTTCACGCTGAGCGTAGTAACGTGGTCTACATTTTTTATACTTGAATCTGCCGCTGCTGCTCCGTGAAGAGTCCAACCGAATTTTGTTTTGATGGCCCTCAACCTTGGAGTGATTATTTTCGTCTGACCAGTCACAATGGTCCAATATGTGTCGGCTCCGATTAGCAGACTGATTCCATTTATTAAAGGTGAATTATGCACTCTTTTATCCGCTAGCTGCAGATCGTTTACCTTAGGATGTTCAATACTAGGTGCCGCTAACACATCGATACAAATTTCCGGCACTTCCACCGCTTCTATTATGATATTTTCTTCGTTGTACTGTCCCTTTAACTGAATCGTGTTAGAACACGATTGTAAACATTTGTTGGTGTTTGCTTAGACGAGCCAAAAGGTACAACACTCATATGATGTTTACCTACTATAGGCAGATTAAGCTTTCGTGAGACATTTTCTCGTATAAATGTTATCTGACTGCCTCCATCAAGTATCACTCTCACTAACACATTTGTAAAACCATCTGATGAAATAGCAGAAACGATAGCGGTCTGCAAAAGAATATTTCCCATGTCAACATCGCTTGCGAATACATTTAACACTTGGCTGTTAGAACATTCTATATCGTTTACATTATTTGATACATATTCCTTTATTCCACTTACACTAGGAGAAGAGAGACTTTGCCCCTTAAAGGTTGGATCGCACATAATCGTGGCATGTCGTCCCTAGCACTTTTCACAACGTATCCAAGTTGACTTGTAATGCTTCGCAGAATGACCTTGTTTTGCGCAACGAAAACAGCGACCCTGTTTCTTTAACATTGCTTTACGTTGCTCGATGTTTTGTGAACTGTCACAATTTTTCCATTCATGACGCTCACTTTTGCAAAATAAACACTTTCTCGGCACTTGTGAGGTTAAAAGCTCCGCAGCAGTACTAGGATACTGCAATGAGTTGGATAACGTTTTGGTGGCACCTTTCGATCCATAAGATCTTTCGTTGAAAGCTCTTTCCATTGCATCGATTTCTTCCTTAATAAATTTAATGATGTGTTGTACCCGCTTATTACCATCGACTGCCTCCGAAGATGTCGAATCATTTATGTCGGATGTAGAATTGGATGCCGCACTGGTATTGGCGCATACATTTACACTGTCTGCACCACTCATACGACGCTCTCTTCGATGATATTCGATTCTTAGGCTATTGGGTAGAGCGTGTAGAATGATCGGCTTCAGCATCATGTGGTAGTGATTTACTGGAACTCCTAATACAGCTAAAGAGCGCATTGTTGATGTGATGATGGTATATAATCGCCGTAAGCTATTAATGTCATCGCCTGATTTAACTGATTGCACAGACATGAGCTGCTGCATGTGTTGCTCTACAATTCGATCTGCGTCACCGTATTCCTCCTTCAGCATGGCTATTGCATCATTATAACAGGCTTCCGTAGGTGTGAGCCCTGCTACACTAGTTGCTGCCCTTCCAATTAAGACCGTCTGAAGATAATTAAATTTCGACACAGAATCAAGGGCGGGATTTTCATGAACTGCACTTTTAAATTGTTCCCAAAATGAAATCCAGTCACTTAACTTTCCGCTGAATTTTTTAAGCTCGAGCTTAGGTAATTTTAATACATGTGAATCTCGTGCTCTTTCATTCAAGGGATTCCCGTTGGCCACATTTTCTGTTCGTCCGGCAGAATTAGTTGATAATGTATGGTTCGTTTGCGTGCGTTGTTTTTCAATCTTTAACTCCAGACGAGCAATAGCCGATATAGCCTTATCTTCATAATCCATTACTGCCTCAAATTCCTTCTCGTATTGATCTCGCTCAATTAAAGGTCTAACCGTTAGATTAGCTTTCGTAAGATTCTCGTGGGCACCTTTTATGCGAACCAGCAAAATTTTTAATTCCTCTAGTTCTGTTGAATTTTCAGATACAGCCACTGTACCTCCTAGAAAATCATTTATCGCATTTACGATGCGCGTTACTTGACCACGACACGTAGCACGGTAAGCCAAATCCATTATCGCGATACCGTTATGTTCTTCACGATGTTCTTCACGAATTGTCGAAAAATTGTCCTTGAAAAACGTTTTCTTTTCAATCCCGGGTTTCGGCACCATGAAAAAAATGTCTAAAATAAAACCACCGCTAAACTTAAAATGTAGTTTTATTTAATGCCCGAGAACAAATAATAAGCGCGTTATGAAAAAAACGTGTTCAAATAGGAAAGTCCAATTCGCTACTAAATTCAATATGTAGAAAGAGAATACAATACATAAGGAAAGAGACTGTTATACAATTCACTTCTTAGTTATACAAAATAAGAGTTCAAATTATAGTTATACAAAGAAATTATAGGGTAATCATAAATTTTCAACAAAACGGAAGCAAATTGAATTCAATACGTCGATGGATTCCTTGATAGGCGGTTTCAACGACATTAAACTCATGGCTGAATAAGTAGACGAACACGATAAGCGAATTAAACAACTAGAAATCGAAAAAGCTGAAGTTCGACGTGAGCTGTCAATCGTTTCGAAACGTCTTGAAGCCTTGGAAGACAACGCTCTTACCAATTTCCTCGAGATCCGTAAGGTTCCCTTCGAACAATCGGAGAATGTCCTCGACATCGTAAAGAAAATCCACAATGAACTTAAAGCACCTGTGACCGTCGAAGAAATCACTAAAGCTTACAGATCTAGAAAATATACTAGTAATAATACTAACAAACCTATAATTGTAAAAAATTACTCCGAATTTATTAGAAATAGAGTAATTAGTACTTATAAAATTAAAAAAATATCAATGCCTACTATAAGTTTAGGATTCGCAGAAGAACATAAAATATTTGTTAATGAATATTTATCTAAATCTAAAAGGCAACTTTTTCATAAAGCCAAACTGTTTAAGGTGGAGAAGAACTTTAAATACATATGGATCAAAGGAGGGAAAATTTATTTAAAACAAAGCGATGAAAGTAAACTTTTTCTAGTAAAAATTGAGAGAAGTTTGGACTTCATTTCAAAGAGTAATTCAAAATAATATTTTCTGTCATTCATCGCCTTATATATAAGTCAATTAAAATATACTATCAAAATGTCAGAGGTCTCAGAACTAAGACTGAGGATGTGAAACTCTCTATCTTATCAAATAACTACGATATTATATGTTTCACTGAAACATTTTTGCAGGATTTCGTGCTTAGCGGTGAACTTTTTGATCATCGCTATTTGGTTTATAGAAAAGATAGAAATTTAAATGCTACTTCCAATAAAGATGGCGGAGGTTGCCTTATAACAGTGAATAAAAGATTTTCTTCGCACCGGATGCAAGAAATGGAATCTGAGCACGAAGATCGCTGGGTAGTAGTTAAACATAACCATTTTCGATTGTATATCTCATGTATTTATATTCCCCCTGCCTCTTCCTTCGATGTATACGACTCAATTTTCTCAAATATTAGTGACAAATGCCTGCTTCTTCACGAGATGGCTAAAGTTATTATCACCGGACTTACAGTTTGGCCTCATCATCACTGCTTAGTAATGCGAACATATGCAATCTAAAGCAATATAACTCTATTCAGAACCACAACAATAGATTACTTGATCTGATACTGTCCAATTTAGCGGAAAATGAGATAAGCATAGCTATATCTCAAGACGTACTTTCACGTATTGACCCTCACCATCCACCTCTTGACATTGATGTATCATTAAATCGGCATGATTTCTTACCTATGAGGCCAACACGAAAATTGTCTTTTCACACAGCGAATTATAGTAATATCAATGAGCATCTGGCTTCAATCGACTTTTCATCAACATTTTCCGCTGATGTTGAGAGCTCCTTCAAAAATTTTTTCTCCACTCTAGATGACTGCATAAGAGCATTTGTCCCAGAAATAAAACCAAAACATGAAAAATATCCACATTGGTATAGTCGTGCATTAATTCAAGCTTTAAAGGAAAAAGAAAAACATCGTCGTGAATATAAACGCTTGAAACACCCTGAAATCTACAGTTTATCATTATTCCGTCAATTATCAAAAAATTTGATTGAAAAATGTTATAGAAACTATTTGGATGGGAACGAGAAGTCCTTACACAATAATGTTAAAGCATTCTGGGCATATGTATTACAATGACACAATTTCTAATACTCCCCAGGATACTTGTAATATTTTTGCTCACTACTTTGAATTCGTCTATTCTGACAGCATCTCAGGTATTAATCCCTCAGCAGGCAGCGATGCCGCTGCACCTCCCTATTCTCATTCAACCTCTTTTTCTTGTTCAATAGATACATTACCTATTTCTCCTCAAAATGTTCAAGCTGTTATTCTAGATCTTGACTTAAATAAGAAAGCTGGGCCCGACACAATACCGAACATCTTCCCAAAGAACTGTTCCTCCGTCTTAAGCGCTCCTATAAGCGTACTATTCAACTTGTCATTGACCCACGGAGTTTACCCATCTGCTTTCAAGACATCGTACGTTACTCCAATTCTTAAATCTGGTGATCCTAAAGCAGTAACTAATTATAGACTTATGTCAATCTCTAAAAGCTTGGCTCTTGTAATTGAAAAACTTGTCTATAATCAACTCTTACCTCAAACCCTTTCCAGCTTGAGCTCTAAACAATATGGATTTCTCCGGGGAAGATCCACCACCACGAACTTGGCACTATACACCGACAGAATTGCAGATGAAGGGAAACAAGTTGACTCTATCCAAACTGATTTCGCTAAAGCTTTCGAAAAATTTCACACTCTCATATAATCCAAAAATTATCCAATATAGGTTTTTGTGATAATTTAGTTGCATGGTTCGTATCATATATCCGCGAACGACTGCAAACAGTAGTCCTTAACGGTCACCAGTCCTGCCCTTTCTCCCAAACCTCCGGTGTTCCACAATGCACCATACTTGGTCCTTATATCTTTCTCCTCTATATCAACGACTTACCACACCTATTAAACACCGATTGTCTCTTATATGCAGATGATGCTAAAATTTTTAACGTCATTCACACAGAAGAAAACTGTAAATTACTTCAAAGAGATATTATTACCTTAGAAAATTGGAGCAAGCATAACTTCTTGCCGTTGAATATTTCCAAATATAAAGTCATAACTTTTTCTAGAAAAGCCAATACCATATATTATGTCTACACAATGGGTGATTCATCTCTTAATTGCGTTACCGAAATGAAAGACTTAGGAGTAATTTTCGACCAGAAACTATTATTTCAAACACATATCAACTGGATCACCTCGAAAGCATTTAAATTGTTGGGTTTTTTATTCCGAATCTGCAAATCATTCAAGTCTGCTACCTCATTAATAACCCTTTATAATTCTCTAGAGTATGCATGTACTATATGGAACCCTTTATATGCTGTATATATACAGCAAATTGAATCAGTACAGAGAAAATTCACCAGACTTCTTTTATATAAAACAGAAGGACACTATCTTAACTATTTCAATCATCTCGACAAATTGGGTATTCCTTCTTTGGAAAAGCGTCGTCTTTTCTTAGATGAAATGTTTTTATTTAAATTAATACACAACCTTATTAATTGCCCTGAGTTACTCCATAATATTAACTACCTTGTTCCATCTAGAGTCACCAGGTGCCCATTAACATTTCAAATTACTACCGCCAGGACCAATTTACGATACAAGTCCCCCTAATCATAACGACTTATTCAATGAACTTGACATCCTCGGTCTTAGTCTCTGTGCCTTTAAAAGAATTATTAGAAATGAAAATCAGGCTCCCCTCTCTGAATAACGGATCAATATTGACCCATTGAATATTTTTTTTCTCCTCTTTTCTTCTCTAATCCTTTATAATTTTAATTATCTTTATTTTTTTTATTTTTTTATAATTTTAATTTAATTTTTCCCCCTTTTTGTAACTTTTTGAATATTTTTTTTGTTTCTTTTTTGAATTGCTATCTCACTTAAAAAAACAAAAAGTCTTCTTTTTCTTGATGAAATACATTAATGTAAATACTTGGATTTAATCATTTAACCGGTAGCTTTTAATTGTGACTTTAGTCTGTAAGTTATCGCTGTAAAGTTATAAATAAATAAATAAATAAAATGTATAGAAATATATAATTGCTACAATGCATTATTTTAGTAAATAAAAATTTAAAAGATTAAATATTATTCTTATTTCTGGGTTCTATAATCTTGTAATAACATTTTTCTTTTTCCTGCTTGAATCCAATTTCACATAAGACCGCATCGAGTATCCACTTACTTTTTTTTCTTGATGTTTTCTTCTGTTAAAACTCTTTCTGCATACGCTTTACTCCAGTAAGATGTACGGGAAGAATAAAATTTGTAACTTGAATTAATTGTTGTTTCTTCTTGTTACTCTCTCTCTCTAGTCTCCACTGGATCCCTCGTTGAAGATCAGTCTCTAGGCAGATTGAATAGCAGCCCAAAGTCAGACTCAACTCCGGGTTTAAGGATTAGGGTTTCTTGTACACACTATTCAATCCTACCGGCTGCGCCAAATAATGTTGAGATCTCCGTAAGACATTCCAATGTTATCATCTTACGTATAATGGGCTGAGTTGAGCAGGTCCCAAAAACAGTAATAACAACACTTCACTTAACTTTTATTTCGTTACTTTTATTATCTTGTTTTCATTTTATATACATATAAACAAATTACAATTTTACTATATATCTGTAAGTCTAATTAATAATTCACCGGGTAATTTGATCTCTTCTTTTCATTTTTATCCAAAGAACTGAACTCTTCGAGCATTTTCAGCTACCATGTCACCGCGCATTCTTTGTTTTTCTTTATTTTTTTTAATTGATAAACCAGGTCACCGCTGTGTCTAGCCGGTAGTCACCTGCATATTTCGCAGTGACGCGTTTTCACAACAAACCCAATAATTCTGAGTTTGTTATGAAATGCGAGACACTGCCAGTTTTAACAGTGCCACCGTTTAAGCAAGACCTGATTGCATTTATGGTGTAAGGTCTTGCTTTTCGCCATACAACAATGACCTAGTCAAGAAGCGATGTCAACCAATTCTTGTTTCACATAGATTAATTGATTATTTATATTCAGAACAAGAATTGATTGATCTCTATTCACAACAAAGGCTGTTTTTTGTATATCTTTTGGATCCATTTCTATTTGGTGAAAACCACACGCCAGATCGAGAGTGCAGAAATACATGCACTTTCCAAGTTTATCAAGAATCTCGTTGATATTTGGAAGTGGATAGCTGTCACTAATTGTTTTCTCGTTCAACTTGCGATAGTCTATGACTAGTCGTCATTTGACTTTGCCGCTAGCATCTCGTTTCTTTGGAACTATCCAAACAGGAGAGCTCCACGGTGAATAGCTATGCCTGATTATATTTTGGTCCAGCATTTCTCGAATTTGTCTTTTCACCTCTTCTTTATGGACATAAGGGTATCTATAAGATTTCGTGTGTATTGGGATTTCGTCGGTAGTAGAAATCCGATGTTTTATTCGATTTGTGAAACTTAGTTTTTGCCCTTGCTTGAAGAATATGTCTTCGTAATTCTTACAAAGTTTTAAGACTGATTTTCTTTCTTCTTGGTTTAAGTGAGTTGTACGAATTAGATTGTTGATGTCGTCAGTGTTGACTGTACTAGTATTTCCATTTTCAAATTGCACATTAAAATTATGTAGTTTATGAAATTCGGAAGATGGAAGGGAATCGACTTTTATTGGTTGCTCCAGGAATAAATCCAGATCAGAGCCTGTTTCGTTAAAGACTAGAACTGAGCTGAACCAATCTACAGCTTCATAAAGGCTTTCGGATATGAATAAACCGGGTTTTATTTCCGTGGTTCTAATAAAGATATTTATTTTTTGACATCTACTGGCAACTGGGCTATAGATTTAGATTTTGAAGGGATGACGTATCTTTTAGAGATAAAATTTGGCTTGAAACGTAGTGGTATTACTGCGTTTTTTGTTATTAACATTTGATCTGCCAAATCGACTTTAGCGTGTAGTAAAGTTAAGACATCAAGTCCTAATAAGCCGTCGAAATAACCGTGAAATTTGAATATTAAAAACTTTGTATTACCAGGCTGATTAAATTCTAGAAAGTTTGGTAAAGTAACTTGTTTCACGATTTTATGTTTATTTAATGCCGTAGTTATATTGATAGGGTTAATTAATATAACGTCTGTGGGGTGAACGAATTCTGGATTTATAAATGAAGAGGAAGCTCCGGTGTCTATTAAAAATCTTTGGGGTCTACCAAATGGGGATGCTATTTGGATATAAGGAAGAATAAATCCATGCTTGTTTATATCTATGTATCCGATTGGGTCGTCGAGGCGGGAAATTGAAAATTTGAGTCATCTATTTGAACTAATTCTTCATGATGGTGTTCAACATTATAGAAATTATCCAATTCTTGGATATGATTAGGTGTTCTTATATCCGGTCGAGAAAAATTCTGGTTCGAAATATTAAATAATTCTTCACTTATTACTCTGGGTGGTCCGGTCTGTCTAAAATAGTTGTTTTGCTGTTGTCTATATTGGGGTTGGTTTTGTCTGTTAAATCTAAGATGGGTGTTACCTGAGCAACATCCATTATGGTTCTGGGGGTGGTAATATTTGTTGTTGCGGTCGAGAAAATTGAGGACGTGTGTTAAAAGGTTGCCTGTTAAACGGTCGGTTATTAAATGATTGTTGGTTGAATGAGTTATTTCTATTTGGGATGTAATTAACTGGCGAGTTTTGATTGGAGGGATTAAAATTATACGAAGTACGTTGGTTAGGGAATGTTCTTGAATGAGAGTTAAATGGTACATGAAGTATTTTGATACACATTTCTGTTATTGTTACTATTATTACTATTTCCAGATCCGCTGAAATATGGAGATCTCAAGTAGGAGATGTTCTGTTCCTTTACACAATATGAAAAGGCGATTGGTAAAGTTTCAGGACGCATTGCACGGACTGTTGAGCCAAGAGGTTCCGTTAATCCTGTTAGAAATGCATTTAAAACCATCTCAGAATACAGGGCTCTTTTAGCTGTCACTACGTTCTTGTTATTTTCGTGAATTTGGAAATGGTTAGATATGGTGGCTTGTACTTCTATAATTTCACTAAAGAACTTTTCTACACTATTATTTCCCTGTCTTAAATTATGTAGGTCTCTAATAAGAGATGTTTCGTTTCTTTTATCTGAATAATGTAGGATTAAATTTCCTCTTATATGCTCCCAACTTAATGAAGTTCCGTACATGTTTAAGACCTCGTTAACTTGGCCTTCTATTTTATTCCTAATTGCACGTAATAATATCTGAGCATAAGGTGTGCCATCTGCTACAGCTATTAAGGACAGAATTTCTTCTACATTATTGATGAAATCATAAAGAAGTCTACGATTTCCATCAAATCTAGGGAGATCTTTAATTGCGTCAGGGACTCTCAAGGAGTCGAAAACATTTCTTACAGCTATTGCTGGGTTTGGATTTATATTTTGAGCTTGATTCTGAACTTCATTTTGATTTGGAAGAGCAACTTGTATTTGAGGGTTTGGTACTTGCCCAGCGGCAATAGGGTTATTATTAACGTTAGCCATTTCGTAGTATCTTAGATTATTTGATTGTAGGGTTTCTGTTTCACTACTCACTGATACACTATTATCACTATCACTTTCTTCACTTATCGAGTCTGAATTATTTAGAGGTATATTTATTAAATAGCGAGAAAGAAATTTTTTGTTATATGGAGCTGTTCTTGATCTATTTGCTTTAGGTTTGTTAGTAAACATATGCATATAAGGATTTAATTGAAGGGAAAAAAAATTCAAATACTTGACCTACAGGTGAATTATAAGCATGAAAAATTTCATGTTCTTCTGGTATAGGCGATTCAGGTTGGAGCCTTCAAGTGCTGGTAGCTTTTCAATCAACGATATTCCTTCGTCGATGTTGATAACGATAATCCTTCGTTATATAAATGTTTGTGCCACACTAATCCCTTTGCTAATTAACTAGGAAGCTAAGAGACCGTAAAAACAACGAAAGTATAAAAATAGCCAAGGATCCGTTGACAAATAAAAAATTTAGAACTATTAACCGTCGTTTTAATTTATCACGTACTTTCGATTTTTACTTGTTTTAACCGTGATAGGACTTGTCGCCTATCCTACCGACTGCGCCAAATACGTTTCTCGCCGAGTAATTGAATAAAAAATAAATAAAATTTAAATTGAAAAAGCTTCGAGTTTTAATTGATAATTATTTGAACCAAACTATACAAGAATTGCTAAAAAACTGAATATAAGCTGTGCTTCTTTAATAATTGGAACTTAAGGTTTTTTATAATTACGCTGATTCTGCGTCTGGGTTGTTGGTGAGAAAATGCAACGTTATCCAGTTCACAGGTTGATGGCCAGGTGTTCTACTTTATGCTTATTCCCGTAAATATGCAAGGTGGCTGATTTATGTGTGGCGGCAGGTAATAATATGATGATGGGAAGGTGTTAGTTCGTGGGAACGTAACTCGCGCGAGAAGCTTATGATTTTACATGTAATTTTTGGTTTAGAGATTAGTTTGCACTGCATTTAGCTGTGACATTCGGAAAATAAAATTACGGAGTCGTCCGACGAGGGATATTTTCGTTCGTAAAATATTTGCAATTATTTTTTTGCAAAAAAAAAACTCATTTTCTGCTCATCCATTAAATATTAAAAGAAGGAAATATGTGGAATTTTATCACCTATACGGTAAATTAAGTATTTTTGCGTGTATGGCCATTTCTAAACTACACTTCAAGAAAAACCATCTTTGCTTACGCGAGAAAACACTGCACAGCCAGCTTTCTCGCTTTACGCTTTGAAATCAGCTGTGCTTTCAGTTCCGCTTTGCTTCTACTTTGACATGATCTCGCAACTTTGTATGCAAATGTATGCGCATAGTTTTCTCGCGTGAGCCCTCGCACTGGCCAGCATTCAGCTCGGTTCCGCTTCTCGCGCGCACCCTGACAGCAGCAGTTGTCTCAGGTTTGGCTATGCTCTTACGACTATCCCTTGCGCCCCTTGTCCTACTTCTGTTGCACAGCTTTGCTTTTAGCGAAGCGTGAGCAAAACTCAAATAATAAATATGTATATCGGTCACGTCCCCACAAGATTCACCCTTTTTTCACATAATCAAAAGCACGCAGACTCAGCTAAATTATTCCTCCACCGGAAAATACTTTTGTGAAAAACAAAAGCATCAAATAACGTTTTAAATTATTCCTCCACCGGAAAATACTTTTGTTAAAAACAAAAGTATCAAATAACATTTTTAAATCATTTTCTCACACGCGCATTTTGTAATTTTGTAGAAGCAAGCATTTTTACTTACTCGATTAAGAACCGAATGAAAAGTTCAAGTTAAGAAGAAAAGTCAGTCTGTTTTAAATTTACTTATGAGTCGGTCGTAGTCGTAAAAGTTTTATTTTTTTATTCTTATTAAACGTTTAAAAATCAAAGTTGTGAATTTTTTTCTCTTTTCATATTTTTTTTATTTATCTTGTAAAAAAAGGTAAAATTACAAAAGTTATCTACCATGAAAAAACACATGCGCTTTTAGACAAACAGTCGTTCAGGCAATTTTAAAAGCTCTCGCCCTGCTTATCCCTTGAACCCCTTGTAACTACTTCCGTTGCAAAACTTTTAGCGACTGAGCGCGAGCAAAACTGTTCAAAATGGTACAAGTGGAGCCATCTGACATTATAACAAGGAAGCATTTTCGCAACCACTATATAGTTCTATCATTGTGTTTAGAGCATTGATTATTTATAAATAGATGTGCCCAAAATCATTGATGACTTAGACAAGAGATATCGCTACGTGTCTTTCGTTTGTTATATCCAGCTTTAAAACTTCTAATAAAAGAATTATTAATGACTGGTAAGGAGTTTTGATTTAGTTTAGAAACATTTTTATATTATATGCTGGAAAAATTATATTTTTACCATTAAATAAAAGTTCCAATCACATTATTGGCAAGTAGCGACATCTCGTTTCTAAGCCGTCAATGATTCTGTGCACATCTATATATAAATAATCAATGGTTTAGAGTATATAGTAAACGCAAGAATGGAAATCGGCTGTTGGATACACTGCTCGCTAGAGGCGCCACGTCGCTGTACTATCCGAGACTCAAGCCTATTCACTGTAGTGTCCCCAAGTGTCCCCCAGCCCGCTGGCTAGCAAGCTCCGCTCATACTTAGGTACTGGCGTTCTCGTACCGTCGTTTGTCAGCGGTGTTTGCGTGGCTTCCTTTTCTACTTTGTATGGAATAGTGACGAGACGGGCAAACAATAATGATTTCAGATGATGTAATGAATTTTGTCGGCCATTGAATTGCTCTAATTTTGTTTGCAACGCTGATTCGTTATAATTCGAATAATTTATATATATGTATGAATACACCAATTTTTTCCTCTGTTCTTGCTCGTACTCACACTCTGCTTTCCCATTTTTATTGTTTTTTGTTAATATATGTACGTACATGCTTAGATATTCTTTTTGGAAAAATATAGGTAAACTAGAAATATTTCGTGGAATTGAAATCTGAGCCAAGCATATGGGTAGGCTGGTGTAGTTGATAGTATAAGTAGTTGCATCATAGATATAGATAATTTATTGAACAATGTTCTGACACAAGAAATTCAAGTAACTGATGAAAATTTTATACACAAAAATTATTTTCTTAAATTCCAGAAAGTTTTCTAATATCAAAGTTTGCAAACCGACTTCCGCCGACATACATAAAACTTTGTCTCAATGCTATTTTTCTAAATGATTATCCTTACAAGCTGATAAAATATCAATCGAACTGCCTTCCTCTGTCAATTTTAAAAACGCGATGGAAGGGAGGCTTGCATACAAGCTGTACTTCCTCGTGTAATCGCCAGGTCTACCTACGTAAGTGTATATTTTCTTATCATGCTTCCTTCAATAGAAAAGAAACCCTTAATTTGGTCTTCATTCATATGCAGCCTCAAAAATTCCATCTGGTCTCAAATAACACTTGGAAATTAAAATCCACAAAAACAAACGTCATGCAATAGGATGTTAAAGATTCCCTTCTAAGAAAACATACATTTACTCCTCTGTTTTTCTTAGTACATAATTATGAAAAAGTCAGTGAGCCCGAAAATCCGCCACATCAATGCATAGCTAAATTAATCATTGCAGCCTGCCCGTTTCGCTCACCAATCTTATTCTATACAAAGTAGTGATGGGTGAAGCCACCACACAAACACGAAACAGCGCCTATGGTACGGGAAGGCGACAACGAACGAGAAGAATATCCAATAAACAGTGACGCGATGCGCAAATCTAGCGCACTGCAGCACGAACATGAACCAAAGAGTAAATTTATCTCACAATTAATGTGAACAGAGAATTTCTTCGATTCGGTATATCTAGAGCCATCTATTGAGTTGTGAACTCATTGCCTCTGCGTTCACTATATACTCTAAACACAATGGTTCTATACACAAGGATACTAGCATGCAGAAATTCCGTGTCTTTCGCTAGCTGGACGATTTTAAAAGATGGTATTCAGTTACTTTTAAATCTCTTTAAAGTATTTTCCTTTTAATTTCACAAAGCGATTAATTAAATAACTGGAGCCCCCCCTGTAGAATAGGAATTTTGTAATCTCGTTCTTTATATCGATTTAGCCAGAACCTTAGAACTCAGCTCTATTGCTAATTTTTTCAGTTGTACTTTATTGGCATATCACACGTTAACTCTTAATTAATATAGAACCATACTATGCTTTCATATCGTATACGTAACTCAGGCGAGCTTATCCTGGTTTATCAGCAAGTGTTTCAGGGTATATAAGGAGAAAATAGGTCTGTTATTTTATATTAATTATGATACATTCGTAAAAAATTTCAGTCTATACCCGCTAGAAAATTAAGTTAACTCCGGAGCCCGTTCGAAAACTTAACCAAGTATAAACAACATGCTTGTCGTCACTTTATAAATTTATATCTAACTGCATGTTTTGGAATGCTTAATAGATAACTATGATAAAAAAAGAGGACGCATATTTCGGTTGCCAAGACTCAGACATTTCAAAATTGTAATTCTAACGAAAAATCTATAAAACAAGACTATAATTCAAAAGTGATTTTCTATACTGCCCAACTTTTCCCGGTTAATGAAACAGGTGTAAACACTTTCTTTTTCATTCTTTTTAAATATTTTTATGTTGGTTAACAAAGCATTAACCAAGGTTAATTGATTCTTAATAAATAGAATTAGATATAAAGAATTCTAAACTCTCAGAAAGCCAGTTATTAATTTTAGAACAAACGTGTTTAGCTGAAATCTTGAGCGGCCATGTGATTTCGAATAATTAAATTATTTCTTATCGCTTTAATTGCTGGATAAATGATTATATTAAGAATCGGCTTAGCACAATTGTGTAAAGAAGTACAACTTCACAAAATAAGGCGTCTGCATTTATTTCTCTGCAAAAATAACATACAAAATACAGCAACATAAATATAAATAAAAAGCTTAAAGTCTAGGATTAAATTTGGTTTTTTTGCAAAAAAATTCACAACTTGTATATACTGTCATAATTGGCATTTTTCCTAACAACATTTTATAGCATCTAATTCGTATAATGGTCATCCTATGTAATATCAATATCAAGAAGACCAGTCAGGCGTTTTAAACATGCTTTTGATCCTTCCATTGCTTGACAGGAAACCTAAAATTGAGAATTTCAATTTAAATATTTGAAGCTGTTTCAGGAAGTTAATAATTGCATATACACTTTTATACTTTGTGAAGACAAGAAAATATTTGTAGTAAAATAATAACATTCAACATACCATCGTAAAGTTTAAAAATCCATGGGGTAATCCGTTGAGTATGTCAAGTGTTGTGGGAATCCCAAGTCTCCTTAACTTCTTCGCAAACATTACACAATCATCTAAACACGGATCCATATCAATTGTCTAATAAAATAAATAAATAGAATCAATTGGCATTTTCCGTCTTACTATCGAATTACCAAGACACTTGTTGGTGGCATTTGTGCAAGAATTTTGTCCTCTGCCCAATAAGGTGATAAATAAGGATCTTTGGGTACTTGGAAAACAAATTCAGAGCTAGGACTTCTAGCAATTAATGAATCTAAGTTTCGTAAATTTTCAGGGCAGTTTCTGGATGAACCTGCAATCTCACTAGAATTTGTATATTCGCTAAATTTGGACGAAATAACATCAACTGCTTTATTGAGTCGAATTTGAATTGAATTTGATGCAATCATATCTTTACAGGTGTCGGCCAGAATGTTATCTTCGGAGGGAGTTTTTGATATGGACGGTTTTATTGTGGGACTACCGTTGACGTTTGCTTCAGGCGATGGGTCAGTAACATAATTTTTTAAAAATGTGGAAACAAAATTTCCCTCTACATCTTTTGATGCAGTGTCCAAATTTGCATCGTTATTTGAGATTTCATTCGATTTACTTACACTTATTTCAGGCATTTTAGTTATTGGTTGAGAATCATCTTCGAAAGAAATGCAAGAGCTGGCATCTTCTGGTGTAAGCAAATCCGTATTTTCTACGGTGTGGCTATGGTAAGAAGCACTTGCAAAAGTATCACTTGTATTATCACTCATGGGACTTGTTATAATTCCATTTTCATTGGAAATATTCTCCCAATATCCATTTTCCATGGAGGCAATTGTTGCCTTCGAACCCTTTCTGCTGCTTCTTGCTGAACTGTCTAAGGTATGTACAGTAATAGAGTCTATAGCATTTTTAATACGATCCAAATCTTCTGTCTGTTCTTTATTTTCTTTAATTGTTGCTGCGCTTGGACTAGCATATGCCTTAAGACACCGCATCATAAAACCAAAAGGTAGAAGAGGATCCATTAAGCATAACATTCTAGCAGGACTTGGCACAAAATCAACCAAAACTGGACAATACGCCATGAATAATCCATCAGGACGTCGAATACCAAGCTCAATGCATTTTAAAATGCATCCAATACTGAGATTGGCACCAGCTGAGTCTCCAGCAAAAACTATTTTCTCTCCAGTCGATCCTAATAAACCACAATTTTTTGTAGCCCAGCAGTACGCATAAAACACTTCTTCTAAGGCGCGAGGAAAAGGAGCCTGCGGCGCTAAACTATAATCCACAGACAGAATTGGTGTATCCAAAGCTATTGCCCAATCACGCAAATAAATTTCATGTGACTTTGAGCTTTGCGCAACAAATCCTCCACCATGACAATGAATTACTAACTTTTTTGATGGTGGCTGTATATGCCTTGTGTTCGAAGGCTCACCAATTATACCTTGCCGAACAGAAGAACTGAGAAGGCGCACATTCACAGGACCAGGCCCCAGATGGCTACTTGGTATTGGTATTGTTATCGCCATACCAGAAGCGACATTTTCTAGTTTTAATTCTTCGGGGGGTATACTAATTACCTTGTTAACTTTAATAGAGCTCCCTACTATACTGGGTATTGTTTGCATAATTTCTCCTTCAGCCAGAAACCAGAATGCTTTGCAAAAATCAATTCCAGCATATTGAGAAATGTTCACAATACGTCGAGCTCTTTGCTCTGGATTTAAAAAGTACTTTCCTCCTATCAACACTGAGCTGGTAGTTTTGGCAACACGATTTGCTTGCGAATAATAAGACTCAGAAAATCCAGCCATGCAAATAGAAATGAATCGTAAAACGCCTCTTATTGATGGAGAGTACTGAATACCCAGGCATCTTCCGTAGAAACAATACTGGTTTATTGTATCTCCATACTGGAGAAGTTCTTCCACCGTATGCTTACCATTGCAAAATAAATCTCCGCTTGCACTCCATTCCCGGAGCACCAAGAGATATTCTAAACATGTACAAATACTAGCTAGAAAATGATTGCTTGCTTCGATTTCCTTCGCGTAGTGACCCTTTCGGAAAAACACTTTAGAGCAATTGTTCTCTACGTACTTGGCCAGATCAATTGTATGAACAATGCAAGCTTTAACGACTGTAATGAAGCTCCTAAATCCATTTCCTGGTGTATTTTCATCGAAATCATACTCATGGGCAAAGCTTTGAATCTTTTCTACCAATATTCTAGCGTTTTTTAAGTGATCTAGTATTCCGTTCAGAGCTTCATATAGACGTTGGCCTTTCTCGGTCAAATCATTTTTATAGAATTCAGTATTCCGGGTGCAAAGTAGCTCTAACTCCGTAAAATTTGCATAATGAACAGAATCTAAAAATTATTAAGTTCATTACCATTGCCAAGAAATCTATTTTGGGTAGTATTATACCTGTAGAATTTGTATGTTTTGTGTTTGCAGAATCAACATCTTCGTTCGAGCTTTGATCCCCCAATTTCGCGGACATCGCAATAACTAAAAAATTATGCTTTCCTTTTCTCAAATACACCAACCAAAAATTTCATACTTCAGAAAAGCCTTTACTTTAGATGAGATTATTTCCTATTCCTCTTTAATTAAAAACTAACGTACACATACCTCTAGTGGGTAAAATTTGTTGCTACAAAAACAGCCTTACGTTACCGAAACTTAAAAGAGGGAGACTCAACTACACTTTGACAGTTGTCACTTTTGCAAAATAACCTTACTTTTTCCATTAAAAAAATAAATAATGCCATAATATGAAAATTGATTGGTAAAGCCCGGTACGCTAGAGCCAAGGAATTTTTGTTCCTATACAAAAGCTATGTAAAAAAAGTGTCATGGAATGCTCAAGGAATTTTTTTCTTGACCGATTCCTTGAGGTAGTACGCTAGAGAAAAGTAATTCGAACAGAATAACTCTACTTCCCGATTGACAAAAAGATGTCGCTCTTTTACGAAAAATCCGTTTATGTCAATATTTCTTGAAGAAATAAGTACCGATGCAGTTAGTAATTTCGACGGTGGTGGAATAATTGAAATATTGAACGAAGGAACGGCGATTTTGCAAGAGGTGTATCAATTTTAAAATGACAAATGGACGAATAAAAATTGTTTTACGTGTATCTTCATTTTTCATTGGAAATTATCCATTTCTTCACTTTCTTCATTATTTCTTTATTGTCAGAAATATCACACAATTGAGAAATCCAAATTGTCAAAAATTCCTTGACCTAATGTCAAATTTTCTTTAAGAAATAAGTGGAAAAATTCCTTGACCTAATTCCTTGGCTCTAGCGTACCGGGCTTAAACAAAGAGACAATTCGTGATTTATTTATTATGTATATATATATATAAATAATTTGAATAGGATAAAGTTCCTCAAAATCTTAAAATCCCGTATAACTTCACTGTATTTAAAAATGTCTACAGTCTGCATTTTCTCTACTGGCTCAATTTCTTATATTTTAATGTGATCTAAATTGGAAGTGGGAAGATTTGATTAAAAAAATAAATTATTTTAATTTACTTCCCTCGATTCAAATAAAACATTCATTATAAACAACTGAATAATTTTTGTAATTTAACTTGTAAACATCACCTCAGCCACTTAAGTTTTTTCCGAATTTCGGAATACTATACAGCTCAACTTGACCTTTGCAGTAGAAGAAAATGATTCTTGTCAGCTGACCTGACAGTCCCATGATATTAATCGATAAGGGTGGAAGGTGCAAATAATTTGAATCACTTCCAGAAATATTCAAAAATCCTCTGTAAGTTGTTAATAAATTTAAATTTTTTTATTTTAAAATATGTTTTCCAAGTATAAATTCTTAGTTTTTAAAGTGAAATCGAGTTTTTACATTTTATCAGTTTATACCAATGGTATTTTGGATGGAAAGTTCTTATGTCAGATTGCCATTTCTTAACTGAGTTTAAATTTCAATTGATAAAACCATGAACACGAATATATATTAACTTGCAAAATTTATAAAACAAATTAAAAGATAGTATTTTTACGTTCGAGTTTGGATATTATAAAATCTAATCATAGTAGTTGTAGTTTCCCAAGTAACAGATTAGTTGGTCACATGACTAAGTAAAATATTTGGGAATAAATTTTACAGATATAGGTACATATCTTTTTACATAAAAAGTCGTAGAGTTTCATATAAATAGAAGAACCTGGTTACGTGCTTAATGGTTTCATCGCATTTGCCTACGGCAAGTTATTGTCCAATGTATACCTGTGTATGTGGAGTGCCGAAATATTAAATGGTGCAGAGTTTTCTCAATTTAATTTTGTTTTTGTTAGTATAAGTTCATAAAATACTCGTGATGACAATTGCGATTGATTCTTCATAATTTTACCAGCGCATTTTAAGAATTATATCTAGAAACAAATGGTCTACCAAATGGCAATAACAGTAGAACCACTGACATTGTTTAATACCAATTTCCGGTAGCTTCTCTTTTCCTTATAAGCAAGAACTTTTACAAACTCAATCGAAAACCACACGCAGTTGAAATTGATTCTAATCGGTTTCAAAGTTTTGGAGTAAGTAATATTCATTGCATTTAAAAATATATTTATAAGTTTAAGAATATTTAACCCGCCGGTCAGTAGTTTTTAATTAAACCTTTAACTTTAAATACCTATATGTATTTGAAGTTTAAGACACATGCGTGAAGATAGAAAAGTAGTTCCACGTTAAATAAAAAATCAATCAATCAATGTCATATCATGCCAGTGAAACATGTAAACATAAGACGATATTCAATTAAATTACATTACCATTGCTACGTAAACGTATTCCTTATAGTTTCAATCGCTTCTAAAACATCGTTTGCGGTGCGACCGTAGAGACACTGCAGCGATGTATTTTGTTACATTTAGAAATGTTCTTTTATGATTTTACACGGCAGCTAAACAGACTCTCTGAAATATGCGTTGTCCTATTCCTTGCTTGGAACACGGATCGTTTTGTTAGATTTGTTGTGTGAGGGAGGCAAATGAGCTTGTTTCCGTTGATTCACGGAATTGAAAATTATTGTTAAATTCCACTAAATTATCTACTGCACCAAGCACGAAGTGCTATTTTAGTGGAGTATTTTACACCGGGAAATTCTCCAATATCGATTATCCGCACAACTAGAAAACAAATTTTAATAAAAATTGGGCAAACATTTCATTTACACCTACCATTTGCGTTGTCTTTTCAAATTGACACCTGGCAGTCTATTTTGAAATTTACCATGTGTTTGTTTACTCTGGCTGAGAATAATGGAAATTTAAGACATATCTGTTATTGTATAAGCCATATGAAAACAAAATAATTTTAAGCATACATAAATATATACATATAACTAAAAATGTTCACTTACATAGAATAGAATAGAATAGAATAGAAAAGTATTTATTGAAGAACCGCAGCTTACGCTACGTTACAGCGTTAGGTACATCGAGTAAGTAATAGATAGTTGGTACAAGCGATAGAATCAAATTTTGTAAGAAAAGTTACAATGGAGCAACGAACAAACTCATTGCAGTAGAAACTAGTATTAGTATTATACATTAAGTTACTGACTTCAAGCAATAGTGAGCTTAAGTACATGCTTCTAAGTTCTAAAATTCAACTGATCTATAAAGGTAAAGATACACGGTAAGAGACGTTTGGTGTCCAGTCTCAGGTTTACAGAGACTAAAATCTCCAAAAAAATTTACGTGCCAAGAGACTTTTTCCTCTAGAGACCAAAAAATTATGTCTGCGGAGACCATAATAAAAAAGTCTCTAGAGACATGTGTCCGAAGTGTATTCACGAAACTTGAAGTTTGGTATCTAGAGATCTCCAAAGATCTTTGTTAATTGTCAAGCAAGAGAATGTTAGAAATAATTATCTCAAAAGCAGGGACCGAACCAGTTATTACTTTTTACGAAAAAAGCCTACTTTACTTGTTATTCCTGACCGATAATAGTTTGAAGCTAAAAAAACTAAGCTGGAAAGGCTTATTATTTTTTCTGGTAAAAATAAAAAAACAGCCCTCTGGTAAAAATAAAAAGCAAGCTTGGCTAGAAAAAATAAAAAGCCGTGTTCGCTTTTTATATTTTTACCGAAAAAATGTATCAAGCCGTTGCGCTTGCTTTTCTAGCTTCAAAACGATTACCGGCCAGGAATAACAAGTAAATTAAACATTTTTTCGTGTGAATTTATAACTGGTTCGGTCTCTGAAAATAAGAAGAAAGCTTGGCTTTTTATACTTCCGGCTTCAAAACCTGTTACTTCCATTTCGAAAAAAAAAGTCAAGCTGGTTTTTTATTTTTGCCAGAAAAAATAATAAGCCTTTCCAGCTCAGTTTTTTTTAGCTTTTTTTAAAAAAAGTTAAGTTTTCAAAAGCTTTACAGGAATCACAACGGGTTTCACGAGACATCTTTTGGTACATTCCACTAAATACCACGATCATAATTTATTCAATCTTTTTTTGTTTAAAATTTTCAAAATACCATTTATTTTCGGTCCCTGCTCAAAAGTTATTAATATTTTTATGTTACTTGAAAAGTAAAAATGCTTAAAAAAATATATTCTGATGTACAAAATTTACGGGATAAACACAATAATTTTTTTTTACACCTCCATTCTATTGATGACGAAAAAATGTTTGCCCTAAATCGATTATATTAATTATTAATTTTTATGTAACAATTTGTCAAACTCTCCCCACTTTATTACTTTTCCTTTCCGAATAGACCTACACTTAACTGACCAGAACACACAAATAGTCTGCGAAGACCTGGAGACGACAAATCAAGTGAACAAACTTCGGAGACCGGAGACCAAAAAAGTCTCTAAAGACTAAGTCTCTTTAACCTCTCACCATGTAGATTCACCTTAATATAACTTACGTTTAGTCAATAACAGCAGGCCCTTGTAGAATACTGAATTCCTGGTTTTTGTTAATCTATATGTATTGCCACTAAAGTTGTTTTTATTTCTTAAATTATACAGCTGCCAATCGCTGAAATACCTACAATTACCTACATTATTATACATTGTAGATTTTTCTCTGCTTTAAATGCATCCAACATCCATTTCACCGATGTTTATCTGCTGCACTTCAGTATTAGTTGCAGCGCTGTTTTGTAATTTTTGGAATCGATAAAACAGCGTCGACCAATATTCAAAATGTGGTTTCACTATATTGTATTGCCGTATACAAACTAATTCTTTTCATTTTATTCTTATTAAAAATCCAAAATTTTGCAGTTTTTTACATATGTTGTCCATTTGGTTTTCAAACTTTAAACTTTTTAACTTTTTTTCTCTCACTACACTACACCTAATTATTTCATCTTTACTTTCTCAATTATTTCATCTTGCACTCAGTCCCCAGTTCTTTTCATCGTTCATTACTAACAATCTTGTCCGCGAAAAAGCACAGTTTGCAAAACCCTACCACTATACCTAAGCATTGATGTTTAATAAAAATAAGAGTCCCCAGAATCGAACCTTTTGAAGACCAATATTAATATCAATCCTTTATTTTCCTGTTTATTTTCGTTCGTTATCCTCTTCCTTTCAAATAACTTTTCATTGCTGTTCTTTTCCCATATTTCCGCTGCTTTTTTTCGATATCATGAAAGCTCTTTTGGTCGCGGAACAACGCTACAACAAAATTTCCTTTGTGTATTTCTTCCTCCCATTTTTGAACCGTATAATTTCATACGAGTGGTTTTTACTAAATCCTCATTGGTGATGCATTCAAATATTACAATTCACTACATATTCTTCAATTTGAGTTTTTCAAAATTTGTTCGTGAATTTCTAAATGCGACGTTCAAAATCTTCGAATTATTCGTAATTTTAGTCTTTTTTATTGGAATGACATTAGACTTTTACCACTTGTAAACTTTCCAATACTATATATCCCATGAACCAAAGTTGAGTTATCGTTAAGTTCCATGCATGGCTTCTGAGTTGAAGCCGTATCCAGAGTTGAGTTGTTGTTAGTTATAATGAAAGAACATGCTAACCGGATGCAGTAGATGCACCCCCAACCCAAGGGAACAGGAAGTTTTGCCGGCTGAGTTAACTCGATGCTATATCCATTGACGGTTTCTGAAATTTGATCATCCTGCCACTAAGCTTACGTATAACTCTGGTCAAATTACTCTCGCTTCCTCATTTCACTAATGGATGGCTTATTTTCCCAGCCTTAGATTCTGTGTGCTCTAGAAAACTTAGAGTGGCATTCAATGATAGTATTAGGTTTATTTACGGACTCCGTAGATATGATCATGTTTCCTATTACAGTCTCTCATTGCTGGGCTGCTCCCTTTCTTTATAGGGTATTGCAATTGGGCCAGCCTCTTTATCTAGTTGATTTTCTGCAACCGTTGCATTCCACCAGTGGCCGCAAGCTGCTGTTGCCGCGATGTCTTCTACTCTCACTGGTTCTTATTTTGTTCAGGTTATTCGCCTCTGGAACATTTTACCTTCCCGGGTTCATTGCGCGGACTCGCTCGGCATTTTCATGCGACTTCTCCTCAGTTGTGCGATTTAACTGCTCTACATTTAAGCCCGAGATCTATATTCATTCATGCACTCAATGAAAGCATTTGC
This sequence comes from Dioctria linearis, assembly GCA_963930735.1. Lineage (NCBI taxonomy): Eukaryota > Metazoa > Arthropoda > Insecta > Diptera > Asilidae > Dioctria > Dioctria linearis. Next base: position 130,907,802 of record OZ005742.1, on the reverse strand, counting down.
ATGTAATAATTCTTACTTTCCATATAGTTCATATATTCTTTCAATCTCTCTTTCTTTCTTTTTTAAGTTTTCTTTTTTCCTATATATAATTTTTGGTTTTTTCTTAATATTTTTGAATTTTAATTTGCAATTTTCAAATGTTACATATTTTTATACCCTAGATGAAATCTAAAGGGGTATACTAAGTTTGTCATTCCGTTTGTAACACCTCGAAATTATGATGGTAGAGCAAAATGGATTGGACACCCATCCATAATATTAAAAGTTATTTTAATTTTTGCATGTCCGTCCGTCCGTCCGTGCGCACGATAACTCGAGAACGCGTACACTTAGAGAGCTGAAGTTTTGTACACGGACTTTAAAAAAAAAAGTAAAATTAAGTTCGAAAATGAGACAAATCGGGCAACTCCTTCACGGGGTTGCCATACAAAAATTTCGTTTTCCGTTATATATTTGAACACTGCCTGAGAACGAGTCGCCGTAGAGAGCTGAAATTTGGCACGTGGTGTTTTCATTGTACTAGCAAATAAAATTTCAAAAATGGACTAAATCAGGCAACCCATTCTTGGTGTTGCCATATAAAAAATTAGTTTTTTTATGTATACTGTGAAAACGATCAGTCCAAGACATTTTTATTGTACCAAAAACTTCTTCAGAATATGAAATCCTATAAAATTGATTATAATCATTTTCTCTGTCCGACGAACCGTTCTAGAAATATATGCGAAAAACCACTGCGAAAATCAAAATTGCTCAAATGGGTACCCATACGAAATTTCATACGGGCATCATAAGAATTGGTCTTAGACCAATTCTAGCTTTTCACTTGTTTCTCTTAGTTCTAACTCTTTTAAGGTAGTCTATTTAAGTATTTTAGTCCCCATTATTATATCTTTTTTTCATATAGGATACTGATAAAAGACTTTAATCTTCTTGTATCTTTGGCCGTAATAAAAAGGAATTGTTTTGGATAAAACACCCATCCACACTATTCTACCAAATATGTGCTTACACAAAACTCAACTCAACTCCCGTTTCCGGGAGCACTATTTGGGGTTCTGACATTATTAAAAAATGATAGGATTAAATAAAGACACCGGTCAGAATAGATTACGAAAATACAATTTATTCACGTCTGCTCGTTAAAATGGCTTAATGGTGACTGAACTGAAAGATAGTTCCGAATTCAAACAGTTAAGAGTACTAATACATTATCAAATGAATGTATATTCTAAAGCTAATTGATGCTGTCGTAGTTCTGGTAAAGTTATATTTACAACATCCTCCCCGGCAGAAAGATACACCGCAGAGCTACTGCAATTCCAAAGGATATAGATGCTGAATCGGTCTTCTCAATTTTGTTCCATTAGGCATCCTCATTTGACATGCACGGATATTGCCGTTCCGGCCAGGGAAAATCTCCTCAACCACACCTAACTTCCACAAAAGTCTGAGCTTCGTTTGATCATAGACGAGAACTATATCATTGACTCCAATTTGGGTTGAAAACACAGGTTTAGCATGATGCAACGATCGCAGCTATTGTAGATATTCACGTATCCAGTGCTGCCAGAAAAAAATGAGTGACTTCAATCGAGAATTCCACTGCTTCCGAATTTCAGCACAGTCAGGTAGCTTCCCCTGAACAGAGGCAGAGGGGGGCGAAATCGAAGGAGAGCTACATAAAAAATGCGATGATGTAAGCGGTGCTAGATCCTTAGGATCATCTGAAATATATGTCAGCGGACGTGAGTTAATGACGCTCTCTACTTCAGTTAGCCAAGTCTGTAGCTCTTCACTACTAAGAGTGGCCCGGCCTATAGTCGCTTTCCGTACATTTTTGACGTTGCGCGCAAGACGTTCACAAAAGCCCCCCACCAAGGGGCTTTTTTAACGATAAACTTCCATCGAATACTTTGATTACTGATAAATCCTTGTACCTTTTCGTTCTGCACTAGCTTATGTAAAATCAGTCATTCTTTAGTAGCCCGCTTAAACGTTTTGGCGTTATCTGAATATATAACCTTAATCTTCTGAATGCCATCAGAAAGCAATCAGTAGACATGTCAGCTACTAATTCTAAGTATACAGCTCTTACTGCAGTACAAGTGAAAAGTAAAATGTATACCTTTTTTGTTACCTTATCTATTGAATGTGCCCCTACATATAGTGGTCCAGCAAAGTCAACGAAACAGGTTTTAGCGAACAACATTTTGCACACTGTGCACTTACTAACTACGCCTTTTATTAATTGTCGCGCCTTAATCACCCAAAATCCTTGCCTAAGTCCGCGAGGACGGCGCTTACCCATGCATCATTCTCTAGTGAACATCTAATACAATGAGCTTGCTGATGTACGATCCTTTCGATAAGATAATAGGTTGATTAGAAACTGTATTCAGCTCCTGATTTCGTATTCGGGTATTGAATCGCAGAATCTCCCCTTCATCTAATGTTGGGTTTAGAGTAAGCAGCTTAGAGGATCTCTCAATTGGTTTTCCATTGCGAAGAGCGTTAATTTCATTCTGATATTCCTGGCGTTGTCCATACTTCAACCAATATTCTTCAGCCCTTTCTCATTCTTCCGTTACTAGAAAGTCTCTTTGCTGAGTTGATCTTCGTCGAAATAAGTCGGTGAAACGTAAGACATAAGCAGTAACTCGCAATAGTTTTCGCCAACTACTATAATTTTCCGCTGGGAATAAAGGCTCACTAGAAGTAATTTCGTTAATGTTCGCTTCAATTTGTTAGGCAGGTGCTTTAGGCTGGTTTTTCTTTAGGCCAAAATTCACAATCGTTCTGTAACCACGGAGGTCCATGTCTCCAAAGTGTAGAGTTCGATAATATTTTAGATGATACACCTCTTGTTAAAAAGTCTGTGGGATTATACTTTCCCGGGCAGTGACTCCAGGTATTTTTTTCGTTAATTCATTTATTTCTTGAACCTTATTGCTGACATAAGGTTTCCATTTCCGTATGCTATTCAGAATCCAACAATGGGTAATTTTAGAATATGTCCAGAAGTAAACATTAATGAATTTTAATTTTAAATTATTGCATATGTAGGAAGACAAGCGGGCTGCTATCAATGCAGCCGTCAGTTCCAACCTTGGCAACGTTAATTCCTTTGCACTGTTTTCCTTCAATGGGGCAACTCTATTTTTCGCACAAAGAAATTGCACATTCTTTTGGTTTATTTTACTTATTGCTCTCACATAGGCCACTGCGCCGTAGGCACGTAAGCTCGCATCCGAAAACAGGTGGAGGTCTTCGTTTACTACCACCAATGTTTGAAAAACGCACCTGGAAATGCTAGGTGCTTTAACTCTTTAATATCTTCGCAACAGCTGTACCAAATATTTAGTAGCTCAGCAGGTAACTCTTCATCCCAAGATAGTTTCGATCTCCATATATCTTGGAATAATATCTTAAACCTTACTAGAAAAGGACCTAATAAACCTAAAGGTTCAACAGATTTAGAAATTACCTGGAGTATACTGCGTTTTGTCGGTTTAGTGGAAGATGATTTAATAAACGACTCAATTTGGCTAGTATCTATTGCCAATTCATCACTATGCACGTACCACAATACTCCAAGCACCTTTTGAATAACAGGAGGACTTCCAACTTCATAAAATTGACCTCTTACTTTATCATGATTCGCATTCCATTTCCTGAAATTCATCGAAGCACCCTTAAGTATCTCAGTTGCTTCTTTGTATAACTTAATTGTCGCTTCCACATTTTTTGCGCTGCACACCATGTCGTCCATATAAAAACACTCGCTAAGTATCCTGCAGGTTTCTGGAAATTGCTTGATCTCGCTTTTCAGATGCTTATGTAAAGTAGCGTTTAGGAGAAACGGACTGCATGTCACCCCAAATGTCACCCTAGTTATTCGATAAATTTGAAGCGATGGACGGCGCTCTACTGATTTCAATTTCTCTTGGAACCAAAAAAATATAGGCACGTCCCGATACTTAACATCCAATGATACTTGTAAAAACGCTTTCTCTATATCCGCAACTAGACCTATGGATGCAAGTCGAAAGTTCAGTAGGATTTTCAAAACGTCGGGAAGCATATTAGGTGGTGACAAGTAATCATTTAGAGATAGGCAATTCTCCGCATGTTTTGTCATCCCTGTAGACTGGACGATGTGGCATATAATAACTGCGGGATGGTTCGTCATCTTTAATAATTTGCTCCGCAAATCCTGCTAAAATAAAGTCTTGCATAGCCTCGTCGTATTCCAACAATTTGCTAGGTACTCGAGAAAGCCTTTTAATAAGCGAATTTAACCTAATTAATGCACCTGATTTGTTGTCGAGAAAAGATTTTTCATATTTCCACGGTAAGCATACCTCCTAGCGACTGCCCTTTTTCGTAATGTGGTTGGTAGAGAAATCGTTATTGAATCCTTCGGCTTCAATGTTATCTGGCATTATTCCCATCACCTCAAGATCCCAAAATTGTTGTAAACAAGGTTCATCTACAGCTCTAACATGCAACGCATTCAGAACAGGTAATCCCGTGCTTAGACTGGAAACACTTACTGGTGCTGGTCCCTGCAAGGTCCAACCAAATATTGTGTTGATAGCTGATGATAAGTTACTGGAGAGACGATGTTGTTCCCCCGTTACAAAATTCCATCTGCCAATTTCAGATCGTAATATTCCGGCTGACTTATAAGAGGAATCGCCAACACATCCAGACAGATCTTAGGTACTACAACAGCCCCAAGCAGTACTATTCTAGAATCATACTGGCTTCTTAAAAACAAACGAACACTATTACATACCTTTACTGGTGTTTGCTTCTCGCTTCCAAATGAAATAACACTGCGGTTATGTATGCCGATTAAGGTAAATTTAGCTTCTCAGCGATACTTTCCTTGACAAATAACAGCTGACTGCCTCCATCCAAAATTAAGCGCACATACAATTTTTTACTTTAGTCTGAATTTAGAGCAAACACTGATGCCGTTTGTAAATAAACATTAGCTAGCTTATGATAATTGTTTGCTGCGTAAAGGTTTAGAGCTGGATTTTGAATAATGCCTACATTGAGATCACTGACACTGGACTTTGATAACTGTATAGATTCTGTAATTATATTGCGATGATAATTCAGATCGCACACTGATTGAGCGTGGCAACCTTTGCATGTATTGCAATTCAAGCGTCGGTTTAAGCATTTATTCAAAGAATGTCCACGGCTTGTACAGCGAAAACATCGGCCATCCTGCTTGAGCATTTCCTTTCTCTGTGCAAAGTTTGGGGGCCGTTGCAATCTCTGGTGTGATGGTGTGTCGACTTGCAAAAGAAACAAGAGTTATTTGCCTTGGCCGTGAATAGTCCGGCTGCGGTTGTGGTATAAACCTTTGGTAGTTTGCGGTGTACCCTCTCATCATAAGAGTTCTCAAGAGACTCCGCTTCTCTTTTAATGAATTTCAAAAGAGCTTTAACTTGCTTGTCACCATCAAACACAACTGAAGCTTCACTATCACCTTTCGATGCAGTACTGTCAGCCACTGACTCTTCTTCTGTTTCCGGAGACAAATGATGTAAACGATTGTAATCAGCTTGCAGCTCACTGGGTAGACATCTCAATAATTTTGACCATAACATGATGGAATAGTTACTCCAGGGAACACCTAGAGCTGTTAATGATCGTGAACATATCATTACAGTATTATAAAGGCGTCAGAAGCCCTTTGCATCCGATCTTGAATTTACTGCTGGTATGGTCATCAATTCCTGCATATTTTTATCTACAAGCTTGTCAGAATTACCAAATTTCTCTTGCAATAGAGCTAAAGCGCCATCATAGCAGCCTTCTGTAGGCGTAAATCGTGCTATGGTTTCTGCCGCTTTACCGCTTAAAGCCGATTGGAGATAATTAAATTTGTCAGCGCTTGATAATGACTTACTTTCATGGATGGCTGTTTTGAATTGCTCCCAGAAGGGAAGCCACTCTTTTGTTGTATTAAATAAACCAATTTTAAATTATAGATTCTTTATTATTCTGAATAAAACTAGCGAGAAAGATTACATGCGCGAGACCGATGGAACTAGACTGACTTACTTACGAATTTACTGCGGTCGCGGTTAACGTGACTGCATGGCGATGAAAATCAAGCTGAAGAAGGATGTCGCAACGTGACAAAAACCCGTGGGCGGATGTTGTTGTGCAAAATATGCAAGCTTTGCGTCTTTTATCGAGTTAGGAATTTGATATTTGATTAAAAATGTGAGTCGTTGCATATAATTTTAAGGCGTAGCATTCTACTATATTACACTTTGAAATCTCCACTAAATGTTTTCAAAGGTAATTTCGGTAGCTTAACGGCATTGAGCTTTTCAGGTTGACTTGATATTGGTGACGATGATACCTTCCTTTGTGGTAATAACGGATCTTGCATTCGACGCAACTTCGCCAAACGTTGAGTTATGCGAGCTATTCCAGAGATAGCTATATCCTCGTAATCCGCTATCGACTCACTTTCTTTAGGGAATTCCTCTGGCTTAACGTATACCCGATATTCACTATTTGCTTTGTTAAGGCTTGCATGAGCATTTTTTAAACGTTGAAGGTGCATTGAAAGCTCTTCTTAGATATTGTCCCACTTGTCCATATTTTCCGATTTAGGATAACAGTCCGCCGACTGCAAGTACTGCTCGCGTTCTTAGCCAGCCTCGTTACTTGTCCCCTATAGGTCGCGCGATTAACGAATTCCATTGTTTCGTGTAACTAGTCACCACCTATTTTACGTTCGCGTTAAGTTATGTATTCCGGATCATCTACGTTATCCCGGGTTTCGGCACCAATTATTAAAAAATGATAGGATTAAATATTATTCACGTCTGCTCGTTACAATGGCTTAATGGTGACTCAACTCAAAGAGAGTTTCGAATTCAAACAGTTAAGAGTACTAATACATTATCAATTGAATGTATATTCCAAAGATAATTGATGCTGTCGTAGTTCTGGTAAAGTTATATTTTCAACAGACATGTATAACAAGGACTGCGTCATTTTTTATTTCTTGTAGGACCAGGTTTGCTGACAGGATTGTGTCCATTATCTTAATTTGAAGCTTAATTTTCGCTTTAATATTCATATTACAAATTCAACAAATCCCAAATATAATACATTTGAAATTATTACTTTAATAGAAAACTTATCTCATTTGGAGTCATTAAAATCAGTTTTTAAGGATTCCAGGCGATGCGCCCACAGCCACACATTTGAAACTCTGATCAAATCTGACATCATGTGGATGGCAGCACGCATACATATCTAACAAAAATGTGAGAAGACTGTTTATATGACACAGATATGTGTCCAGGGTAGAGAAAAATCATATTGTCTGGATAATAATACAGACGATGCAGCAGATTCGTGGTCACTTGTGAAACGTACGGCACATTATTGCTCATATCAAATCGGCTGGATACAAGTTCATATGCACTGGCGCGATCAAGTTCACTAAAAGGCGAACTTATCATACATGGAAGGGACATCGTACCAAAAGATAACAGTATTTCTCAATTTAGAAATCAGAGAGATGCCGAAATAAATTTTAAGGACAGAAGCTCCTTTTCTTGGTTTTCTTTTTTAACATACTTACCATAATGACGTATGCTAGAAGTACCCTCCATTTTCACATAGAACTCTAGATATAAAAACCGAACAACAAACTAGAAACAAATTTTTCTGCACGACACGACACATTTCACATCTAAGCACATCGTCTGTACAAAGTGGCAAAGGCATCATCTCAATTAGAAACATTTTGTTCATTTGCCAATAATCGTCCAGATGGCTGAAATTTTGCTCATAAGATAGAAAATTTGTTTTCTTAAATTGAACTTTTGCATTTGATGATTTTATTTTTTACTGTCTATTCTAGGTTTAAATAAAAATGTCAAATTTAAAAAAGTTTTCCGATGAAGATCGAGAGTCAAAGTATGGAAGGGTCTACGCGGTATCTGGTCCTGGTTAGTACTTATTCCTTTAATATTTTTTGTTTTTATTATTGAAATATTAATTTTTCCACCAGTCGTTACGGCGGAAGCGATGTCAGGATCAGCTATGTACGAATTGGTGCGTGTAGGATACTATGAACTTGTTGGAGAAATTATTCGTTTGGAAGGTGACATGGCCACCATTCAGGTATACGAAGAAACTTCAGGTGTTACCGTTGGCGATCCTGTTTTGAGAACTGGGAAACCTCTCTCCGTTGAACTTGGTCCTGGTATTATGGGAAGCATTTTTGACGGTATTCAACGTCCGCTCAAGGATATTAACGAATTGACAAGTTCTATTTACATCCCGAAGGGTGTAAATGTGCCAAGTTTATCACGAACTCAAGCTTGGGAATTCAATCCCTTAAACGTGAAAGCTGGATCGCACATAACCGGGGGTGACTTATATGGCCTTGTTCATGAAAATACACTTGTAAAACATAAAATGATGGTAGCCCCGAGAGCGAAAGGAACCGTTCGTTATATTGCTCCTGCGGGAAACTATAGTATTGATGATGTTGTCTTGGAAACAGAATTCGATGGAGAAATAACTAAACACACTATGTTACAAGTCTGGCCTGTACGTCAGCCACGTCCAGTTACAGAAAAACTCCCTGCGAATCATCCTCTATTAACTGGACAACGTGTACTTGATTCACTTTTCCCTTGTGTTCAAGGGGGAACAACTGCAATTCCCGGTGCTTTCGGTTGCGGCAAAACTGTCATTTCACAAGCGCTGTCCAAATATTCCAATTCTGATGTTATTGTTTATGTTGGCTGCGGAGAACGTGGTAATGAAATGTCTGAAGTATTACGAGATTTCCCAGAACTTTCTGTAGAAATTGATGGTGTTACTGAATCTATTATGAAACGTACTGCTCTTGTGGCTAATACTTCCAATATGCCTGTCGCAGCTCGTGAGGCTTCCATTTACACAGGTTTGTCAATTTTAATATGTTTAATAGTTTTTAAGGTAATTGATTTTTTAGGAATCACTTTATCTGAGTACTTCCGTGACATGGGTTATAATGTTTCTATGATGGCTGATTCTACATCTCGTTGGGCCGAAGCTCTTCGAGAAATTTCAGGTCGATTAGCAGAAATGCCTGCAGATTCTGGTTATCCTGCATATCTAGGTGCTCGGTTGGCATCTTTCTATGAACGTGCTGGTCGTGTCAAGTGTTTAGGTAATCCAGAACGTGAAGGGTCTGTATCTATTGTTGGGGCGGTATCTCCACCTGGTGGTGACTTTTCCGATCCCGTTACATCTGCTACTTTGGGTATTGTTCAAGTGTTCTGGGGCTTAGATAAAAGATTAGCTCAACGCAAACATTTCCCATCTATCAACTGGCTTATTTCGTATAGTAAATACATGCGTGCCCTTGATGATTTTTATGATAAGAACTTTCCAGAGTTCGTACCTCTCCGTACAAAAGTAAAGGAAATTTTGCAAGAGGAAGAGGATTTGTCTGAAATCGTACAACTTGTTGGCAAGGCTTCCCTAGCGGAAACAGATAAAATCACTTTGGAAGTAGCAAAACTTCTCAAGGATGATTTCTTGCAACAGAACTCCTATTCATCATATGATAGATTCTGTCCATTTTATAAGACCGTGGGAATGTTGAGGAATATCATCGGATTTTATGATATGTCACGACATGCTGTCGAGTCTACTGCTCAATCGGAGAATAAAATAACGTGGAACGTTATCAGGGACGCAATGGGCAATGTTATGTATCAGTTGTCATCAATGAAGTTCAAGGTAAGCAAGGATAAATAATTCAATGATACCGGCCTTTCTAATTTATGTTAATATTTCAGGATCCCGTGAAAGATGGAGAAGCCAAGATTAAGGCAGACTTTGATCAACTTCATGAAGACCTGCAGCAATCCTTCAGAAACTTGGAAGATTAGAAAATTGTTTCTTAGTGTTTAAGAAGAAAGTATAAACAATAATTACGACGTTAAGTGAAAAGATATTTCTTTTTGATAGTATTAAAGTTGCAAATTTTAAGTGGATAATTATGACCAGAAGTTTAATATCTATTGCACAACTATAAAAACCGTGAACTATTTTTAGTTTTGCTCCATGAAGTATTTTATTTTGATCAAAATTTAAATAAAAAGTCCATTATGGAACAGCCTTCCACATAAATTATTTCTGGCTTTTGGTCATAGAAGTAATCATATTTATCTGGCAACTAAAAGTTGCTAAAAAAACGTTCATTAAAAATTGTATATTGCTGCATTCCAAGTTTTAAAACTCCTTTTAATTAGGATATTATTATTGCAATGATTCGAGCTATGTTTTATTTTGTAAATGTTTTTTCGGTGTCTGTTATTATTGTAAAGTTAGATGATGAATCAGGCAATTTCAATGTACATACAGAGGAACAAACCATTCAATAAGTGTTGAATTCAATATTTAACCATACAAAAGATGTATTCATCTAGAATAAACTTTATTGTGAAAGAAAATGGCGAATTTTTCTAATAGCCACGTATTCTGGTTCTTCAGCGTAAGCTTTGTGAAATAAAGGGAGTGATTAAAAAATGAATCATAAAGTATTCTGCTCTTTTAACGGATTCCATAAATACGGAACGTTGTTCCAGAGAATTAAGCTAGAGTATGTTAAACTTATTACTTTAAAAAGAACCTATTTCCATGAAGTATCATATGTATCTTAAGAGTATTTAGTTACCGTTTGAAGCACTTTAAGTGGAAAGAGAAAAACTGCATCATAATGGCATTATTTCTAATTAGAATGGCTTTCTGAATTATCTGGAATTTGGAACATTTGACTGATTCATCTAGATATATTGAATTTCTCTATAAATTGAGGTAGTTTCTTTTTTATCATGCTGCTAAGATTGTGCCGGCCAATTCACAAACGGCGCAGCAAGCAGTATAGGAAACTGTAATGCTAACTTTTTTTATAATTCACATTTATTTACTAACACTAACCAACTGACTTAATACCGAGTTTTCCTTTTGTGCATGATTTTAATTAAGTCGTTTTTCTTTTTAAAAAAAATAGATCCGGAGGAAAGATGAGAGATAAATAAGATTTGAAATTTATTTTTTACCTCAGTATGTTGGTAGAACTGCTGCAGCATGCATCAAAATTTAAAATTTTCCAAACCCTTGCAGCATGCATCAACGCCACTGACATACATATATAACATGGACTGCCTGATTTTCTATTTCATATCATTGAATAAATAACTAATTAATAACTATAATGGTGAATTTTCACCTGAACTGAACCATAAAGCCCGGTACGCTAGAGCCAAGGAATTTTTCCACTTATTTCTTAAAGAAAATTTGACATTAGGTCAAGGAATTTTTGACAATTTGGATTTGTCAATTGTGTGATATTTCGACAATAAAGAAATAATAAAGAAAGTGAAGAAATGGATAATTTCCAATGAAAAATGAAGATACACGTAAAACAATTTTTATTCGTCCATTTGTCATTTTAAAATTGATACACCTCTTGCAAAATCGCCGTTCCTTCGTTCAATTTTTCAATTATTTCACCAACGTCAAAATTCCTTACAGAAATAAGTGCATCGGTACTTATTTCTTCAAGAAATATTGACATAAATGGATTTTTCGTAAAAGAGCGACATTTTGTCAATCGGGAAGTAGAGTTTTTCTGTTCGAATTACTTTTCTCTAGCGTACTACCTGAAGGAATCGGCCAAGAAAAAAATTCCTTGAGCATTCCATGACACTTTTTCTGCATAGTTTTTGTATAGGAACAAAAATTCCTTGGCTCTAGCGTACCGGGCTTAACTCGTTCAGTTCCTACACCCAAAGTGTTTTCTTCACCGCACTGACACAGAACTGGTTCAGAACGTATGTTCTTTTCACAGCGGTTCACGTTCGGTTTCTGCTCCGGTTTTGAACTTTCTTGTTCCATGAAAATTTGTGGTTACGATTCCGAACTAAACGTCAAATCAAAATTATTTGTTATCAGTGTGAAGTGAAATTATTTTGTCAAAGTGATTTATTTTTTTATTAAAATTATAAACGACGAACATTTTAAAAAGGCATTAAAAGTATAGGTGTGCGGAATTATGTTATTAAGTGATTTATTTTTTTTTGTTGAAATTATAATAAAACAGGTTCCAAGTCTCTACCTGTTCTTTTCACCACAAAACCTGGCTGGTTCAGGTATTTTACTTTCTTGCATTCTTTTCACCTTGTCCTTGCTCGGGACAGGGGTAAGTTCGGTGTAGATCTGACAGGTTCTGGTTCAGTTTAGTGCCTGCTCGGTTTTGGTGAAAAGAATTCACCATTAGTTATTTATTCAATGCTTCATATGGGTCAATTTTTTTTGGCAGGGTGTGACAATTATCTTAATTTCAAGTTTTAGTTTTGCTTCAATATCAATATTAAAAGTTCAACAAATTATAGAAGCACTCCAAATTATATCTGTTCTCGGAAGCTTATCTCCTACATCAAATATTTTTTAAACTTGATTTTTAAAAAAATAAAATTAAGCAATTTTTGTCTACCTGCCCCTAAAAGTAGATATGGGGTACAGAGAAAGGATTACAAATATTGTATTGCCATCTATTTCTATTCTATATATTTATTTGGAAAATCACTGAACTGAAACTGGACTATGGTGTATTTTGTATAGAACTTGTTGTTTGTAGTTCCGCGGAATAAAGTAATTAAACCAAAAAGAGACAACTATAGAAAAGTGATCCCATAATAATGTCAAATAATGTAAGCAATTTCAGTAGTATCAGTAGTCCATTTTATATATGTCAGTGATCTCGCATCAGACCTGAAACACAATGCCAGCTTGAGATTTGTTGACAATAGCTGCGTTTTTTTTATCTCTCTGATCTGATCCGGTTCAATTTTATGTACGTAAAACAACAACAATGGATCACGCATTTTTGTTGTTTCACGTACATAAAATTGAACCGGATCAGATCAGAGAGATAAAAAAACGCAGCTATTGTAAATGAATGTAGAAGAGCACAATTCGAGCTTTAACATTTTTGCAAGCTTCAAGCTGGCTCGAGATTTGATCAACTTGCAAATTTCAAGCCCAATGATATCTTAGAATATACAGCAAACAGGAATGGTGATAAGCCAGATTTTGCGTAATGAATTTCTGGTTTTACATGTATTTACACGTCATCCCTATTCTAAACAACTTGTCAATTTGCAAAAAGTAAACAAAGGTTTTGTGCGGAGCATCTGTGGTAAAAAATGTTCTTTTTCTACTTTATTTTGAAACAATTCACATAATTAATTTATATAAATCTCTGCGTCCATTAACTACAAAGATAATTTAGATAGTGCAGTTGCCTCAAACAGGATTTCCCTAGTATATAATCCAATTTATATTTGCAAGCACTGACCGAACACTTCATTTTTGTTTTTTTAATTGATATGAAGATTTTAACAGGCACTAGTGGCACTGTAAAACTTTGCACTAAATAAAGTTCAAAGATAAATAGTTTTGAAAAGAATTGATTCGGTACTTTTGTTAAATTTCACAAAAGAATTTTAAGTTGACTAAATCTGCTCACAAAACAAAAGCACAATTGACAATTATGCAATAGCTTCTCATTTTAGAATATATAGCAAACAGGAATGGTTGAATCGTGTAAAATTCATGCACATGAGCGTAATTTGTCAAGAGCAGGAGACTATACGTAGGAATAAGTGGCACAGCCGTAATCCCCGGAATATACAAGCCATGAACAAAGTCGGAAAAAGAGAGCAGCGGGCCGGTCAGCAGGCGACATCCACAGTGTTCTTGCCTCGTCTTACAGTTCTAGCCTCCGGAATATAATACAAGCCATGAAGTCGCCGAAGCCACCGACACATTAAAAGGCCTTAACGTGCCGGGTACAGCATGCAGTAAGAGCTCACTGTCACTGCTTTTTGTATACTCGTCATGGAGAAAAAACTAAACACAGCAAAATGAACTCAAAACAAATTTCAGCCAAATATGTTTTCTTTCTAATAGTTTTATGAAAATATAGCATGTAGAAAAAATTAACTGAAATTATAGCGTTTGAACAAAATACAAGCAACTTTTATATGAAAAACTCCAACAGTAAGACGAGGCAAGAAGACTGTGAATGTCGCCTGCTGACCGGCCAGCTGCTCTCTTTTTTCGATTTTGTTCATGGCATGTATATTCCGGGGGTTACGGCACAGCCAAAACCCTCCCAAGCCATGAAACAAATCTATATGTATGGGTTGTGAGTCCGTTTTCTAAAATGGTCTATATTGATACTTATGGAAAAGTGCCAAACATTGACTTTATATATGGTATAGAGCCTAAACTACTATCCATACAGAAAAATAGTCTTCTAGTAATTTAAAGCTTGGTTCCTTACCTTCCCAAAGGTTACACCTCCTATATACCTTACTTAACAAAATAATAAAATAGTTTTGATTACAAAGTAACCTTACCATTTTACGCTCAATACCTCTCAGCTGTGTGATAATTGCAGTGTGTATGTGCAGCCGGAGTCCGAATCTGTAGGCAGCTACATTCGATATCATCAGCCCACGGCAAGCCATGACGGTACAGTGCATATACAATGATTACTCAGCTGAGAATTTTTGTTTGAGGAATCCTAGTCATTTGGTTCAAATAATTTTTTTTAAAGAATTTTGTTAGGAAAGGTATGAAAATTTTATTACGGTTCGGAAGATAAGAAAGCAAGCTTAAGATTATCACAACACCATTTTTCTGTATGAATAGTAGTTTAGGGCGGAGGAGCTTTCCAAATCAAACTTTTGCCAGTTTTACATAAGAGCACTGCAAATATTTTAGAATGTAAGGACTCTGTTGGGTCTCGCATGTGGTAGGAAGGGAGTCTGTTTCATGGCTTGTGAAGTATTCTCGAGGATTTTGGCACAGCCCGTTTGCTGCTAACTGTGTGTGCAACTTTGTTGTTGGAGTGGATTAGGAATGTACTGAGAGAAAAGGGAGAATATTTGTTAATATTTTTCGTTTATGGTTTAGTTAAAAAGAGGAATATACAATATAAACCGAGGGAAAATTATTTGGAATTTTTATTCTCTTTTCACTTTTTATTGCATATTTGTTTGATTGGAAATTTGTTTTGTAATCCATGCAAATACTCGGTTTTTTTCGCTCTAGGTGTATTCGTTCGGCAAATACTTAAAGTTGTTAAAGATGTTATATAAAGATCCCAAAGGCTGTATGGAAAGCAATAATAAAATTACAAAAACAGTTCAATTAAATTCCGAACAACAACAAAACAATACGCTTCGGTTTTAATATGGCAGACATGTTTCCTAGAGAAAATAAAGAAGAAAAAATGTTTGCCATGTCAATATGTAACGATTGGTGCACTGAGATGCATATAAAATTTAAATTACAGCCTAGTACGCTGTTCAAGCGAAAATTTCGCTTGCATTGTGGGCATATAATTTCTACACGGAAAAAAGTTGTGGAGAAAATGTTAAATCACAAATTAAATAACATTAAACTGACTGAAGTAATACACCTAAAATCACAATTTAAATATATGTGCCAAAGCGCCAAACATCAGTGTATATCTGTCAACTTTTCCGTCCGAAATATATGTCTGGATATATAAGTCGCTGCGGAAAAAAGTCTCCACTTCATATTAGCGCCATCTGCATTCCATGATCTAAACTTTAATTTTTTATTTCGAACAGCATACTACTTTACGAAATCCCAAAACGAAATTTTCCTGGCACTTTTCGCCCACGTTTTTTTTACATAGATTTTGCATAGGAAACGAAATTTTCGCTCAAAAACAACGGAAGGATTTCAGCAGAATTCAAAAAAAATTTATAAAATCTATAAATTGTTAAATTCCTCAGCAGCAACGCACCGGCATCGCAAATGCGCATTTGGGATCACCGGTGAGTACCTAGATTTAAACATTAGCTTATAAAATAATTTTTTTTATATGTATTCTATCATAAAGCACTTCTAAAAATCCAAATGAAGAATCCACGCTGTACCGAGAATGAACTATTTTGTGTTTGCAAATCTTTATTATATTCCATATATTGTAACGAAGTTACAAATTTAAATTTAAATCTATAAGTGCCCGTTATTGCATGCCGTATAATTAGTAAGTAGTGCTTAATCCGATTGACCAACTGATTTGTTTACACTGAAGCAAAACTTAAATGCTCGATTATGAACAAGCCCTCTTGAC
This sequence comes from Dioctria linearis, assembly GCA_963930735.1. NCBI lineage: Eukaryota > Metazoa > Arthropoda > Insecta > Diptera > Asilidae > Dioctria > Dioctria linearis. The sequence goes on along the minus strand of OZ005742.1, from coordinate 130,891,565 downwards.
GTTCCATGCATGAGGTAACTCAGGTTACCTGAGATATCAGTTATCGAATGGAATCGTCAAGACGACAACACTTTCAGGTCTATAAAAGGCGAGCTGGCACCAAGAACAAGTCAATCGATCAACAAGCTTCGACTGGCTAAGACCTTTATTGGAATTAGTTGCGAAGAAGTTAATTGACTCTATTTCCTACCGAATGTGAGTTTGTCCGCATTTGAGATCACCCGTGTTCCACTGTATTTAGAAATGCTTATTTCCTACCGAATGTGAGTTTTTCCGAATTTGAGATTAGCCGTCTTCCATTATATTTAGAAATGCTTATTTCCTAAGGAATGTGAGTGTCCGCATTTGAGATTACCCGTCTTCCATTGTATTTAGAAATGCTTATTTCCTACCGAATGTGAGTTTGTCCGCATTTGAGATTTCCGTAGCTAGTGTTATTTTCCTGTGGATAAACAAGGCAACAGAAGAAAATAGGGCTGAAGAACAAAAGATTAAAAGTGGAAAGTTTTGTGTTTTAGGTTAAGCTGTGGAACAACAATTATTGTGTACATCTTATGGAAAAAAACGTTATATATTAAGTTATATTTGTGAACTGACATAAACAAATACCAGAAAAATTTTGTGTATTAGATTAAGTTGTGGAACACTAGTTCTGAGTAAAAACTACGTATGTGTTAGATTCTAAAAACAATTATGAAAAATAAAAACTTGAGTTCAGCACAAAATTTAAAAAGTTGTTCTCTGTTAAAAATCCCTGGTTATTTATTCTCCTTCTTCCTCGTCGCTGAATAAACCCTGGCGTTACTCAAAAGCTGACCCGCAAACGTTCAACGAAATACAGATGATTACAAATGGCGCCCGAGCAGGGACACTCTTCTGCCACTGGAGAAACGTCAGTGAATAAAGTAGAGTATCCACCGTATCTGTATCTATAGACCGGGCCGAGAAGAAGATAATATCCGTGTGTAAATAAACAATACCCGTGAAACAGAAATTAATATCTGTTTGTCAAAAATAATATCCGTGTATAAAATATCAAATAAATTAAAATGACCGACAAAAGTGAAATAACCGACAGTGCCGTCTACCAGCTAAAAAAGGATGACCTAGTCACTGAATTAGACCAAAGGGGCTTAAAAATAAGTGGAACCGTGGATGAACTGCGAAAACGTCTTGCAGCCAGTGTAAAACGTGAACAAGCTCTTCAAGAGGAGGAGCAAAATCAGTTAAAAATTGTGTCAACCGAAACCAAGACCGAAAAAATGACACCTCCGATTACAAACACAACTGAAACACGGACCGATATATTAATAACTCCGATCATCAATACAACCAAAGCACAAACCGATAAGCAACTTTAAACTTAAGATGTGGTTTAAACTCAATTTATCTCTTCAACACAGTTTCACAGTGGTAAGTTAAACCTCCTTTAAACTTAGTTTAAACCACCAAAATTGAGCGTTTAAGCTCAGTTTATCTTTAAATGTGAATGAAGTGACATTTCGTGCGTTCAAAGAGTCTTTACTCATTTTCGTAGGTTTAATTAATTTATTTTATTTTTATTTTATTTTGTTCACTTTCGTAGGTTTAATTAATTAATTTTTTTGTCACAACGATTTGGCCGCCAATATTTTGACAGTAAATGACTCGCAAGCTATTTCCTGTACAATTGTGAACTAGCAAACTGCTCACAATTGTACAGAAAATAGCTTATTAGTTCACAATTCCATAGTGCTGCCATATGAAAAAAGGTCGAACACTGTGAAACTCATTTTGGTTTAAACTCAGTTTAAACTTCGAACGGAGTTTAACTAATCCTGAGTTTAAACTTGTAGTGTACCATGTACAAACAAAGTGAAAAAAAAGTTTTGTCAATACGAATTCTCCTCATAATTGAGTGCATTGTACCTACTGAATAATCACATTACACATCGATCACCTAACGGTTGGTGCATCTGTCGATGCAAACGATTTTGTCTGGTCCAGTCGATCATGGCAATATTCTAGTTGAAATTAGTCTGCAATAAAGTCTCGAGCATTGAACGTGACTCTTTTAACTCGTGCCGTCTTGTTTTGTGTTTTTATGTAAAGTCCTAACGCTAATTCCTACAAACTCGAACTGTGAAACCGGCCCTAAGTGTTACCGACAACGAAACATCTTGTAAAAATATACCGAATATACCGCCAACACGCCTGAGTGTCACCGAAAAGGAGATACCTTGTAACAATATACAAAATATTCAAAATATACCGTACCCGATAGAATTCCGAGACCGACCACTTTCAGACGCTGACATTATGGATAAAGTCAGAAAATGGAATGTGAGTTTTGACCATGGTCAGGATCTGTTAAATTTCCTCCAGAGAATTGAGAAAATGGCACAATGTTACAGTATACCAACCGATAGATTAATAAATACATTACCCGAGCTGCTGACAAAGACAGCACTAGCATGGTATCGTAACAACCGAGAACAATGGATAACATGGACTGAATTCATAAGTGACTTCAAACTATTTTTCTTACCGCCACGTTTCAATATTAAATTAGCCGATGAGATCCGAACTAGGTTACAGAAACCTAGAGAAAGGGCCAAAGATTATATAACGGCCATCCAGTCACTCATGCGCTGGCAAACAAACGTGTCAACCGAAGAAAAACTAGAACGAAAACATGTTACGAGAGTACCGCCTATACATCCGCAGGAAAGATTTCCGTAAACTGTCTGAACTTATTCAACTCGCAGAAGAGTACGAATATATTCAAGTTCAACAAAAATCCCGCAATACAGAAAAACCACCTATCCGTTAGATGAGTAGACCACCACAAAACACCCAAAACTTGCCAATAAATGTTTCACATATAAGGCGAGAGAGCTGTTGGAGATGTGGACAACTGCGACATCGTAGGCACGAATGTCAAAATCTGTCAAAAATATTTTGTTCACAGTGTGGAAAACTAGGTGTGTTAACTAGAGATTGTCATGGCCAAAACTTGAATAGACCGTTTAAAGACCAAGGGATACCGGAGAGACAAGGCAGCCGAGTATCCAAGAACCACAACCAGAAGCCTTAAAAACCACTCTACCTGACACAACCATGATAGACGTACACTATGAGGACGACCGATACTTCATCACAATGTCAATAATTAACATTGTGTATAGCACTCAGATACTGGAGCCGCAAAATCATTTATTGGTAATGAAGTCAAAAATCTGCTTGTGTTACACAATATTCCTCCGACACCATGTACATACTTTAACAACTGGAATGGCTAACAGTAGTGAATTTAAAATCCACCACGCATATATGGTGGACACACAGTGGAATAATCATAAAATTACACATTTATTCTACTACATGTCAAATCTAGCCGAAACCATCATGGGTGAAGACTTTCTTAGGAGAGCTGACATATCAGTAAAAATATGGAACCAGCAAATTTCACCAGGAATCATGAATATCGAAGAGGAAATATCCAAACCAATACCATGTACAGCATTTACCGTCCCCGCCCGAGGTTTGTTCCAATAGAAAGTTATGCCATTTGAACTTCATTCCGCACCCGCTACGTTTCAGCGAGCTCTAGACCAAGTAATCGGCCCAGAAATGGAACCGTATGCTTTTGCATATCTGGACGATATTATTGTCATTGGCCGTACTCTGGAGGAATATTTAGAAAAATTAAAAGAAGTATTTGACCGACTCATAGCTGCAAATTTAAACATTAATCCCGACAAATGTGATTTTCTGAAAGAAAAAATCCGATATCTAGGACACGTTGTCAGTTCACAAGGTATACATACCGACCCGTCAAAAGTTGAAGCCATAAGTGCACTTTCCGCGCCGACAACTGTCAAAGAAGTCAGACGATTTTTGGGCATCGCGTCATGGTATCGACAATTTGTGCCATCTTTTTCAACCACAGTAGCCCCAATAACTAAACTACTACAGAAAAAACATAAATGGACTTGGGGACCAGAACAACAACATGCTTTTGAGATATTGAAACAAAAATTAACCGAGTCACCAATACTAGCCTGCCCTGTCAAGAAATAGATGGCGTAGAGCATGTTATAGCCTATGCTAGCCGTATGTTAAATACTTCCGAGCAAAAGTATTCCGTGACAGAGAAAGAATGTTTAGCCGTCGTATGGGGCATCAGGAAAATGAGACCGTATCTGGAAGGTTATAAATTCACCGTAATTACCGACCATTAAACTTTGAAATGGCTACATTCACTTGAAAATCCCTCTGGCCGACTCGCAAGATGGGCTATTGAAGTTCAATCTTACGACTTTGATATCAAATACCGAAGAGGAAAACTGAATGCTGATGCACTATCACGTCAACCATTAAAGAATACAGAGTCACAAACCTCTTTATTCACCTTGCTATCGTCTATTGAGATAAATTCCGAATGTCCATGGTATCAAAACAAACTTCACGAAATTCAGAAACAACCAGAGTTATGTCCAGACTACAATATTAAAAATGGACAAATATATCGTCATTTCTTTAACTCTACAACCTACACCGAAGATACTATACCGTGGAAGCTTTGTGTCCCAAAACCACTTCGAAATAAAGTACTGCAAGAAAATCATGACATTACCACCGCCGGCCATCTTGGAATCAACAAAACTATATCCCGTATCGCTAAATTTTATTACTGGCCTGGAATGTTCCGAGATATAGCGAAATATGCACGAAGTTGCGACATATGTCTAAGTTATAAAGCCGAACAACAAAAAACTGCTGGTTTAATGCATGGATATGGCGGACCGTATACGGTAATCGAAATAATTTCTCCAGTAACAGTCAAACTTACTACACAAGAAGGTAAAAAGGCCGGTATGATCAATTTGAAGGATTTAAAAAAATATTATGAATTAGAACCAGAATACGGTGACACTAAAAATTTCTATATAAGTACTGCACACAGGCGGGAATTGATCAGTTGGAAGTCAGACAGCATAATGACACCACGACGTGTCACATTTGCGCCATCATCCGCACAGGATGAAATAACAATAACCACCATGGAGGCACCACGAAAGGTAAAGCTATTTCCGCCCTCCACTCAGAATCCATGTGTACGAAGAAGAACACAACTGTTAAAGCCCAGCAATGTATTTGCACAACGGAGTCAAGTTGCTGACATCGTAAAAAAAATGGAAGACATCACGGCAAGGCAAATAGAACAACAAAGCTGCAAAAAAATACCAACAACTAAGCAACCAAAAAGACAACCAGGTCCAGAAGAATCCGAGAACAACCAAACCCACGCAAAAAAGCAACACCCAGCTGACACAAACAACATGATGTCACCATCATCAAACCTAGGGATGTTCGAGGGCATTGAGGCGCGATTGGTACCGTTTAAAAGAGCAAAAAAATTCGTAATCCAGGGAACCAGTGGACTAATAAGAGTGCGTACATTAGCAAATGGAAGCCGCGTGCTTCGCTGTCAAGGGCAAAGGATGGTGTTGTGGCGACGCGACTGACCTGTTTCCATTATTTCCAAATTCTAGTCAAGTCATCATGTAAACTAGGTAAATCATTTCGGGCTAGTAATACCTTGCCGAACACAGACCGCAGTAGCTAGGTAGGCTTTGTTTTTCTTTATAACGTTGTTTTAAAAAAATATTATGTTTTTGTTCAGAAGTCTCGTGACAGCCCACTGCAGGGCAGTATTAAAAAAGATAAAAATAAAAAAGTATTCAAAAGAAATATAACGGACCATTAGAACCAAGCACAGAGGACTTTTATTTCTTTATGCATGTCCCATATGCTTCTTATTCTTTCAGCCGTGACGCAAGGTCGAACTGGACCAGCGCTCCACAGAAAACTCTCAAGAACATCCTTTACAACCAAGAATCATAGGTTGATTTCATTCCGGTGGATTGTATTCAGATAATTGAAGTGTTGCAGGCGGCCGCACCCACAGGGCTAACGAGCAACAAGCTTCGACCTTTATTAGAATTAGTTGCGAAGAAGTTAATTGACTCAATTTCCAAACGAATGTGAGTTTGTCCGCATTTGAGCTTACCCGTCTTCCATTGTATTGTTACGCGCCACAAAGTGATACAAGCGACATCTATTGGAAATGGAAACAACTTTAGGTTAGTGACATCCTAGTAAACTGGCTTTGGAGAATGGAATATTCAGGAAGGTTCCAGGATAATTCGTAGAGTATAAATACGGCGTTGCTCACATCCAGGAGGCGAGTATTATTTCAGACAGCGAAGTGAACGAAGTAAACTATTTGGATTGCGATAATTAGAAGTACAGTACTAGCGATAAATAAAGAGTTGATTTGATAATTATTTGTGAATTTGTGAGAGTAAACAGTAAAGTTAAATAAAGAAAGAACTTTTGAATTATATCTGAAATATTGTGTTTTAAATAACGAACTAAGGTCACACTCGTAACAACTGGTGTCAGAAGTAAAATAAAATCGCAAAATAAAGTGGTGGGTGGCATTTGACTTTGAAATTCAAAGAGTGATTAATTTTGTGAAATCGTGTGTAAAAATTCCGAAAGATAATTTTATATTAAACTGTGAGTGAATTACAAAAGACGCAAGAATGGGACGCAAGCTAGAGGAGCTTCGCATACAGGAATTGAAAGTGGAGTTGGGGAAACGGTCATTTCAAACGACTGGCCTAAAGAATGTTCTAGTCGAGCGACTTAGACAAGTTTTGATAGAGGAAGAAAAGAATCCTGAAGAGGAACCAGAAATTGAGGAAGAGCCTGCAATGAACATAGAACAGCTTTTAAGTACTTTAATGAGCAAAATGGAAGCACGTTTTGATGAACAAAAGAATTCTCTCCAGGAACAAAAGAATTCTCTCGAGGACCACAAGAAATCTATGGAAACCCGTTTGGACGAACAAAAGTATTCTCTCCAGGAACACAAGAAATCTATAGAAACCCGTTTGGACGAACAAAAGAATTCTCTCCAGGAACACAAGAAATCTATAGAAACCCGTTTGCACGAACAAGAGAATTCTCTTCAGGAACAAAAGAATTCTATGGAAACCCGTTTAGATGAGCAGAAGAATGCTTTGGATGAACAAAAGAATTCTATGGAATCCCGTTTAGATGAGCAGAAGAATGCTTTGGATGAACAAAAGAATTCCATGGAGTCCCGTTTAGATGAACAGAAGGAATCACTGGAAACGCGTTTGGATGAACAAAAGAGTTCTCTGGAGAATTGTCTAGAAAATCGCTTAGAGGAACAAAAGAATTTCCTGAAAAACTCGTTAGACGAACAAAATTTAAAAATTGAAGGAATAGAGCAAGAAGTGGCGGAAGTTCAACAAAAGGTCACCGAACAGCTTCACAGATTTAAATCAGATTTGGAGATGATGAAGCTTCGACAACCACGGCACGATGGAATTGAAATATCCAATGCAGGCAGAATGAAACCTCCAATATTTGATGGACAAAATTCGTGGCCATATTTTCAAGAGACAATTCGAGGCTGCTTCCGAAGTAAACGGATGGAATGATGCAGACAGAGCTACAGCTCTGGTATTAGCACTTCGAGGTTCTGCATCAGAGCTTTTACAAACTATACCGATAGAAAGGCAACGTGATTATACTTCATTAGTACAGGCGATAGAGTTACGTTATGGAGATGAACACATGCAGCAAGTATATCGCCTACAGCTACGCAACAGGATTCAAAAGCATGGCGAATCACTACAACAACTGCAGGCTGATGTGTAAAGGTTAGCTTATCTCTCATACTCTAGCGTAAATGCGGATTACCTTAATGAAGTGGCAACAGAAGCATTTGTGAACGCTATTGCAGATCAAAATTTACAACAAGCGTTGAGGCTAGCAGGAAAGAAATCAACAGCAGAAGCACTAGCCTATGCACTAGCGTATGAATATGCCAGGCAAGCTTCTCGAAGTGCTGTACGAGTGAGAGAAATTTCGGTGGAGGAATGTACTTGTAATAGAATGCAGCCATCACAGAGCAATTCTTCACGTGGTATTCTGCGATGCTGGAATTGTAATAGACCAGGACACCTCCAAAGGGACTGCAGAAAACGCTGTCGAACAGAATCACCAGAAGAGAAGGACAGAACAGAATGCCAAAGATGTCGAGCCAGGGACCAAGCTATTCGGGGAGAGCCTAGAAATCAAACAGCGACTAGTCGCATCAGCTCCCCTGTTCAGCAGTCGGAAAGGATGTAAAAACCAACTTCGGGGCAGAAGTTGGTTGGTAGAGTCGACAGCCCCGAAGTCATCATTCAGATAGCCCAGTTGCAGAGAAATAATAGCAGTCTTGTTATATATGGAAGTGTAGGAAAAAATGACCGCGTTGTCACTATCGACACTGGAGCTTCGAGATCAATTATTAGAGCGGATCTTGTCAAGAACTAATGGCTTCACAATACCACCAAATATTTACAAAGAACAGCAACTGGAGCCGCAGCACAAGTTTTTGGAGAAATAACTTTGGATATTCCACTACTACTACTATTTCCTCAAAATTTCCTAGTTTCAGACATAATGGAGGAATGCATCCCTGGAGTAGACTTTATGACCACATATAAAATAAATTTAGATGTCGGAGAACGAATACTCAAATATGGCAACATAGAAATTGTTATGAGACTAGGAGGAGGAACATATTATCCTGCAAAAATAAGGACGATGGTCTGTGAGAATATGACCCTCTCTGCATTCTCGGAGACGCTAGTATGGACAAAGCTTACTGATGACATCGGGACCTGCCGATTCTATCTGGTGGAACCTAACCCTACAAAAGTAACATCGAACATCATCGTTGGTAAGACTTTAGTGAAGGCAGAAGGCGCAACATTAATTCCAGTCAGAGTGCTCAACACATCCGAAAATGAGGTACAACTAAAAGAAGGTGCTATAATTGGAAATTGTGAGCCTGTTTATCAGATTGTTAATTTGGAAAATGGTAGTAATATTAAGGAGGCAATACGTATACCAGCCACTACTCAACAGGTTCAGAAACTTCTTTCATCTAGTGCCTTAAGTGAACAGCAATACAACGATGCCAAAGAGATGATCGATGAATTTTCGGAATTATTTGCAATGAGTGATGATGATTTCGGCAGAACAAATCTTGTCCAGCATGGGATCAATACAGGAGATTCTAGGCCCATTCGGCAACCACCACGAAGACTCTCTCAGTTGGAAGTGGCTTATGGCAATTCAAAGTTATGCCATTTGGATTATGTAATGCTCCAGCCACACTCGAACGACTCATGGAATGTGTTTTACGAGGATTAACCTGGAAAACATGTCTTGTCTACTTAGATGACATAATTGTGATCGGAAGGAGATTCGAGGAACATAAAAGCAACTTACGGGACGTACTTCAAAGACTGAGAGATGCAAAACTGAAGCTCAGTACGAATAAATGTGCTCTATTCAAGAATGAAGTAAAATATTTGGGGCATATAGTTTCAGCACAAGGAGTAAGAACTGATCCAGAGAAGATAAGAGCTGTGAAAAATTGGCCTGTTCCAAAGGACAAACATCAATTAAGGAGTTTTCTTGGATTGGCTACCTACTACAGGCGATTCGTAAAAGGTTTTGCAGATATAACAAGGAGCCTACATCAACTTACAGAAAAAGGAAACCCGTTCATATGGTCAGATAAATGTAACGAGAGTTTTGCAAATTTGAAGCAACAGCTTTGTGGAACTCCAGTGTGTCACTATCCAAAGCTGGGAAAAACTTTTATATTGGACACGGATGCCAGCACTGTAGGTATTGGTGCAGTGCTTTCACAGGAGGAGGATGGTCAAGAGGTGCCAGTAGCTTATTTTAGCAAAGCACTCTCAAAATCAGAGAGAAATTATTGTGCTACAAGGAAAGAGCTACTTGCCATTGTAAACTCAACCAAGCATTTCCATAAATATCTCTACGGGCAGAAATTTATCCTCCGCACTGACCATGCAGCGCTTAAATGGCTTTTGCAGTTTAAGAAGAAGGGGCAAGTGGCGAGATGGATAGAGCGACTCCAAGCTTATGAGTTTGAAATCCAACACCGAAGACGACGTATCCATGGAAATGCAGACGTACTTTCACGACGTCCATGCAAAGTTGAATGCAAACATTGCGTTCGGCTGGAAGAAAAAGAAACAAAAGCAACAATACAGCTGATGACGGTGGAACCATCGACAGGTTGGAACAACGAGGGCTTGCGAACAGCACAACGGGAAGACCCACACATATCACCTATTCTTGCTTGGAAAGAAGACATGGAAAGACCACAATGGCAAGATATCTCGGAGAGGAGTGAGAAACTGAAGAGCTACTGGGCTCAATGGAACTCTCTTCACGTTGAATGTGGTATATTAAAGCGCAAGTGGGAATCAACTAACGGCGAGTTATTCCGAATGCAGATAGTCGTGCCAGCACCCCAGGTCAAAGATGTTCTAGAAGAAATGCACAGTGGATCATCTGGAGGACATTTGGGGGTGAATAAAACAATTTCCAAAATACGTGAAAGGTTTTATTGGTTACATATGCGAGAGGATGTTGAGGAATGGTGCCGCAGATGCACTATCTGTGTTTCTTGCAAAGGACCACCACACAGAAGTAGAGGAGAAATGCATAAGTATAATGTAGGAGCCCCATTTGAAAGGATAGCCGTAGACATCGCTGGACCTTTTCCAGAAACAGATAACGGTAACCGTTATATATTAGTTGCTATTGACTATTTCAGTAAATGGCTTGAAGCTTATGCAATCCCTAATCAAGAATCTATCACAGTAGCTGATCAAGTAGTAATGAATTGGGTCAGTAGATTTGGTGTTCCTCATGAACTTCATTCGGACCAAGGACGGAACTTCGAATCACGGACTTTCCAAGAGATGTGTAAAATTCTGGGAATAAGAAAAACCAGAACAACTCCTCTGCATCCACAATCTGATGGCATGGTAGAGCGCTTCAACAGAACATTGGTCGAGCATCTAAAGAAAGTTGTCGACTATCACCAACGCGATTGGGATCGACATATTCCCATGTTCTTAATGGCCTATCGATCAGCTGTACACAACACGACCGGACAAACTCCAGCAAAAGTGATATTCGGAAAGGAGATGCGTTTACCTAGCGATCTCAAGTTTGGTACACCCAGAGGTGAACAAAAGTTACCAGACGATTATGTATCGGAACTTAGACAACGATTAGTTGATGTACACGAAGTCACGAGAGCAAAATTAGCAATAAATACCGATCGGATGAAGACCCGCTATGACTTACGTGCTAACTCAGCAGGATTTAATGAAGGTGACCTTGTTTGGCTCAACAACCAGAAACGACATAAGGGACGTTCTTCCAAATTACAACAACAGTGGGAAGGACCGTATTCAGTAGTGACCAGAATAAATGACGTAGTATATAGGATTCAGCGGGGTACAAGAGGCAAACGGAAAATAGTTCATCTAGATCGTTTATGTCAATACTGCGAGCATCAAGACCGTGGATCACCTGTTGTTCAGGACGAACAATTGTAAGAACGGGGCAGTGTTACGCGCCACAAAGTGATACAAGCGACATCTATTGGAAATGGAAACAACTTTAGGTTAGTGACATCCTAGTAAACTGGGTTTGGAGAATAGAATATTCAGGAAGGTTCTAGGATAATTCGTAGAGTATAAATACGGCGCTGCTCACATCCAGGAGGCGAGTATTATTTCAGACAGCGAAGTGAACGAAGTAAACTATTTGGATTGCGATAATTAGAAGTACAGTACTAGCGATAAATAAAGAGTTGATTTGATAATTATTTGTAAATTTGTGAGAGTAAACAGTAAAGTTAAATAAAGAAAGTACTTTTGAATTATATCTGAAATATTGTGTTTTAAATAACGAACTAAGGCCACGCTCGTAACAGTATTTAGAAATGCTTATTTCCTACCGAATGTGAGTTTGTCCGCATTTGAGATTACCCGTCTTCCGCTGTATTTAGAAATGCTTATTTTCTACCGAATGTGAGTTTGTCCGCATTTGAGATTACCCGTCTTCCATTGTATTTAGAAATGCTTATTTCCTACCGAATGTGAGTTTGTCCGCATTTGAGATTTCCGTAGCTAGTGTTATTTTCCTGTGGATAAACAAGGCAACAGAAGAAAATAGGGCTGAAGAACAAAAGAATAAAAGTGGAAAGTTTTGTGTATTAGGTTAAACAAATACCGCGAGAGTTTTGTGTTTTAGGTTAAGCTGTGGAACAACAAGTACTGTGTTACACCTTATGGGAAAAAGGTTAGAAATCGAGTTATATTTGTGAGCTACCATAAATAAATACCGTGAGAGTTTTGTGTATTAGGTTAAGCTGTGGAACAACAAGTATTGTGTACACCTTATGGAAAAAAAGGTTAAAAATTAAGTTATATTTGTGAACTATCATAAACAAATATCAGGAAAATTTTGTGTTTTAGGTTAAGCTGTGGAACACAAGTTCTGAGTAAAAACTACGTATGTATTAGATTCTAAAAACAATTAAGAAAAATAAAAAGTTGAGTTTAGCAAAAAATTAAAAATGGTGTTCTTTGTTAAAAATCCCTGGTTATTTATTCTTCTTCTTCCTCGTCGTTGAATAAACCCTGGCGTAACTCAAAAGCTGACCCGCAAACGTTCAACGAAATACAGATGATTACAATATATGTATATGTATAAATTACGCAATTGGTCATAACGTAGCTGAGTTCGAGATATATCGGTACCAACCTTTGAAGTTTCCCATTATATACATAAGCGATAAAATCGGAGCTATATCAATAATGAAACTCGGGGTACTGCATTATCATTTGCATGGACATAAATTAGACGAGAATTAACCTAAGTGAAGTGCTATATTGATCTCTAAAATGAATTTTTTTTAAATTTCTTAATAGAAAGCGGGCCAAGGTCTGAGGGGTCGCCCAGGTCCGCCGGAGGTTACACTTACCCCTCAAAGGAGGCGAGAATCGCTGGGTCACTCAACTGTAAAGATCCCAGACAACGGGGAACAATGCCAGCGCCAGCGAAGGATGTTTTAAGCAACTCAAAGTCAAGACTCCCCCGAAGGACACAGTACTTCCGAAGCCATCGTCTAGACAAAAGGGCATTGTCTAGTACGATAATTAGGACTGTAGAAGACGGAAGACCTGTAGTCGAAATTAAGGTTCATGAGAAAATTCTACGCGGGTTATTAGATAGTGGGGCTAGTGTGAGTTGCTTTGGTAACAGAGCACTAGAATTACTTACAAAACTCAACACCCCTTGGTCCTCAATTAATGCTTTGGTAAAAACGGCAGATGGAAACAGTCAAAGAATAGTAGGCTCCGTTTTCTTACCTGTCCAATTTAATAACGCGACCCAAGACATAAAATTTGTTTTAGTTCTGAACTTGACTCGACCACTGATTTTAGGTGTAAATTTCTGGGAAGCATTTAAGATTTTTCCCGTCATTATATCCGTAGTATCAGTACCTGAGAATGGTGTGAGTTTGAGCCTAGAACAGAAACATAGACTGGAAGAAGTCATATCTGAGTTCCCTTCATCCGACAAGAAAGGCTTGGGTCGAACGACTCTGTTGAAACATTCCATCGACGTAGGCGGTAGTAAGCCCATCCGACAAAGGCATTACTCTTTATCTCCTCCAATGCAGAGATTACTCAATACCGAAACTGATAGAATGCTAAGCCTGGGCGTAATTGAAAAGAGCCAGAGCGAATGGTCATCCCCGCTGGTGATAGTAAAGAAACCAGGTGGAAAAATTCGTGTCTGTCTGAATTCTTGGAAGGTGAACGAGGTGACACATAAGGATGCGTACCCACGGCATTTTGGGGCGTGTAAAAGGGACGTATTACATAACCAGCCTGAATTTAAAGGATGCCTTCTGGCAAGTAGAGTTAGAGCCGCAGTCAAGAGATAAAACTGCTTTTGTAGTGCCGGGCAGAGGATTATACCAGTTCGTGGTGATGCCTTTTGGTTTGACCAATTCGCCTAAGAGCATGTGTAAATTACTGGATAAAGTGATACCATATGACTTACATGAAAACGTATTTGTGTACTTAGATGATCTCCTAATCTTGTCAGAGAATTTTGATGTGCACCTGGAAGTTTTATCAAAGGTCGCAAAGTTTCTCCAGAGGGCGGGATTAACCATTAATATTGAAAAGAGTAAATTTTGTCAAACGAGCCTTAAATATCTGGGGCACATTGTAAGCGAAGAGGGCATCCAAACAGATCCAAAAAAGATATCCGCGATTCAAGACTTTCTTCAGCCAAGAAACGTAAGACAGATTCGAAAGTTTCTGGGACTGACAGGGTGGTATCGGCGGTTTATATAAAACTATGCAAGCCTGGTCGCTCCCATAACAGGTCTTCTAAAGAATGTTATATAAAGGGGTACTCACTGAACGGTTGGTACTTCAGGTGAAAATACCTTAGCAGTACCTAATCCTTACTTGAAATTCCCAACAACCTCTCAGGTGTTGTCACTTTCTCTGTTAATCACTCTTTGTTTAAATAAATCACAAACTTTCTCGAAATATTGTGATATCAATTTTTGTTCACCGATTTTGTTTTAACACTCTGTTGTGCTTAATTTTAACGCACTAGTCTAATACAAACGCAAAATAAACTCCTTGAAAGCTTTTTACAGCTAAACTTCTTTTTTATAAATCTATTGCCAAAACCAGACTTGTTTTTGTAACAGAGATCTTATCCGGGCCGAGACCAATTTTTTCAAAAAGCTGGCTGCCTACTTTTATACAACTCGACTGTCCCGAGACTTGTATTTTTGATTGTCAAGTCTCTTCGTTCAGGATAGGAAAATGCTTAATTAGCATTCCTATCCTGAGAAAATGGTTTGCCGCTGGACATGTTTAAACATTCCCAGAATTATCGCGACGGACGGTGGCTGAAATGAAATTTGATATTTTCCTAAATATTAAACCATCTACCAAAAATCAAACCATGCTACTGTGCATACATTGATGCGCCCAAAATGTATGCAGCTCGCGACAATTCGCTGATAAGAGCGTTTTCGGTGAAGACTTGTTATGTTCCGTATGTAGAGTGATTTATTTTGGACGTGAAGTCGCAATTGTCAGCATGAGCTGACAGATCACTCGGTGGACAGCGTTGACTGCAGGGCGGCACTCTAGCACTTCGGCTATTGCGGGAGAGTAATAGGGGGGGGGGGGGGGGTTAACCAATAACCTGCCTCTGTCACCTGCCATAATCAAAAAATTTCGTGCCTACTACCTAAAAAGCCGTAGCACACACTCCAGCCCTGGAGGGGCCTTTACACCACTTACCCTTACCTGCGTGAAGGTACAGATGGACTGCCTTCTACTGCTTGCCCCATCCACCCAACGACACTGAGGGAAATTGTTTACAGTGTCCCTATGCTGACCTAAAAAGCGAAGAGTAGCGGACCTAGTCGACCTTCAAATCAAGAGGGCTCCAGGAGAATGGGAGGAGAAATAAAGGTATTCAAATCATGATCACGTTATAAGTTCTTCATTTTCAAAAATGACAATAATGATGCATAATGACACTATACGTTGACGTGCATACCTGACTGCTATACACTATACTATATCAAATTCAAATTGCCGGAAATCAACTGTTCGGCAAATATATATGGAATACGACCAAATGAATTCAAAAATTATTTAACAGTAAAGCTGAGATTATCTTTACAGGCTACTATACACTATACTATATCAAATTCAAATAGCCGGAAATCATCTGTTCGGCAAATATATGTGGAATATGGCCAAAAGAATTCAAAAATTATTTATGAGTAAAGCTGAGACTATCGTTACAGTAAGCCTGACCTTTCCTTTTTTTGTTTTTTTTTATACTTCACACTTGGTTAAATTTCAGCCATATTTCAGACTTTTCTCCCGTCTATATAATTAGGTAGTTATAAAGCGTCTACGATGGTTGTCGTTTCCCTTTCTTTTCTTTAATCAAAGCGAAAATTTGCAGCTAAAAGAAATATAATAAAAAGCATCAACTTACATATATTTTATTGCTGGGGTCCACTACAGAGGCGCCTCGTGGATGTTCCGCTATGCCACCTTAAAGGTTAGTTATCGATATTATTTATTCATGCAGATATAAAAGCTGGAAATCATTCGAAATTCCCAAGTGTCTTTCAATGTAAGCTCTGACTTTCTCACATTATTATTCTAACTTCCTGCAGCAAATGTTATAAAACGGTATTTTAGCACCTATTCCAATACTCATTCCGCAAGTGACTCAAGTAAATCAATTATTATAGCAAACTATTTGGACTGTCACTTTAGTGGATCGTTTCTTTAACTACTATAGTCAATTACTCTAGCGAACTACTCTAGCAATTGATTTTTTGTTTGTAAATTCTTTTGGTCGTACAATTTCTCTGGCAACCTGTATTTATTTCTCTTCTAATCAATTATTTTTGCAGCCTACAGGTTACTATTATTATGAATCTTAGTTTTAGCTACGTCGAGGCAATATTTTAGCAAACTTACATAAACAAACATTTTCATACCATTAATATGAATCAATGCCTTATCAAATTGTCATAAAAAAAAATCCTTGTGTACCTAATTCTACTCAATATTTCGGAAGGCAATCACTTTAGCAAAATTTCTCATACAACTAATCCTATTCACTACTTTAGTAGGTCATCGTATAAAAATATTTTCGTATAGCCCATAATCCATAATTCGGCAAATTCATTCACTTTTTCATACAATGAACGTGAGTCAGTCAGTACCTGAGCAGATTACAATGTTAGACAGCTAGTTTGCGTTCAAATGATTTTCGTCGGGGATTCCAGCAGCCTATTCTTTATTTAGAGTAGTTACCCTTGAAATGATCTTGTTTGACGATTTCAGCTAACGTTTCGTTTTCGCATTAGAGCCGTAACTTAATTCGTTCCAAAAACGTCATGCATTTCCCGCTAATTCCGACGGTAAACTTTGTGAGAAAAAAGGTCACAACAGGATAATAAGCTCTAGTCACGTTGATCACTATCATAACTGTACTTTTATTGGAGGTTTGATGTGTCTCTAAGAATCTTTTCTTCGATTCACAACAAGCTCTTCGTACATTTATTTTTATAATTTTATTTTTGGTCCTTGAAAATAAGTAAAATTTTTAAAAGTTAATAAATTCTTTTTATGTTATGAATAAAATATTTATTTTATTCTTTTATGCTTGTATATTTTTTTATTCTTATTTTTTTATTTTATTTTTAATGTCTATAACAAATTTATATTTTAAGACAAACAATAAATATTTTTTATATATATATTTATATATATAGAAGAAAGCTTATTATTATTTTAAAAAGCTGTTTTCTTTCTAGCGTCTAAATTAGAACTGAATCTATCTCCTGACAAAACCATAATCTTAATTTTTATTTACATTCTGAACAAGTTTTCCTTTGCATTTTCTGAAAGTGTACAGTGTCATGTATCTGCGATTAAAGCTTTTTAAAAGTTTTTTAAAGTATTTTAGAACAGACGTCATTCTCAAATTGATTTTTCTTATACACAGTCAGCACTACTATTAAGCTGACAAGATAGATAAATGTTAAATTATTTTTATTTAAAAAAACATTAATTTAAATATGAACGAAACTAAAATAAAATGTAGCTTCCGCTACATCAACTCCCCCATCAGCCAGAGCGTCCATCTATGTACCTTTTTTAAAATTTTATTGTTATATTACAGAAAATTACAATTTGAATGAAACTTTCTGTTTAATAGAAGTTATGGGAGTTTCCACCACCACATTCGCGTCCACAAAAGCCGGTTTTAGACGATCGATAGAAATAACCGTTTCTCTTCCGTTGAAGTCAATCGAAAAGTGTTTGTCAATTCTTCGTATTACTCTAAAGGGCCCTTCATATGGACAAGTTAATGAAGGTTTTTGCGATCTGTCTATTCTTACGAATACAAAATCACAGTCTTTTAAATCTTTAGGAACGTATGTCTTCTTATTTTGTTCTCTAATGCCTCTTGGCGTAAAAATCTGCATGTGGTTTCGAAGTTTGTTGATAAAATCTGATGGGTCCAATGTGGGTTTTGGTATCTCTATGAAGAACTCACCCGGTAATCGTAGTGGTTGGCCATACACTAAGTCGGCTGGACAGCAGTTGAGGTCCTCCTTAATCGTAGTTCTAAAACTTAGGAGGATTGCTGGTATTTGCAATGTCCAATTTATGTGATCCGTTTTCGCTCTTAATGCCGCTTTCAATTGTCTATGAAAACGTTCGATCATCCCATTTGATTGCGGATGATATGGTGTAGAACGGATTCTATGCGCACCCAATAATTGTGAAAATTCTTTAAATAATTGAGACTCGAACTGAGCACCTTGATCCGTTGTTATTTCTAGTGGTATTCCGAAACGTGAAATGTACTGAGTGTATAACGTATTTACTATTGTCTTAGCTGAAATATCTTTTATAGGGTAAACTTCAGGCCATCTAGTGAGTCTGTCGATGACTGTTAATAGATAATTAAAACCATCTGAAGGTGGTAAAGGTCCTACCAAGTCTATGTGTATGTGTTCGAATCTTCCTTTAGGTATTTGGAACTGACCTATTTTAGATTTAGTATGTTTATGTATCTTGGATTTTTGACAAGATATGCATGATTTTGCCCAAAAATTTATATTTTTGTTCATAGAAGGCCAAAAGTACCTAGAAGAAATTAGTTTTCTTGTTGCTCTAATTCCGGGATGTGCTAAGGTATGTATAAGTTCAAAAATATTTTGTCTCAAAGGTTTTGGAATAAATGGCCGAGAAACCTTTGTTGACACCTCACACCAAATTTTATTTTGGGAATCGGGTAATTCTGTTTCCACTAATCTAATTTTAGAATTTTTTGAAGTATTCTCTGCGGAAATTAAATATTTCAATTCTTCATCATTTTTTTGGTTTTCAATGATAATATTTAAGTCTATTTTATTATCCTTGCGCTCGCAGAGACTTTCATTGTAAACTATAACGCGTGATAAAGAGTCTGCGACCACATTAGATTTTCCTTTTATGTGTCTAATGTCTGAAGTGAATTGAGTTACAAAGTCCAGATGTCTGGCTTGTCTTGGGCTTCTTTCTGTTTTAGTCCAGATGGCAGATGTTAAAGGTTTATGATCTGTGAACACCGTAAAATTACGACCTTCTAGAAAATGTCTAAAATGTTTGATAGCTAAATACACTGCCAGAAGCTCCCTGTCAAACGTTGAATATTTTACTTCAGCTGGAGTTAATTTTTTTGAAAAAAACGCTAAAGGTTCAAAATTATTTTTGTTGTGTTGTTCCAACACAGCTCCTACCGCTATGGCTGACGCGTCGACCGTTAAAATAAATTTAGTGTCTTCAAGTGGGTGGACCAGAAGTGTGGAGGAAGAAAGAGCATCTTTAATTTTTATAAAAGCAGCTTCGCACTCTTGAGGCCAATCAAAGTTTTTGGGGTTTTTCGGTTTTTTTAGTAATTTGGTTAGAGTTATGTAAATTGGATTTAAAAATTCTGCTAAATGTGGAACGAATCTATGATAGTAGTTAACCATACCTATAAATTGTTGAATTTGCTTAATTGACAATGGAGAAGGGAAATTTTTAATAGCATTTATTCTGTCTTCAGATGGAAGAATTCCATTTATAGTGATTTTGTGACTTAAGAAATTCAAAGAGTTTACTCCGAAAACACATTTTGCGGGATTAATGTTTATACCGAATTCTTGTAATCGTGAAAATACTTTTTCTAGGTGAGATATGTGATCTTTGTAATTTTTACTTGCCACCAAAATGTCGTCTATATAAGTAAAGGTAAAGTCTAATCCTTTTAAAACTTGGTCCATAAAACGTTGGAAAGTTTGTGCCGCGTTTCTTAGTCCGAATGGCATTCTTGTAAATTCAAACAATGCAAAAGGTGTAGTTATGGCTGTCTTGTGAATGTCGTCCTGTGCTACCGGTATATGGTGATATGCCCTAACTAAATCAATTTTAGAAAAAAATGTTGATCCGTTCAAATTCAAAGAAAAATTTTGAATATGTGGTATGGGGTATCTATCAGGTGTTGTTATTGCATTTAAACGCCTGTAGTCGCCGCAAGGTCGCCAATCAGAAGAGTTCTTCTTTGCTACCATATGTAATGGTGAAGAAACCGGTGAAGATGAAAGTTTGCATAAACCTAATTTTACCATTTGTTCGAATTCTAATTTTGCAATCTTTAATTTTTGTATATCCAATCTACGTGGTCTCGAAAAAGGAAGTTGTCCTTTTGTACATATATGATGCACTACATTATGTTTTACGGGAAGATCATAATTTGGTGCCTGAATTAACGACGGAAATCTCTGCAAAATTTTATCATATTCGTTGTCAAATGCATAATGACGTGGCGAGGGAGTATTTGCATTTACCGTGATTCCGTTTACACAAAGTGAAGTTTTCCCGTCAATTAGTCTTTTATTTTTAAGGTCGACCAATAAATTAAATTTTTCTAAAAAATCAGCTCCTATAATGGGTTTATTTACGCTAGCTATAATAAAAGGGAAAGTGAGGTCTCTCCTTAATCCGAAATCTATTTTTAATAATTTAGTGCCATATGTGTTAATTGTTGATCCGTTAGCTGCTGATAATATTAAATTTGGGTCACTTTTGAATTTGCCGAAAAATGCGTTTGGTACCACTGATATATCCGCCCCAGTGTCGATTAAAAATTTAAATTTGTTTTCTTTATCAAGAAGAAAAAGTCTTTTTGAAGCTGTGGTACGTGACTTACTACACGCTGAGGGGATATTTAGTTTTTTGGATTATTATTGTCAACGAACGAACATGGAGAAATGCATTTACTTGCCTTATCCCCGAATTTAAAATGATACCAACACAGTTTATTGTCGGTATTAAATCTCGAATGACTTCGAGAACGACTTCTTGAATGGAACCTGAAATTATTTTTGTAATCATTATTGTTATTATTACCTATAGTAAAATTTCGAAACAAATTTTCCAAGTTTTCTAACCTTTTTTCTAAAATTATCATTTTACTAGGTACATTATTATCAATGTTTAATGGTGAAATATTTTGTTGGGGTATTTGTGAATTAAAATCTTTATTAATTTTGGATACATATTGTAGTTTTGATACTTCAAAAATTTTGTCTGCCAGCTCAAGTAAGTCTTTTATGTCTTGCTTACATGAGGACGTCAATGCAATGTTGATACTAGCTGGAAGTTTTCTCATCCATAACTTTTTTATTAGTTCTGAACCAAAAGTTGTAGATGTTCCAGCTAGAGTTTTCATTGCCCTGTAGAACTCTGAAGGTCTTCTGTCGCCGATTTCCGAGGTGCAGAGCAGTTGCTCTAATTTCTTCTCTTCAGAATCGCTGAATCTTTGTATAAGAACTCTTTTTAAATTTATATATTTGTCTTCTGTAGGCGGAGCTTGAAGAAAGTCCAAAACATTCATGATGATCTCCAGCGGAAGAGCTTGTACCACATGTCCATATTTTGTTTCGTCCACACGAATTCCCTTGGCGTTGAATTCAGCCTCTGCCTGAAAGAACCAAGCTTCTGGACATGGTGGCCAGAAAGTTGGAAGCTTTACAGTTGCTGCCGCCACGAAATTTTGTTGGGCATTAATTATTTCGTCTCCCGGCATTTTTGAATGGAATGCTTCGGATCACACTAAATCAAAAAGCACTTGAGAACACACTTACAGTATATTTTCAAACTTTTATCCGTATTGACAAATACACTTGTAATACGTAGACGGACTTAAATATTCGTAATTATAACTTCCCGTAATAATTTTAAAAGAAAAATCAATTTTTTCCTATATATATATATACTTGTATATACATATGTATATATATAAAATTATGTACGTACAAACTTTCACAAAGCTTAAGAAAAATTAATTGTTTCTCATTTGTCGCGTTTTTCTCTGATCAATAATACGATCTTTGTATGTGTTTGTATTGTGTCTTGTGTACAATATTTTCACAATATATATTAAAAAAAAATATATATATATATTTATTCTTTATAAATCTAAACTAAAGTTAATCTAAATTAAACTTACTGTTTTACTTCAGATCAAACTTTTATATTTTCTCACTCTTTCTTTTTCTCTTTCTTGTCTTCTTCCAAAACTAATTTCTTATTTCCTTATTCTTTCTTCTTCCGTTGAAACTAACTTTTTATTTCTTTATTCTTCTATATGCAATTAATTTCTTACTTCTTTATTCTTTCTTCCTTTGAAACCAATATTTCATTTCTTTATTCCTTTATATGACAATTAATTTCTTATTTCTTTATTCTTTCTTCTTTTCAAACCAAAACTTGCTTCTAGAAAAAGGCACCTTACCACTGGAGGGGGGTTACCATTTTAGAAACGATCACGTCGGGGTCACCAATTGTACTTTTATTGGAGGTTTGATGTGTCTCTAAGAATCTTTTCTTCGATTCACAACAAGCTCTTCGTACATTTATTTTTATAATTTTATTTTTGGTCCTTGAAAATAAGTAAAATTTTTAAAAGTTAATAAATTCTTTTTATGTTATGAATAAAATATTTATTTTATTCTTTTATGCTTGTATATTTTTTTATTCTTATTTTTTTATTTTATTTTTAATGTCTATAACAAATTTATATTTTAAGACAAACAATAAATATTTTTTATATATATATGTATATATATAGAAGAAAGCTTATTATTATTTTAAAAAGCTGTTTTCTTTCTAGCGTCTAAATTAGAACTGAATCTATCTCCTGACAAAACCATAATCTTAATTTTTATTTACATTCTGAACAAGTTTTCCTTTGCATTTTCTGAAAGTGTACAGTGTCATGTGTCTGCGATTAAAGCTTTTTAAAAGTTTTTTAAAGTATATTAGAACAGACGTCATTCTCAAATTGATTTTTCTTATACACAGTCAGCACTACTATTAAGCTGACAAGATAGATAAATGTTAAATTATTTTTATTTAAAAAAACATTAATTTAAATATGAACGAAACTAAAATAAAATGTAGCTTCCGCTACAATAACCCCTTCATATGGTCAAAACATTTATTTTTCTGCCTTTTTATCCGCTGACTTTTCATCGAAAACTTTTTTTAATTCACTCTTAATATTTTTCACCGATCTCACAGCTCTTTTTCGATTTACTTTTCTAAATTAAACTTCTCCACAACCGTACTTATCGCTCCTTTTAAAAAACTTTTTCTCTTTTTTTTCAGCCCGTCTTGTCCTCTGCCAACTTTTTCCAACAACCCCCCAAAAACAAAAAAACAACGTCATCCGCCAGGAAACGCTCTTTTTCTTCTCTTCTCTTCTCTTTCTCGGGTGCGTTCGGCGTTTCCATCCCCATCCATACAGAAGGCAGTTCGCGCCCACCTCGTGCTGCTACGGGTCGCTTAGACGTGTATCTAGCTCAGTGTAGCATATTGCTACATACACTACGCTACGACCATAACAGGCCAGAGTGGTCTAGACCACCCGTGGTTCAGACAACGCTGAAAAATGGTCGACTGAGCTAACCGGTCTTAAACATAGGTCTCATCGCTGCGGGCGCCCAATGTGTGGCTCGACCCACGACCCATGAAAGCATTACTCGTTACTCCGTCTAGGTGAATGCTACAGGTTCAAGCCGGTCTGATATGATCGACATCTGACGCATCGAGGGTACATCCCTGGAGTCCCGCCAGTCTTTGGTCAGACCTCGACAACCTTCTCCGTGTTGGAAACCAAGTGTGCATTGACAAGCTGGTAACCCAAAAAATCCAGCTGGTCAACGCCTCCACGAACTCCACGGTCAGTAACCTAACCAACTGGACACAGAATTTCTCCAGCACTGACATCTCCCTCTGATTTCCGACCAACGCTTATTCAAGGGTGGGCCCTCAAGGCGTCGTTGAAGTAGGGAAGTTGCTGCTTTCCGTCCTTAAATTGATAAAGACCGTAGACAGGGTTAAATTCCAACAGGTATATCATCCACCATTAACGAGGCAGTTTACCAGTTAAGCTGGCTGGATGACTTCTTAGGGCTACCGAGAACTAGATTTGGTTCTATCGTAGCCGACTGTTGCCGATTAACGACATGTTGAAGATGGACAGACAAAGAAAAATCCTCCTAATGAGGCCGATCCAGAAGGGATTAGATAAAGTTTAACTACTCATAAGGGGTAGAGGTATGTTGACGAGGTGGAATTCCAACAGGTATACCACTCACCATTGACGGGGCAATAGGAGGGCTTCGCGATATCCTATAGTTTACCAGTTAAGCTGGCTGGATGCCTTCTTAGCGCTACCAGGATTGAAAGTGACAATAGCCGGATGACGTGTTCGAGAATATGAGTATCACGGCCGGATGTCTTTGGCGTGATAGACTCCTACCGTTTTTCCCTGCAGATCTTCAAGCTCGTATAAGGAGTTCCCTTTCTTTGACTTGACCCGACACTTTACAAATTTACGTCCTAGTTTAGCACTAGTCTGCTGTTGGAAATTGCTTTGGGCAAAATTCCGTCTGAACACTTCTGGACCTACTTTGAAATTAACAGGCTTCGCTCTGAAATTATAAGCCTTTGAACCCTGTTCGAACGCGTGATGTAAGTTCTCCTGCACTCTCGCACGGATCAATCTCAATTTATCTTCAGCATCCACTCTCAGAGGCTCATTAAGAGTTCCAAGGCTCCTTAAGATGGAATAGGAGCTCGCATTCTCAATCATTTGCTGACCGAAGAGTGTTCGGTACGGAGAAAACCCAGTTGCTTGGTGGAAAGAGCTCCTGAGGGAACTAGCTATCTGGCTCAGCTTCTCATCCCACTTTGTGTGTTCCTTCCGGATGTATGCCCTAATCCCTGACAATAGAGACCTCAGAGCGCTGAGGCGTTTACTTGCGGCGAGTAAACTGCCGTTCGCTAGTGCTTCACCCCATACTTATCCAGTAATCTGGCGAACTGAGCCGAGCAAAACGGGACTCCATTGTCAGAGACTATCGTTTCCGGGACTCCGAACACATTGAATATTTCGGTTTCTATGAACTGGCACACATTGAGGGTAGATGCCTTTCTCATAGATTTGAGAATCGGGAACTTTGAAAAGTGGTCAATAACTTTCAGTATGCAGACATTTCCTTCCACTGACCGAGGATATGGACCTAGGAAATCGATGTACAACTTTTGCCAGGGTCTTTCTGTCGCAGACTGGACTCCCATAGGTGGTCTAAGAATGGTATTGGGGGCTTTGGTCTCTTAGCACACGTCACAGGCGCCGACGTAGTTTCTGACATCAATTGTCATTCGTGGCCAGTACAGGTATCTTCTTAACCGTTCCAGTGTTTTCCCTATACCTCCGTGAGAAGCTAGTGGCCGATTGTGCGCTCTTGAAATAACCTCGGAGACAAGCCCTCGTGGAATCCAAAACTTCCAAGCTTCTTCCTGCTGAATCGGATCGCCTGTTCTCGAAACAGTCCGAGTATAGACGAAGCCATCCCTGACGCAAAGATCTGGTAATTTGCCAGAAGCTATTTTAACCTTATGCCTCAGCTCCTCATATTCCAACGAGTTGAAATATGGCGAACTAAGGTCAACTTGCGGGCCAGGATCTTCAGGTGTTGACAAGCTATCGCAATGAATTCGTGACAGCGCGTCAGGAACGACATTCAGGCTTCCTTTTCGGTGTTCAATGGTGAAGTCGAAACCTACCGCTGAGGTCCTTTTGAGACATCAGCCATTTCAATCTCGCATGATCAGTCACTATCTTAAACGGCATAAGTTCTATGAAGGGCCGGAACTTCTGTACACTTAAAATTGCAGCTAGACATTCCTGCTCTGTGACTGTATAACTTCGTTGTGCTGAGTTCAACTTTTTCGAGACGTAGGCTATTGGCTTCTCGTGGCCATCGTCATCTAGTTGAAGCAGCACTTCACCAATACCATGTTGGCTCGCATCGCAATTTATAATAAACGGCTTGGCGAAATCTGGACTCACTAACAACGGAGCAGAGGTAAGTTTTTGTTTTAGCATTTCCAGAGACGTCTGGGGTTCAGGTGTCCATTTTAACTGACTAGGATTCTTGTAAGTGTCAGTTATGGAGGCAGTTAGATCAGCATAGTTCGGGATGAACCGTCTATACCATCCCGCCATACCTAGTAGGCGTCGGGCTTGCCGAACAGTTTTAGGTGACGGATAGTCAACTATGGCTGAAGTCTTATCTGGGTCAGTTCTGATTCCTCCCTTCCCGACAATAAAACCCAAGTATTTAGTCGCCTTAATGCAAAACTTACTCTTCTCAACGTTGATAGTGAGGCCAGCTTTCCTTAAACAATCCGCTACATGGGCTAGCAATGTGAAATGAGAAGATCGAAAGGAATGACCTTATCCATGAGGCGGCACATAATTTGTGGAGCATTGCACAGGCCGAATGGCATCACGGTGTACTGATAGAGGGGATAAACGCTGTCTTATCTCTGGACTCAGTGTCTAGTGGGATCTGCCAGAAAGCATCTTTGAGGTCCAGGCTTGTGATGTAGTTTGCCGGAGGAAGTCGACTCAGAAGCGCATCTATCTGCGGCAGCGGATAGGCGTCCTTCTTAGTAACGGAGTTAACCTTCCTGCAATGAAAACAAAGCCGAACCTTCCCAGGCTTCCGCACTAGTACAACTGGAGAGCTCCAAGGACTCTGGCTCTCCTCTTATCACACCCAACGAGAGCATCCGTCGCAGTTCAGGATCCATCAAATTCTGTATTGCCGGTGAAATCGGATAAAACCTCTGGTTTCAATCTTGTGCCTGAGAAGAGATGTTTTTCCTATGTCTAAAGAGGCGAAAGAAGGAAAAAGCTGTTTAGTAGCTTCTAGACGTTGTTGCTCTAGAACAGAAAGAACATGGCCGTCGGTCTCAGGGGTAGCTATTAGACTTGGTGTCACTTCTGCAACTATACCTGGGACATCTGGAGCCAACCCAAATAGACGCCAGAAGTCTATACCTAGATATAGTGCCTGTGTGAGCCCAGGAGCCACGTAAAAACGCACGTTTTGGGTATTACCACGGAAAGTGATGTCCAAGTTCACATGACCATGCACAGTCGTCATTGTCGGCATTGTCGTCACCTGAGTCCGATGCCTCTTCCATTCGACCTCTGCTTCTGCGAGCTTCTCTATACCTCCCTGGCCTATAATACTTACAGTGGCACCACTATCAAGTAATCCAGTTTCAGTTCGCCCGAGCAGTCTCACTTCGGCATACCGTCGAATGTCATCTGGCATCTACACGCAAATGTGTGCCAGTTTCTTTCTGCATTGTAATTCTGCAGACGCGTATGATAAGGCGTCAGCGGATGTAAAACAGGCTCACGCCCACTGGTCGTAGCAGAGCTTGGTGGCCGTTTTATTACAGAAACGCCAGAAGGCCGAATCTCCTGCTCAGTAACATTGCCAGCAACAAGTGCTGTTGGTTTTATCGGGACGTCAAAGATCAAAGACTCTTCCAGAGAAGTGTCTAGTAGAGTCAAGGGCTCCTCAGGGGTGGAAACAGGAGCTTGAAGATCTGCGGAGAAGTCTATTAGATTCTCCGTCTCTATCAGTGAAGTATTCGTACAATCAAGCAGAGTGCTGGTAACATCAGTGTAACTGAGTGATATTAGCGGACAAGTCAATGTTTCGTTGTCGGGGCCTACTGATGGTTCGGACCCTCCTCCTTGTTTAAAGCTTGAACTGGAGTGGTCGTAGCAGTTGCCATCCGAGACGTTGAAACTGGTCGAGAAAAGGTGTTGGGATTCCCGACCCGTCTCTCGTTTTTCTGTGCACAGGGTCTGCAGTTTGGTTTAAAGACATTCTTGCGTCCGCATCCATAACAGAACACCTGTTGTCTCTATTGCAGACAGTCCTGGTAAAAGTGACGTTTTTGATCACAATTCTAGCACACTACTGCATGCCTGGTTGAAATGCCTGACACGTCGCCTAAGCTGGTGTCACAGCCTGTTGTTACTGACAAGTCAGGGTTTAAGGACTGGAAGTCGTCAATATCGTTCACTCTTTGGCTCCGGTAAGGGTTCCAACTACAAGCTGTAGCAATTCGTAGCTGCGTGGCTTTAATCTGAGTGACGGGCAATCTAAGTTGACCTATAGTATTGGTGGGATGCAGACAGATCTTATTTTGAATCTCCGACAATAGGTTGGATTTAACTATTTCCAGAAATTCGACGTCTGGCAAATAGCTCCCCTGCTCTCTGTTTCTGCATCATCAGCTGGATCTTGACCTTAAGGTGATCCTTCGGTACTCCCCATTCAGCAACCAGAGCTGCTTTTATGTACCCCCGCGAAGGTATGGAGTTCTGTCTCAGGAGAGACCAGTACCAGTCCATTGTTGGACCAGAAAGCAAAGTTGTCATATGCCGAACTAAGAGATCAAAATAAAGCCGAATACGTGAGTGCTTCTACTCTGAAAACAAATTCGTCAACGGTAAATCGAGAGCTATCACCACTGTATGAGATATTCCACCTTCTGATCGAACTACCCGAACGTCGTGGTCATAAACTCGATGGGACACGATTGGATGGAGCTGGCGGAAACTGGCTAGGATTTTGTCCATGTTGACTGAATGCAGACGCTGGTCTGTAAAACGACTTTTTCAGCAAGTCGTGAAAATCTTGAGGTTGTATCGGTTCACCCACAGGAGGAGGTGGACGTGATATGTCAACTGGTGGTATTGCAGCTGATATCTGCTGTCTGATGTTATTCGACAGTTCCGTCCGCAATGTGTTCAGACTCCGCTCGAGGCCTTCGCGAACTAAATCCTGTAGCTACATGCGCAGTCCTGCCATCAAAGCTTCTGTCGCTACTAAGTTTTGACCCTGAGCAGTAGGTTGTGGACTATTTCGTCGTGAACTGGGATGTGAAAAAGTCATGGAACGCGGATCTGGCATTCCAGGTGATAGGGATCCTCGACTAACTGGTGGGATCGTTAGAGGTGGTAAGTCAAACATTAGCATGGGCTACCTAAGCTCGTGATTGACAGGTTTGACAGATTTCGTCTTAGGTCTCTTTGGGATGGCCCCCGTATATTCGGTAAAGTCAGTTTGGACAGTTGACTTGTTCGCCTATCCGAGTTCGCAAACATGCCTTGTGGAGCACGTGTCCATATATGGTCACAACAGGCTTCCTTTCGACTGACCAGTCTCTATCCTGACAGATGGAGCACTGTTCAGGCAACTTGGTAACACTGTCGATCTCGGTAGGTGGTGTTCTCACGGTCGCCATTATAAAAACATCTTACAATCTTCCACGAGTTTAACGAAATTGTACGTATATCCGATAGTCAAATCAATTCAGTTTCTGCAGCTTGTACAGAGGTTTGTCGAATTTTGGTTAAGAGACACGTAGGTCTCAACAAAAGTCAGAGAAAGTTTTGATTCAAAATTCAAAAGGTTCCTCAAAAAAAAAAATTCGAAAAGAAGTCCTCAGGACTATCCACCAAGTATGAAAATTTACAAAATTCAGAATTCTACAGATCAAAAAAATCTTTCTTTTATATAATCAAATAAGTAATGTCGCACCCTTTTGACATAAGCGAAATTCAATTCAGCGTAGAGTTCAAAATACTTCGTCGTAACCGTACAAAAAAAGCTTAAAATCAGGATCAATGCTTGCACTAGCAAAATCGCACAGGAAAATGAACGCTAGCGTGTAATTGAAAATTAGACAAAAATTTTCCGTTCGGACGTTCCAAACAAAAAATCAAAAAAATTCTACGAAAGTCTCTCCGTCACTCTCCAAGAGCCAATTCCCAATACAAAAGTCTTCCAGGCCCACCCTCTCCCCAATCAGATCAGAAGTTATTCAGTAAGGATAAGCAGTGTGAGTATGTGCATGAAAAATCTTGAGTCCTCACAGAGATCTGGTAAGAGTCGGATTGGTTATGCCAGAGACTGAGAATGCTACTAGAGATTCTTCAGCCAGGTAGTTAGCAGTATGCCAACTCCTGATTGCTGAAGGTCTCCAGCATCACTTCCATCCTCCAACAAATCTTTCCTTATTCTTCGCCTGATTACAGTACTTAACTAAACTTCTTGCTGGGCAGAATCATGAACCTGGTCAACTAGTTAGCTAAAAGCCAAAAAGTCGCCTCACAGACTCACGACTCTGTCCAGCCAGTTGGCCGACAAAGACATGCCTCCGCGAGAACACAACAAAAATGTGTTGAGGCCACCTACTATTTTCATAGCAGAAGCCCAGCGGGAAAGATCGATTCAAAAATTCCAAAAAGAAAAAAATGCAAAGATTTTAAAGACAAAGTAGTTTTTTGTAATGGAGTGTGCGGAGGTTCTTACCACTTACAATGCAGTGGCTTAACGGAGTATGATGCGCAACTAATAAATGAAAAGCCGTGTATAATATATATGTGTGAAAGCTGTAACGATTTTATAAAAATATTTCATCAAAGCATTGGCGAGATTAAAAGTGTTATTAGTGAAAATTCAAAGTGCTTAAAAAAACAATCAGAAATGGTTGAAAATATGTGCAAACGTACTGATAAAGCCATAAATATCGGTAGTGACAATGCTAAAACGTCTAAAGGTCATCAACCGACATATGCTAGCATTGTAAAGGAACCCCCAATAGTAATCAAACAAAAAAAGCCACAAACGAGTGAAATAACCCAGAAGGAGATAAGAGAAAACGTTAACCCGTCATTACAGGCTCTTAAAGTAAACGGTGTCTCGAACAGACAGAACGGTGCAGTTTCGATAAATTGTGGAAATGAAGAATCTCGGAACAAAATTCGTGACATTGTGACCGCTAAAATGGAAGAAAAATATCAAGTACCGATACCGAAAATGATGAACCCAAATATCTTGGTGTACGGTATAAAAGAAGAGTGGGAACCGGAGCAGCTGACTCAAGCGTTGAAAAATCAAAATAAAATTAACGGATCCGTCAAGTGTGTGAAATTTTATAAATGGTACAAAAATCCAAGAATTTATAAAGCAGTAATTGAAGTGGACAGGGAAAGCTATAGGCAAATAATAAGCGTGGGTAAAATAAATATAGGTTGGGATACATGTGCGGTGTTCGGTGTTACAATCATAACGCGGCAGATTGTAAGACGGATATTGTATGTGCAAAGTGCGGTGAGCATCATGACGCAAGGCAGTGTAATGTTAAAACCTATAAGTGTAATAATTGCGTTAGTTCTCATAAAAATCTTGGATTAAATTTAGATGTGAACCATGATTGTCGTGACAGAATTTTCCCAGTTTATAATAAGCAAATTAGGGCGAAGAAAAATAAAACCATTTATTAGCAATTAAGAAAAATAAAGTGTGTGTACTTAAACATTCAAGGGTTACTTACGAATGCAATCGAGCTGGATACAACAATAATGATCCACAAATTTGACATAATTATAATGTCGGAAACTCATTTAACAGAGAATATTGAAGATGCTGAAGTGGAAAAAGACGGCTATTACACTATAAGATGCGATAGTGATTCAAGGCACACCGGTGGAGTTTTATTATATATAAAACAAAATTGGCAATATGAAGTTTTACACAGAGTAGCGATAAGTGGCGAATTCTGGAGTTTAACTGTAAAATTAACTTTGGATAAGTTTACTATGTTCTTACTTGCATTATATAAATCCCCCAGAGCACAAAATCGTCGATTTTGTGAAAATTGCAATGAATGGATAAATAATTTAAGTGAGTATTCCAAAGATTCTTTAATTGTTGGTGATTTTAATATCAATTGGTTAGATGTAAATAATAATTACAGAAGGGACATTGAAAACGCATTAATAATGAATTCCTTCAAGCAGTTAATTTTAAGCCCCACCAGAATAACGCAGAGCTCGAAAACTTTAATTGATTTAGTGATAACAAATAATGATACATTCGTAGTTCAAACAGAAAATAAAGTAAATATTACGGACCATGAAACCATTACTATTTCGAGAGATATAAGTGTACCAAAAAGAGCATTATATTAATAAGATAAAAATTCTAAAATATAGTAAAGATGATATCTTTAATCAAATTAGTGAAGAAAATTTCGGATATAATATTAGTAATTGCGTTGATGAATTGACAGTGATGTTTCAAAATGAGATTATGCGTGTGGCTAATAACTTTATTTATTTATTTATTCTTAGTCTACAGATTATAAAATCAACAGACCATGCATATACTGTTCGAACCAAATTGCTTCGAATATATTTTTATAAACAGACAACTTCTGAAAAGAAAGTATGCTGAAAACAAAGCATAAAAAATGTAGTAAACTTGTCTCTAATCTAAGTTTTTTTGATAAAAATACAGGTACACAACCCAACAAAGCTATGTATTTGTCTTTTACATAACACATTGCACGAATACAATACAAAATTATAAACCTCAACCAGCAGATCAAATAAAAATTATTTCCATTTGTTTAAACCAGTTAGATCCGTGGTAAAAACCATTCCTGAAAAGGGATCATATTAAAAAATATCATGCTAAAATTGAGATCTGAAAAACAAAAATAAATTCAATCTAATTACAATTTTTCTAAAAATGGGTACGACATCTAACAGGGACATTTGTTGTCATGTAGCCTACAATGCATGGTACAAATACAATCAGATCAAGCCGATCAATTTGCAACTCTATCATTATCATCATTACAAGTACCATTCAACGGGAATTTCTTCGCAACGTGATAGAGATATTTTTTGCAAATATAATTAATTTAACAGCAGCATGTGAAGCTCAAAATTTCTTGTTGCACTTTATTTCGGGTTTTGACTGAAATAAAGAATCTTACTTCGGGTCTTGACTGAAGTTAAGATAACACTTTAAGTCGGGTATTGACTGATTTAAAGAGCATTATTTCGGGGATTGACTGAAATAATCATTTACTAACAAACACTTTATTTCGGGTTTTGACTGAAATAAAGAATCTTACTTCGGGTCTTGACTGAAGTTAAGATAACACTTTAAGTCGGGTATTGACTGATTTAAAGAGCATTATTTCGGGGATTGACTGGAATAATCACATACTAACATACACTTTATTTCGGGTTTTGACTGAAATAAAGAATCTTACTTCGGGTCTTGACTGAAGTTAAGATAACACTTTAAGTCGGGTATTGACTGATTTAAAGAGCATTATTTCGGGGATTGACTGAAATAATCGTTTACTAACAAACACTTTATTTCGGGTTTTGACTGAAATAAAGAATCTTACTTCGGGTATTGACTGAAGTCAAGATAACACTTTAAGTCGGGTATTGACTGATTTAAAGAGCATTTTTTCGGGGATTGACTGGAATAATCACATACTAACATACACTTTATTTCGGGTTTTGACTGAAATAAAGAATCTTACTTCGGGTTTTGACTGAAGTTAAGATAAGACTTTAATTCGAGTATTGACTGATTTAAAGCATATTGTATCTCGGGTCTTGACTGAGATCAAAATTACTAACATTAACACTTTATTCCTGGTCTAGACGGGAATAAAGAATTGTTCTAATAAAATATTAGAACAAAGGATCTCAACATTAGCTTAAAGCAAACCTCCTCAAATGCCAAGTTTAGATCGGTGAGTACCAGCCACTTGTAACATTTTAATACTTATTCATATATCTATTTGACTATATTTTGACTTATATACACATATATATATATTATACATTTCATGTGCATATCTATTTTACACATATATTTTTATTACATTTTTGACGATCTTATATTATAACTTGGTGGTAATAAGTGTTTTAGTGTAATACAAAAATCTCAGACCCAAACTTATGTACAGAGTTTTGTCTCAACATATCTATTTCTGGAAATCGTGTATTACAAATCTGTGTTATTAAGTGTGTTTTCTAGTGTGTGTGCATCTCTGACCTAATTCCTTATATTTAATCTAATCTGAATACAAGTTGTGAGAAAATCCAAGAAACAAGTGTCAGTTTAAGGAGCGTTAAAGGAAGTGGACAGTGTTTTGTAGTTATAAGAAGATAGACCACTGATCTTAATCCATAATTATCAGTGCATTCATTGCAGTCTTCAGTAAATTCAAATTTGCGTGTACGTTCTAACTACGGGCAGTACATATACTAAAACTAAAATTTTGTTTTGGTAAGAATATAAACTAAAACTAAGTTACTATGTAATATAAAAATATGAACATATCTAATATTATAATCATAGCAAGCTTTCTAGAAAGTCCGAAACATAGGCTTTAAAAGAACCCTATCTTGACTAAAGTCAATTATGCTGCTACACAAATTAAACTGCCGAATACAACGACTTAATGGACTACTGAGGCCATAATTTGTTCTATGGAAAGTTTCAAATAGAATGGGGCGCAGTCTTATCTGCTTAGATGGCACATATAAATGTATAAGCTTTAAAATATCAGGAGGAATAATCCTGTTTTCAATAACATCTCTAATAAACATAGTATTATAAATTTTTCGTCTAAGAGACAGTTTCTGTAAGCCAATCAACTGGCATCTGGCATTATAAGGAGGTAAATCACCGGTCCAATTAAGTCTCCTAAGAGCAAACCTGGTAAATCTCCTTTGCACATTTTCAATTCTGTTAGAATGCGTCAAATAGAACGGATCCCATACAACCGTGCAATATTCCAAAATAGGCCTAACTAAAGCTGAAAATAATGCCTTAAGCGTGTATGGATCAGTGAATTCACTAGCCCGACGTTTAACAAAACCAAGCCGAGAATTAGCTTGACTTACTACATGATCAATGTGCTAGGAGAAAGTAAATTTACTATCTAGAATAACACCAAGGTCCGAAACTATACTACATTTAGGAATATTAATCCCATCGATAGACACTTCAAAATTAATTGGTGATACTTTTTTAGTAGCCATAAAGTGCTTACATTTACAAGAATTTATCAACAAATGACTAAGATCACACCATTTCGCAAATTTATCGACTTCTGATTTGAAATTGGATACTTGAGACATATCAACAATTTCCATGAAAATTTTTAGATCATCAGCAAAACCTAGAACAGAGGAAAATTCAAAGATGTTAAAGACATCGTTGATAAATATAATAAAAAGAAGGGGCCCTAGATGGCTCCCCTGAGGCACACCGGAATGTACCAAAATCGGCCGAGAGTACACCTCGTTAATTTTGATAATTTGTATGCGATTTGTCAAGTAGGAAGCGAACCATGCAAGAAGAGCAGAATGGAATCCAAACGCCTCAAGTTTGTGTAAAAGCAGGCGAATATTGACCTTATCAAATGCTTTAGCGAAATCAGTATATAGAGTTACAACCTGACTACATTGTTCTAGGACATTTAAGCAAAAGTTGACATAGGAAACTAAATTGGTTGTTGTAGAGCGTCCTTTTACAAACCCATGTTGGTGTATAGAAATATACTCCTTAACTAGAAAAGAAATTTTTTCAGAGATAATACTTTCAAATAGCTTCGGAATTGCAGAGATTTTACAAATAGGACGGTAATTACTGACACAGTTTTTAGCACCCGCTTTATGTATAGGACGAACGAATGAAATTTTCCACTCATTGAGGAACAGTCCCGAGGATAACGACAAATTAAAAATATATGAAAGAGGCATCGAAATAGGATCACGGCATCGAAATATCGCTGGAATGTTGTCAGGACCAGAAGAGTAGCTGCACTTAGCATTGGCCAATGCTAAGTTTACATCCTCCGTAGACACATACATTGAGCCCAACTTGACCCGTGAGAAGATATGTGTGGTAATCTCAGTGTCAATGGGAAAGCCTAGGTCCTCCATATATACAGACTCAAAGTATTCCGCAAAAAGGTTACATGAATCAGAAATATTATCCGCAGTTTTATTCTTAAAGCCAATAGAAGAAGGAATTCCATACGAATTACGCTTACTGTCTAGAAATGACCAAAAAGCTTTTGGATTTATCTTTATACTAGCCTCCACCGATGCCAAATATTGACTATACAGACTCTTATTTAAGAAATCATATTCTTTCCGCAATCTTTTAAAAAGCATGTGATCCTCAATCACACCAGACAGTTTGAATCTCTTATGAGCCTTGTTCCGTGCATTCCTGAGTCTCTTCAACCTATAGTTCATCCACGGAAAACCAGAATTATTTCTCCTTCTAGTGAGAGGAACATACAAAACAACAACACAAATTATCACTAATAAAAACTAAATCAAGAAGCCTACCTATGGAGTTTGTAACATTATTAACTTGGACTAGATTCAAAGAAAAGAGACCATCAATCAGGCAAAATTCAAAATCCTTTTTTGCGTTCAGCGGAACCAGGACCTTATCATCTTCATTCCAAGACCACTGTAAGTTTCCAGCATTAAAATCACCAAAGACGCAGACCTGATCATTCTCCAGCAGCATATATTCAGTCAACCAGTTGATATTATCAATATGTTTTTCATATATTTCTACTGACGAATTAGGAGGAATATAGGAGACTAGGCAATAAAGAACCCTTTTTCCCGTAGAAACACGGACACAAATCTGCTCAACTTCGAACGAAGAATGTGGCAAAGATACCTCACGAGCATGAAGAGAAGAATTTATCGCCAACAAGACTCCACCACCACGACTAAAACCTGAGTCTAATGATCGATCTTTACGAAATACTATGAAGTTACTGCTGAAAATCTCCGATGAATGTATGGAATCATGAAGCCACGTCTCCACCAAGGCGATTATATCGTAGGAAAACTGAGTCGAGCCAATATAAATATCGTTAATCTTAGTCCGTAAGCCACTGACATTTTGAAAATAGCATGTTAATGAAGATGAAGCAATAGATAATTGAGAAGCTTCTTCTATGTTTTCTGAGTTAGCAATGGCACCGCAGCTTCGTTTTTTGTCAGATTTGTAAATCTACGAACAATAACTCCACAAGGCCAGACATCCTCACTCAGCAATCGAGTAAACATATGATCAGGAACACCCAGTTTAAAATTAACAAATTTCCAGGAAGAAACATCTACATCCGATTTACTTAAACGTTTACATATCAATACATCTGAAGATACTTCCAGCTTAGCCGCAATATAGTCAATAATGTTTTTTTCAGAAGTTTCAGGATGAAGCCGAGACAGGTGAAGCCACCTACGCCTACAGACCGTAGATATCTCCTCACACAAGGCCGTACCAACGATTTTGAGCTTACGTCGCTTCTTATGGTTAGCAGTAGCCCAATTGTTATTATCAGACAGCTGATCATCGACCATAGTGGCAATCGAGGTAGCAAACCCTCCTACCGCACTATCAGCAACGAGGTCAGCAGCAATCACAACAGTAGCTGCATTACCACCAAAGTTACCAGCAGTTTCAAAGTCCACAATACCACCAGCCGATTCTCCTCGTGTAAGAATACCATCACTAGGGACTGTAGCAGCGTTCATCAAATTTTCGGTACATAACGCAGAGAGAACAGTATCTGCAGCAAGCATTGTATTGCTTATGGTCACCGCATTGTGCAATTCCTCAGTCAGACAGGCACTAACAGAATTTGATTTTTTTTTTGTAGTGTTCACTGGTAACGGCAAAGTACCCGATACATTCTGCTTAGATAATGTAGAATTCTGTTTGGAAGAATTTTTGCTATATTTGTTTTTGGCACACTCAGTAGGCGATGTCGAGGTCAATGAACTCCGATGAGCCACTTGAGGCAAGCTTAAGGTCATAGAATTATTAGATAAAGACATATACTTAGCAAAATCTTGTCTTAAAGATGCAACTTCAGAGGAAAGCGACGATATTTTCTCCAATAAACTGCTGTACGGCACATCAGTACATACTGAGCACCTCCAAGAAACACCAGGATTATTATTTATAAGCTTAAGAGCTAGATCGTCCAATTTAGCACACCGCTTAAGAAAACCGCGACAACATAAAAAGCAACTGATACTATTATCGAAAAGTTCTCCAGAACATTTTCCACAAAAACCCGACATTTCACTCTAGTGATACGCCAATTTCAGCACGAATAAAATTAAACACGTCCGATGCCGACAAGAGCTCAAGTCTTTTGTATATAAAAGCATTAAACATTTCGAAAATGAGTGGTTCAATTCAGAATTAGATAGGATAAGGATTACAAAAATTAGAAAAAGACAACGAGCACTAACAACGAGCCTACAATCGGATTGGAATAACTATCGCGAAACGCGTAATAATATAAAAGAAAGCTAGAACTTACAAAGAACAATTACATTCAAAATAAATTAAGTAGTTGTAGTGATCAAAAATCAATGTGAAAAACGCTAAAATTTATGGTATTAAATTAGAAGAAAAGTGAAATACATAGTGTACTTTTTAATAATCTACTGGTGGAAGGTGATCGGAATGTAGCGGAAATGTTTAACGAATTTTTTGTAAAAAGTGTAGAAGATATTAAGGATGCAATACCATGTGTGCAATACTCGAACCATATAACAGAAGTGCACACCAGTTTTAAATTCGTTGAGCTAACTT
This sequence comes from Dioctria linearis, assembly GCA_963930735.1. NCBI lineage: Eukaryota > Metazoa > Arthropoda > Insecta > Diptera > Asilidae > Dioctria > Dioctria linearis. The sequence goes on along the minus strand of OZ005742.1, from coordinate 130,853,065 downwards.
TGTCAGAGCTGGAAAATATTCTAATTAAAATTAATAATAAAAGGGACATTAACTTAGTTAATAAAAGAATGATAATGGACACTCTTAAAAAAACAGGTCGACCAATTTTAAACATCAGAAATAAATCATTGCAATATGGAAAATTTCCTGATATGTGGAAAGAGTCTGTTATTACTCCAATAGAAAAGGTTAAGAATTCAAACAAATGTGTGGACTTTCAACCGATTAATGCAATGTTATTAGGGGAGAAATTATTGGAAAAAGTTGTTTATCAGCAGTTGGAAGCTTATCTTGAAACTAATAAAATAATAGTGGAAAACCAATCTGGTTTCCGTCGGAACCATTCATGCGAGTTAGCAATCAATATGGTCCTTAGCTTATGGAAAGAGCAGTTGGCAAGCAGAAAGAAAGTAATATGTGTATTTTTGGACTTAAAAAGAGCATTCGAAACGATTGACAGGGACATTGTCCTTATGAAGTTAGAGAAATATGGAGTAAGAGATGTTGAACCCAACTGGTTTAAAGACTATTTGACGAATAGGAGACAGAGGAGCAAAGTAAACGGCCAGGAGTCTCGATCAGTTCGAATTGACATTGGTGTTCCACAGGGATCAGTGTTGGGAACATTATTGTTTATTATCTACATAAACGACATGCAAAGGGTCTTAAAACGTGTTAAGTTGGCGCTTTTTGCTGATGATGCTTTATTGTATACAGCTGAAGATAATTTTGAAGAAGGGAAGCGAATAATGCAAGAAGATTTAGATAATGTGAGTGTGTGGCTTAAAGCAAATAAGTTAAAACTGAACGTGACAAAGACCAAATGTATGTGCTTAAACAATGAAGATGACCTAAATATTACAACAGATAACTCAACCATAGAACAAGTGTATCAAATAAAATATCTGGGTGTAATTATAGACTATAAGCTGAAATTCGATGGTCATGTTTCGTACATATGTAAAAAGATAGCAAATAAAATAGCTTTCCTGCGAAGAATCAGGCAGAGGTTATCACTTATGTGCGCAATAAATATATATAACATAATAATTACACCCCACTTCGAATACTGCGCTACAGTTTTGTTCTTATGCAACCAGGAGCAAACGAAGGAACTACAAAGGCTACAAATAAAGCAATGAGGTGTATACTAAAATGTGATGTATATACGAGTACCAATCTTATGTTGCAAGCATTAAAATGGCTAAGTGTTAAGCAGAGACTAAAAATGAATATGTTTATTTTTGTATTTAAGATTAAACACAATCTTGTTCCAGAATATTTGAGTAGGTATATAAGTTATGTAGGTGATTGTCAACCATATGCTTTGAGAAATGTTGATCAGTTCAGATTGCCAAGCTTTAGAAATGCTAATTCACAAAATTCACTTATATACAAAGAATTTAATGAGCTGCCGTTAGATATCAGAAATATTGAAAGTATTAAGCTATTTAAGAGAGAAATTGTAGAATACGTTAAAGAAAAATTTTAGTCATGAATTGTAAATTATGTACATATCAATAGCTAACAAAGCTAAATAAATAAACAATCAATCAATCACTAAAGTCAAACCTAAAGCCGAACTTACAGAAAAACTTTCAAAACAAATTTTACTTTACTCAAAGTATCTCAAAAACAAAAATAGCAAAACTTTAAAAACTCTAACGTTACTCTACAACAATTTTCAACTAACAAACCAATTAGACTCAGGTCCGCGTGTAACTTCTACTAGATATGAGATTACCGAGTCAGACAATTAGCTGACAACCAAATGCCCATATCTCCAAGTAATGCCAGCCTCCAGCATCGGTCACATTCAGACCCCGAAGTTCAACTGAAGTGGCCCTGCGTTGAGCGCCATTTGTTATGTAACATATAACATTATGCAAGCGCGCAACGTGTCAAAGCCAGAAGCTTTACTCTACAAAAAAATTCATATTACAACACCAGTTAGACTCAGGTCCGCCTGTAACTTTTACTAGATATGAGATTACCGAGCCAGACAATTAACTGACAGCCAAATGTCCATATCTCCAAGTAATCCCAGTCTCCAGCATCCGTCACATTCAGACACCGAAGCCCAACTGAGGTGGCCCCGCGTTCGGCGCCATTTGTTATGTTACATATGTAGAGTGATTTATTTTGGACGTGAAGTCCCAACTGTTAGCATGAGTTGACCGATCACTCGGTCGACAGCGTTGACTGCAGGGCGGTACGCTAGCACCTCGGCTATTACGGAGAGTTATAGGGGGGGGGGGGGGGGTTAACCAGTTAACCAGTTAACCGCTGCCACCTGCCATAATCAAAAAATTTCGTGCCTACTACCTAAAAAGCCGTAGCACACACTCCAGCCCTGAAGGGGCCTTTACACCACTTACCCTTACCTGCGTGAAGGCACAGATGGACTGCCTTCTACTGCTTGCCCCCATCCACCCAACGATACTGAGGGCGGTGTTTACAGTGCCCCTATGCTGACCTGAAAAGAGAAGAGTAGCGGACCTAGTCGACCTTCAAATCAAGAGGGCTCCAGGAGAATGGGAGGAGAAATAAAGGTATTCAAATCATGATCACGTTATAAGTTCTACATTTTCAAAAATGACAATAATGATGCATAATGACACTATACGTTGACGTGCATACCTGACTGCTATACACTATACTATATCAAATTCAAATTGCCGGAAATCAACTGTTCGGCAAATATATATGGAATACGACCAAATGAATTCAAAAATTATTTAACAGTAAAGCTGAGATTATCTTTACAGGCTACTATACACTATACTATATCAAATTCAAATAGCCGGAAATCATCTGTTCGGCAAATATATATGGAATACGACCAAAAGAATTCAAAAATTATTTATCAGTAAAGCTGAGGCTATCATTACAGTAAGCTTGACCTATCCTTTTTTTGTTTTTTTTTATACTTCACACTTGGTTAAATTTCAGCCAAATTTCAGGCTTTTCTCCCGTCTATATAATTAGGTAGTTATTAAGCGTCTACGATGATTATCGTTTCCCTCTCTTTTCTTTAATCAATCCGAAAATTTGCAGGTAAAAGAAATATGTATAATAAAAAACATCAACTTACATATATTTTATTGCTGGGGTCCACTACAGAGGCGCCTCGTGGATGTTCCGCTATGCCACCTTAAAGGTTAGTTATCGATATTATTTATTCATGCAGATATAAAAGCTGGAAATAATTGGAAATTCTCAAGTGTCTTTCAATGTAAGCTCTGACTTTCTCACATTATTATTCTAACTTCCTGCAGCAAATGTTATAAAACGGTATTTTAGCACCTATTCCAATACTCATTCCGCAAGGGACTCAAGTAAATCAATTATTATAGCAAACTATTTGGATTGTGACTTTAGTGGATCGTTTCTTTACCTACTATAGTCAATTACTCTAGCGAACTACTCTAGCAATTGACTTTTTGTTTGTAAATTCTTTTGGTCGTACAATTTATCTTGCAACCTGTATTTATTTCTCTTCTAATCAATTATTTTTTCAGCCTACAGTTTACTATTATTATGAGTCTTAGTTTTAGCTACGTCGAGGCATTATTTTAGCAAACTTACATAAACAAACATTTTCATACCATTAATCTGAATCAATGCCTTATCAAATTGTCATATAAAAAATCTTTGTGTACCTAATTCTACTCAATATTTCGGAAGGTAATAACTTTAGCAAAATTTCTCATACAACTAATCCTATTCACTACTTTAGTAGGTCATCGTATAAAAATATTTTCGTATAACCCATAATCCATAATTCGGCAAATTCATTCACTTTTTCATACAATGAACGTGAGTCAGTACCTGAGCAGATTACAATGTTAGACAGCTAGTTTGCGTTCAAATGATTTTTCGTCGGGAATTCCAGCAGCCTATTCTTTATTTAGAGAAGTTACCCTTGATCTTGTTTGAGGATTTCAGCTCACGTTTCGTTTTCGCATTAGAACCGCCACTTAATTCGTTCCAAAAACGTCATGCATTTCCCGCTAATTCCGACGGTAAACTTTGTGAGAAAAAAGGTCACAACAGGATAATAAGCTCTAGTCACGTTGATCACTATCATAACCCCATCATATGGTCAAAACATTTATTTTTCTGCCTTTTTATCCGCTGACTTTTCATCGAAAACTTTTTTTAATTCACTCTTAATATTTTTCACCGATCTCACAGCTCTTTTTCGATTTACTTTTCTAAATTAAACTTCTCCACAACCGTACTTATCGCTCCTTTTAAAAAACTTTTTCTCTTTTTTTTCAGCCCTTCTTGTCCTCTGCCAACTTTTTCCAACAACCCCCCAAAAACAAAAAAACAACGTCATCCGCCAGAAAACGCTCTTCTTCTTCTGTTCTCTTTCTCGGGTGCGTTCGGCGTTTCGATCGCCATCCATACAGAAGGCAGTTCGCGCACACCTCGTGCTGCTACGGGTCGCTTAGACGTGTATCTAGCTCAGTGTAGCATATTGCTACATACACTACGCTACGACCATAACAGACTTGATCGTTTCAGTCTTCACCGAAGTAAAATTCTATGCGCCCGATATGCATGTATATTATTCAGATATTTACGTTTAAATTTTTTTGATTAATGCTATGAGTCTTATCTCGAGTTGAGAAAGATTTGTTTCTATTTTAATGGCTTGGATACATTGTAATGTATCCGAGGATAAATGCAGCCACTTTGATCAATCGTTGATCATTCATCATGACTTTCCGTGTCGAGCTAGGTCGCGAGCCGTGGTTCCCAACGAGTATGCTGAACGCAAGGCTCAACACGATTTGTGTGTTACGGGTTGTTTGTGATTGGGAGGGGCCTATAAGTCTCCTGCTCCACGAGCGGGGTGAGCGTCCTGCTGTTATTTGGATGGCGAATGCTGTCGCGGGCCACACTTACAGCACCAATTTATTGTGATCCCACATGGGAATATGAGCTGGTCAGCCTCAGGTGAGTTCAAACAAAGAGAATCTTCATATCCCCCCTTTTTTTTTCTTTAACAATTAAATTTAATTTTTTCAGGCGGCACCCTTATCATCAGCGGGGATTACGGCTTCTGTTGTTGCTGCCTATTTTCTGTATACGACCCCGTGGCGGCGCTTTATGGGGTGTTGTTTGCTACTCCACCCGGCACTCCATTAGCACTAGAGGGTGGTGCGAGCTCCCTTGAGTCACCCCCAGGGTATGACGAGGCCGTGGGCGCGCTTGGGGCTCCCGAAAACTGGGATTTTGAAGAACCTGCCGACCCCGAAGACTGGAATCTTGAAGAACCTGCCGACCGCGAAGACCGGGATGTCGAGTAGCATGCCGACCCCGGAGGCCACGGAGACCTGACGATCAGGATATTTAACGGCCATTTCCTTTTTTTTAACTATTTGTGTATCTTTTCTATCTTTCTTCTTCTTCATTATAGGAATTAAAATTAAGTTTCCTTTTATATAAAAAAATTTTGAGTTTTAATTTAATGTTCCCGTCCACCTTTCAGGATTTTGTTGTTTTTTTTTGTGTTTGTTTGGTTTTTCTTTTGGTCGGCGCGATCGTTCGGTTGGCTGTGTTTTCTCTGTTATAGGGATTATTGTGTTCTTTTTTTCTCTTTTACATTTCTTGTTTCTTATTTAACAAGAATTTGTTGTTATCTTATTTTCTAAAATTGTTTTTGCTTCTCTCTTTTTTATTAAAAAAAATATCTTTTTACTTAATTTTTCTGTGCTAATTTCTCATGTTTTTTTTGTTTTTGTGCTTTTAAACAGCTACTTGTGTATTTTGTTCTATTCTTTAATTGTTGTTTCATTTCTTAATTACCATTTATTATAAAAAATTGGTTACAAGCGGGAAGATGTTTTTTATACATGTATTTGCTTTCTGCTCTTATGCCTATCTTATTTATTTGTGTATTTTTCCAACTAAAAGATGTGGTAAGGACGTATTTTCGCCTTTTTCTTTTATTTCTAAGCTTTTGAAATACTACTAAGTTATAACATCTACCCTTATAATTTTCTCAGAATTCTTGGTTACATTATTTCTATCTGTTAAAATACTCGTGCCAACAGTTTAAATGTGGGATTGACCATTTGAAGTGGTGAATTTATACCACTTGCACCGACCTTGTAGTTGGTAGGGTGCGGGTCCTTTCGAGAGGGGTAGGAACGATTATTTCGGTTTGTTCGATTTGTTCCTCCGCTTCTAGGGTTTTTTTCAGATTTACCTGAATGGTAATTTTTAATAAATGGGACTAGCCATTTGGCGACCAGGCACAGCACCATACATTTGATGACAATGTTTTGCTCTTTTAATGACTGGGTACCTTCTAGGATGATGCTATTAGTGTCATCTCCCGAGTATAGCTTTGTACTAATACTCTCGGACTGTATTTCTTTGGCGGTTTCATTCAGATATTTTTCCACTATTTGTTTTAATGGGGTTATATCTGGCAAGTAATTGGGTTGTGTGAGACTCAATGGTTGAATATTTTCTGCCTCATAGTGTAGAATTTGGGGTCCTACTTGTAATTGGCAGGGATGGTTGATAGTGACTATTCCTTGACCTTCCATTTTTGAGGTCAAGAATTGTTGGTACACTGGAGGTGTACAACTGTTGGTACCATCAACGAAAATATCCACGAATTTGGTTTACTTAATTTGATAAGTAGGTCTCTGGGAGGTATTTGTGCTCTGTGGCACTGTGGCTCTTCTTTTAATACGTTGAAGAGCAATTTCACTACGCATTCCTTAGACATGGTTGCCTTTGTTACGGGAATGACTAGCTTGACTACGTAAGTGTCTTGGAGTATTGAGTGATCTTTTTAAAATTTATTAGATGTTGTAATTTTAATAATAATATGTCTTGTGTCTTTACCTGGTGCGCTACGTGCGAGTACTGTATATCGGGTACCAAAGATTGTTTTTTATTTACGTGTATGGGAAACTATGTACTCTATACAACTTCATTTGTGGTAGATTGAAAATCGGAAGTTGTATTCGAATGACTAATTTGTCTTGGACTAGTTGAGCCTTTGTTTCTGCTGTCTGGTATAATAGCGACATACAGTTTTGTGCATCTGTGCAAGTAACGTGGGACTTGTGGTATATCTCTAATAAACTTTTGGTAGACACCACTAGCGGATGCAACTGGTGATTTTTACTGGCGATTATTATGTCGAGTAAGGCTTGCTGCCTGTACTCAATCTCGACAATTTGTAAGATCAGGCTTGCAATTATTCCCTGCCTTAATTGTCTCATTAGTAAATCATCAGTTATGTTTTGCAGTTTATTTACCTGGAGATTTGTTTGACGCTGCCTTTCCTGAAGAGATGTCAACGGCTTTTGGATTTTCTGTAGTGTAGTTTTGACTACACTGATCTGTTGTCCTTCCAGGTCGGCTAGTGCTTTTGTGTTTGTCTCGAACTCCTCAAGCTAACTGTATACCTCCTATTCATTAGTGATGTCCATGGTCCCGAATAGGTAGTGCATTGCATTTCCTACTCCATCGAACATAGATCTTGTTGATCTTGATTTTGGGACCACTTCTCGAATGACGCGTGTTCTTCTCTTGATATTTTCTAAGAGAGAATGGACATGTTTTTGTTGAACCAGGCATAGCTCATCTGTATGAGAGCGGTTTAAGCATAATCTATACACTAGATGTTCCGCCTGTTCTGCCATAAGCGTCTGGTTGTCCAGTTCAAGTAGATTTATCTCCGTTAGTATATTCCATATACTGTGGTATACTTGTAATTTTCCTAAATCCTCATACAGTATTCCTGTATTGTTCAGGAGACTTATTGTGTAGGACTCCGTTTGTATTGCCCATTGCCAGATATAAACAGCACATTAACACCAGTATATGATTCTCTGTAGAAAATGAAGGATAGGCTTCATTAGTCAATTAGTAATACTAAATAGCATATAATAATTAGATATAGTATTGGTTAATTGAATTGTTGATAGTTTGTATAATGGGGGCTTACTTGTTAAAAGGGAGACGAGATAGAACAGGGTAGGAGGATTGTAAGTCAGTTCATGCTAAATCTCGTCAAAGTATGAGCATTGTACTCATTCAAAAATTGAATTGGGGAATTGTTTAATTTACTACAATGAGTAAAAGGTAAATCATGGAGAGGGATATGAAACTCTCAAGGCAAGGTATGAGGGATGCAAGCCAAAACATGCTGTTGAGTTTCTTAAGTACTTCTAGTAATCTCATCTGAGCACCTTTTGATCTGGAACACGGCACGGTTACTGTAGGTAAACTGAGATTACGTGCCTTCAAGATGATTGGGCTTTTACTTATTTCTCCCGAGATAGGTAGAGCAGCGATGCGTATGGAGCAGCTTACTAGCTTTACTCCTAGTGCGATTCAATGGAGCAGCTTACTAGCTTTACACCTAGTGCAGATGAATGGAGCAGCTTATTAGCTTTACTCCTAGTATAGATGAATGGAGCAGCTTACTAGCTTTACTCCTAGTTGGATGAATGGAGCAGCTTACTAGCTTTACTCCAGGTAAATGAAACAACTCGTGTTCTGTTGATACTACTGCTACTCACTAACTAACTTACTTCTTTATTCAAAAATCACAGAATATTTATACAATTCTCGACTTAATACTATTGCTATTTTCTTATTACGCTAAGCTAATTTCATCACAGCATTTATTCGTACATAATTATTATTTCCGTAAAGTGTTTCTTTGTGGCATTCATAAATTAATTTCCGCAAAGCTTTTGCCGGTTTGTTGTTGTAACATAACGGCAATCATCGCTTTCATATGTACATACATAAATACTTCCGTAGAACGTTCGCCGCTTTGCTGCTATTATGACATCGTGAACCATTATTTCGTTCACCTAAGTTCTACCGCTGGCGCAAGGTTATCAAATTGCATCGTGCGAATTCTTGCGCGCAGGGTATTGTGTCATTGCCTTCATTTGTTTCTTTATGTGATTAAGAAATTGGTGTAGGTCAGTAGCGAGTGTCTTTACTGAACTTTGCAAATATGTTTGTAGATATGTTTATACTTGCAGCTGGGAATTATAATTCTGCATGCAATGAGAATGCTGTAGGTGTGTATGTATCTACATGTTTGCATTTCTTTATTGATGCATAAATTTTATAATTCTGCGTAAAGCGAAATCGATTCAGACATGTATGTATGTATATACATGTTTAACTGATGCCAATGGATGCCCTGTATGTAACAAATCTCCCCCTTTTTAGAAAAAATGTGTTATTCTTGGGAGAGGAATAACGCATTAAAAAATTAACTTATTTGTTTGATAGCTTGGGAAAAAGAAAACTATTTACTTGAACCTTTTGTATGTAATACGTAATGCTGAGATGAGTACATGTGGTGTTTAGCTATATTAAAAAGAACAAAGCTTATCTAAGCGTGGATTAATTTGGGTTAGCTTAACTGTATTTTGTACATATTTTTTGCTACAATTTTTTTTATTTCTAATTATGTCTACATTTTTTCTGTACAACAATTTATTTCTACTATATATATTTTTGATACAATTATTTTTCATTATTCTTATTCGTAGATACCATATGTGTAAATACATATTTTTTGGTACTAATATTGTTATGTTCTATATGTGTAATTACATATTTTTTGTTATTAGTACTATATGTGTGAATACATATTTTATGGTACTATTATTTTTATGTTCTATATGTGTAATGACATATTTTTTGTTATTAGTACTATATGTGTGAATATATATTTTATGGTACTATTATTTTTATGTTCTATATGTGTAATTACATTTTTGTTTTTATTAGTACTATACAGGGCGTTTCTCCTTAGGAGGTCCATAGAGCGGGAGGTGATAGTACTCACCTAGACGAACCAAAAATTGTATGGCAGGGGGGGGGGGGGCAATATCAACGGTTTAGGAGTTACAGGGTGATTCATAAAAAAACTAGGTTTTCACAAAACACCCTGTATATTAAAAACTACAAGGCGTATGGTCACAGTTAAGGGCTTACTGTATGCAGAACTTCATGGCCTTTCCAACGACAGCTCAACCAGCACCGTACCCCTCTCCCCTCATAACCTATTCTCAAACCTATTTTCAAACCTATTCTCAACGATAATTTGTTCCCTTAGCACGTCATTTTAAAAAATATCGTCTTTTTTCGGTGTGACCTGAATAGGTTATGAGTTAATAACTGTTTAACGGCTACAGTTAACACATAGGATGTAATAGGTCAACTTAAAGAGGAGAGTCTACAGTTTACAGTTTTTATAAAAAAAAGGTATGTTAACGACCTTTTTGCAAAAATAATAGAGGTCAAAGTAAAAAAAAAGGAAAGAAAATCCGAAATTTTTAGTTTAGACCTTCATAACTTCTGACGGGAGAGGGGTACGGTGCTGGTTGAGCTGTCGTTGGAAAGGCCATGAAGTTCTGCATACAGTGAGCCCTTAACTGTGACCATACGCCCTGTAGTTTTTAATATACAGGGTGTTTTGTGAAAACCTAGCTTTTTTTATGAATCACCCTGTAACTCCTAAACCGTTGATATTGCCCCCCCCCTGCCATACAATTTTTGGTTCGTCTAGGTGAGTACTTTCACCTCCCGCTCTATGGACCTCCTAAGGGGAAACACCCTGTATGTGTGAATACATATTTTATGGTACCTACTATTATTTTTATGTTCTATATGTGTAATTACATTTTTTTTAATTAGTACTATTAGATTAGATTAGATTCGTAGAGGGGTGTGTAGGCGTCAGCCTCGCAATCACCGCGACCTAAAAGATCTATTGTGAGTCCCCGTTGAATTTATTCCCTTTCTAGGTTCAGACTGTTAATAAAGTCTAGGATCCTTCTGGGATTGAGGTTCCGTACGTAGTTAGGTGTCGGAAAAGCATGTTCGAGATGGAGTAGTCTCCGCCTGGTCAATGCTTCGCAGTTGCAGAGCAGGTGCTCCGAGGTTTCATGAGCATCCTGGCAAAAGCGGCAGGATGAAGTCTCAGCCAAGCCCATCTTGTTAAGGTGATACCTGAAGGGGCAATGGCCTGAGAAGAGTTCTGTAATTATTTTGAGCTCTGTTTTCTTGAGAAGTAATAGTTCTTTTGTTTTTCCTCCAGAGGTGTCGATAAACTTTTTTGCCTGACGAAGTCCTTGTAGCCTTTCCCAGTGTAGGGATTTTTGTTTGTTCTCCCAGTTATTTAGGGCAGCTTTGAGGTAGCACTTTGAGGTGCCACAGAATGGCTCCGGTCCGACAAAGGGAGTTTCCGCTCCTCTTTTGGCTAGGCCATCAGCAATTTCGTTGCCTTTATGGCCCTCATGTCCAGGTACCCACATGAGGATAACTTTGTTTCCTCTTGATAAATCTTTTAGGGTTTGTAGACACTCCCAGACTATCCCTGACTTGATGGTGTAGGACTTTAAGGCCTTGAGGGCAGCTTGACTGTCCGAGCGAATATTAATAGTTGAGCCATTTATGGCTCTTTTAATGCAGGTATTGGCGCCTGGAATACGGTAGGGGTAGAGCCCAGGGCCTTTGATATATGGCATCTGGGGCCATATACGCCCAGTCCGACTCCACTGTTCGTTTTTGAACCGTCTGCATACCACACCATCGATCCTTGTTGAAAGGACGGTTTAGTGGAACGCCATTGCTGTCTGTTTCCTAAAACCACATCGAATGGTCTTACAAAATCCACCTTGGGTGTGATTATATCAGATATTGTCGTCATTTGCTCAAAGCGTATCTGTTTTAAGATACTTAAATGACCAACCAGATTCCCTGGTTTTAACTATTTCTCCTTTTGCAGTCTAATAGCACTGGAGATTGCTTCCTTTTTCACCTGCAGATGTAGGGGTGGAAGGTTTAGTAAGGCTTCCATGGCTGCTGTAGGACAGGTCCTCATGGCACCAGTTATTCCTAGACAGGCAAGCCGTTGTGTTTTTTGAAGCAGAGCCTCAGCCTTCTTTTCATTAGTTTTTGGCCACCATGCGAGGGCCGCATAGGTGACCATGGGTCTAACAACCGTGGTGTACATCCAGTACAGCATTTTTGGCTTCAGACCCCATGTTCTGCCAATGAAGCGACGGCACGTGTAGAGAGATCCTATCGCTCTTTCCGTCACTCTAGACAGATGCGAATTCCAGGAAAGTTTCTTATCTAAGGTGATCCCCAGATATTTGACTTCTTCTGAAAATATCAATTCCGTGTTATCGAGAAGAGGAGCCTTTAGTGAAAGCTTTGATCTTCTCGTGAACGGAACGATAACCGTTTTGTTTGGGTTTACACTGAGGCCTTTGGTTAAGCACCAAGTGTGGACTTTAGAAAGGGCTTTTTGCATGACTTGGAGTGGAGAGAGAACTCCTCCTTGTGGGCAGCCTTTAGCTGCAGTGATCGTGACTGAACAGTTTCCTAGAGTAGTAGTTATCCTCCTGCTTCTAAGCATGGAGTCTATCCAATTAACCGTGGGGGGCTCGAAGCCCTTGTCCTCGGCAGCTGATTTAATTGCTTCGAAGGAGGTGTTATCAAAAGCACCTTCTATGTCTGCAAATGCACATAAGGCCACCTCTTTTGCTTCAAGAGCTTTTTCGAGGTCTTTAACCAAAGTATGGATGGCAGTCTCGGTAGACTTGCCTGCTTGATAAGCGAATTGCTTAGAATGAAGTGGTGATTTAATCAAAACTTCCCTTCGAATATGTAGGTCTAGGATTTTTTCCATGGATTTAAGTAAAAATGACGAGAGACTAATGGGTCGGAACGATTTGGCTAGAGAGCTAGCTCTTTTTCCTGCTTTGGGTATAAATACCACCCTGACGTCTCTCCAGCATTGGGGAATATACCCAGGAGCGTAACTGGCTCGAAAAATGTTTTGTAGTGGAACAAGTATTTCTTCAACCCCTTGCTGTAGTAAGGCAGGAAAGATGCCGTCCCCTCCAGCAGATTTAAAGGGTTTAAACGTACCAACGGCCCATCTAACCTTGTTAGGAGTGAAGATTCTTCCCGCAAGGCTCTTACTCCTGTTAGAGACCCTGTAATTGCCCACCTCAATTGGGTCTGGAGCTACTATTCCTTGAACGGGACTGGTAGAGTCGGGGAAGTGAGTTTCTAATAAGAGCCTGACTGTTTCCTCACAACTCTCGGTATAGTTCCCATCTTCTTTTTGAAGTGAGCATATACCATTCGTGTGATCCTTCGAAAGTACCTTATGGAGCCTGGTAGCTGCGGGCAGTTGATCTATGCCATCGCAGAAGGTCCGCCAGGTTCTTCTTTCAGATCTTCTTAATTCTATGTTATATTCCGTTAGAGCCTTTTTATATTCTCCCCAGGTACCAGAGAGCTTGGCTCTGTTAAATAGTTTTCTGACTTCTTTTCTTTTCAAACTCAGTTCCCTATTCCACCAAGGTACCTGCCGATTACAAGTCTTTTGCTTCAGAGGGCAGCTGTGTTCGAATGAAGTCAGTACAGCCGTTTGTAGCTGCGTAGTGGCTGAGTCCAACTCCTCCGTTGTGCTAATGCTACTACCGAGAGAGTTAACTACAGTCTTAAGATTTTGTCGATAGAGTTCCCAGTTAGTTAATTTAGGGATTCGGTACTCTAGACTTGAGTTAAGTGCGGCTTCTATATCGAACCTGATATGTCTGTGATCGGACATGGAAATCTCGTTCGATACGTGCCATCTGCTTATTTTTGTGCTTATGAACATACTGGCAAGTGTTAGGTCCAGGACCTCTTGTCTGATAGTGTTCATAAAGGTTGGCTTATTACCTCGATTTAGTATCTCTAAATTATTAGATATTATAAAATCGTGGAGGTACTCACCCCTGATGTTGGTATCCGTGCTGCCCCATAGCGTGTGATGTGCGTTCGCATCGCATCCAACGATAAATTGCTTTCCTCTTCGTTTGCAGTAGCTGATGAGTCTTTTTAGCTTTGTAGGAGGTAGTGTATCCGCATCTCCAGGAAAATAGACTGAGGTCACTACTACCTCGTGACTACCTCCCGGAGTTGGTACCTCGAGAGCTACTGCAACTACGTCCCTCGAAATGAACTGCGAAAGAGGAATAAAATTTAGATTAATGTTGAGCAGCAATGCTGCCCTGGAATATTCATGCTCATTACTGTAAATTAACTTACATGATTTTGTGGGAAGTCCTTTAATGTGGCCCTGATGTACCCAGGGCTCCTGTATGAGCGCCAGACTAAGTTTCTCCGAGACAAATCTCCTGCTAAGCACGTCTGATGCCGCTTTGGCATGATGGAGATTTATCTGGAGGCAACTTAGATGATGATTAGTCATGACTAGGATGACTTTTTATGGCCGCTAGCAGCCTTGATAGGAGATCCTTTCGGATTTCCTTTTTTGCCCTGCTTCGCACGGGCAGGAGGAGGCTTCTTCTTAGTGCCTTTGGACTTCTTTGCGGAAGTCCCCGGCTTAGCCTCTGCAGTTCTGACTGCTTTACCGGGGCCAGCCTTAGCCTTGACAGAAAGTTTAGGCCTGCTGGTTCCTGATGTCGATGGCTGAGGCTCATCAGTCAGAGTTTTAATCTGACCTGGCCATCCCCAGCCTCCGCCACAGTCTTTACTGCCCCACCCTTGGGCCTAAGTTGGACTGAGCCGAACTTGTACCCAATTGTGTAATGAGCCTTTTTTAGCTCCTCCATGGACGTATGGTCCACGGAGAAGGTTAGCTCTGTTACGTGTGGCTTTTGTGTCTTGCGTAACACAATCCACTCTGACACCTTTAACCCCGCGTTCTGACCCTCGATGTAGTCGAGAATCAAGTCCGTAGGGTCCTCAGCGCTGTTGGGAAAGTATCCCACAAGAACTTGTGGGTGAGGAATTTCACTTTCCTCGACCATGACAAGGTTGGCTCCTTCCCAGGGTTTTAGCTCCCCAACTACACCTTTTAGCCACGTCACGGTGTCCTGATTGGCGCAGTTGATGACCATCCACCCTGGTCTAAATGTGGAGCCCAGGAATCTTGGCTTCAGGGGGCTTTGTTTTCTAGCCGCGATCTCTCTCAAGATAGCACTCTGTACGGACTTCAATTGATCCATGTTGAGTGCCACCTCAGGATAACCGACGGGAAGATTACCCACCCGAACGCTCTCTGCAACCTCTTTATAGGAGGGCTGCTTACGCAAAGGCTGGGAGACGTGCTTCTTTGAAGGATTCTCCGTTGCTGCCCCTTGCTGCGTTTGGCGCTAGGTTGCTACACTTTAGGAGAAGAGTCGTCAGAGCGAGTCCGTTTTTTAAGACTCTCCTCATTCCGCTGTTCTATCTGAAGTGCAGCAATCCTTCTAGCCTCTGCCTCTGTGTGGCCATGTTTTAAAAGCCATTTAAACCTTTTTTTGGCCGCGCCACTGAGCTTTGGCTTGCGCTCTTTGGATGTGGGAACTTCAGTATTCCCGCTGTCCTGTTGGCTATGGTCTGGTGATCTAAGGAGATCCTCCTCGTCTAGGGGGAGTGTATCCATCGCATAGCCGTCAGATGAAGGACTTGTAATGTCCTGGAAATTTTCGGGTTCGTTAAGAGCCCCGGATTGGGTTTTTGGTACATTTAGAGGTGCACCTCCCTCAGAAAAAACGGGCTTATCTATTTTGGTCCCACGAGTATGCTCGGAAAGTTTGGTCCATCTCAGCAGAGCCGGCATGCCGAGATAAGGCTAAGGTTGAAACCGGAGTTACGCCTGGTATCCGGAGTCCATCGTTATAAGACACACTCACGCAGGGCCATTCATCCCATAGGCACGATTGTTTACACCTGGGATTGCGGGTTTTATCGAGTTTTCCTCTCTAGATCCGCCGTATTCAGTCAGGTAGCCAGCTGCACCCCAGGGGATGCCCACCAGCTGCCTGTGCAGGAACACCTCGGGCAGGATGTAACTCTTCGTCACGTACGGACGGTCTTGACAGAGTGCCTTGCATGGCAAGGTCCTCCCCTGGTAGGCGTTAACGTAATTAATCACCTTTACCTTGTTCCCTAATTAGTACTATATGTGTGAATACATATTTTATGGTACTATTATTTTTATGTTCTATATGTGTAATTACATATTTTTTGTTATTAGTACTATATGTGTGAATACATATTTTTTGGTACTTATATGTGCTATATGTGTGAATACATATTTTTTGGTACTTATAAAATTTAACTTAAACCTATATATACATTTATAAATTATTTATATTGATTTATTCATGATATATGTACATGTAAAAAGTGTGTAGCAATTGAATTCACCATTGGGTTTGTTTGTTTTATCTTTGGCTATGCAGAATTTATTTAGAGATGGAATTAAACTACCTGTAAATGGCGGGTGCGTGGAATTGACTCAGATTCGACACGGCTTAGTGTGTGTGGAAGTGGTGGTGTTGGAGGAATAGGTAAATTTTGTCTGCTACCTGCTTGTTGCTGGTGGGTGACACGTTGTTTAATGGCATCCTTTAAT
This sequence comes from Dioctria linearis, assembly GCA_963930735.1. Lineage (NCBI taxonomy): Eukaryota > Metazoa > Arthropoda > Insecta > Diptera > Asilidae > Dioctria > Dioctria linearis. The sequence continues at coordinate 130,836,624 of OZ005742.1, read as the reverse complement.
TCTGAATGAGAGGTTTGTGAGACAGCTTGTTCTTTGTTTGTTACTGTCTCTCTGGACTCATGGTTCAAGGTATCCGTAGCTTCTTTAGAAAATTTAGGGTATGTCTCAGTGTCTGTATTTGTTTGATAATTTTGTGTATACCCGGAAGTCAGATTGTTTGAATACTACGACCTCTTGTATGGATAGATAGCTTGGCCATTAGTCGTGAAATGGTTTTAATCTGTTGTTATGTACTGTTACTTTTCGTTTACCGATTTGAATAACAGTATTAACAGTGTTAAAGACTTATACCACTAGATATGGTCCTAGCCATATCTGGGAAAGCTTGTGTTTTTTAGCGGGGTTTTTCAGTAAAACTTTATCTCCTGGTTTGAAGGTTACCGGACGTGAACGCTTATCGTAGTAAACTTTTGACTTTTCCTTGGCTTTCAGCAAATTTTTCCGAGCGGTAGCGTACGCTTTTTGTATTTTGTACCTCAGAAGGTGGTAGTAACTTTGTGGTTGTAAATGGGCTCCGGCTCTCTTTTCAGATTAGACGGAACATCTGCTGTGAACCCAAACAGACAGTCCATTGGTGTGAGCTTGGTTCCATCATGTGGACTATTATTGTATACAAAAGCCGCGGTTCTCAGGAATCGATCCCAAGCCTTTGTATTTTCAGATACAATAGCTCTCAAATACTCCACTAGGGGTCTGTGGGTTCGCTCCAGTGCGCCGTTGGATTGCGGATGGTAAGCGGAAGTCTGCATTTTTTTTTATTTTCAGAAGCTTACATACTCGTTTGAAAAGATCGCTTAAGAAGTTAGAACCCTGGTCAGTTACCAACTTTTTAGGAATGCGATAACGAGTGATTATCTATTATCTCATCGAAAATATTCTCGCTACCGTTTCTGCTTCGCCATTTGGCATGGCATAACAATCTACGAATTTCGTTAGATTGTCTTGGAAAGTCAGAATATATTTGTTTCCTGAGTGCGTTTCCTCAAGAGGACCTACTATGTCTAAATAAACTTTGTCGAAGGGCATATGGGCAGTATCTGTTATGACCATTGGCATACGATACTCCGGGCTAGCCTTCATTTTTTGGCATTTAGAGCACTTCCGAATATATTTCCTGATAGAACTAAGCATGTTTTTCCACTTATATTTCTTCTTTATTCTTCTATAAGTTTTGATTACTCCTTGGTGACCACCAAATGCGGAGTCATGATAGTCCTTTAGAATTGTTTCGATTTCCTCAGGGTCTGAGATAGTTTCTGTTAGTTTACGCTGGGAATTTATTACATTGTTGTTCCAAGGTAATTCGCCCTGTTCAGATGCACTGCTTTCTGAATGATTGCTATTAGTTGAACCGAATACAACTGAGCTATTTTGGGAGTTCCGTGAATATTTTTGGATTTTGTGTGGAGTTTCTTGATTCTGATTTACCTCTTGTATATTATTTTCTGCCTACCTTATTTGGGCTCTTGTAAAAACATGGCATTGTGCTTGCTGTTTTGATGACTTTGGAGAACTATATTCATCATCGTCTATGTCGGACTCGAGCCGGTGATGTACCTAAGCTTCGACAATGATCGAATTGGGGTTTGTTTGGTTTATTTGGGCAGGTATTCTACTAATCGCGTCTGCATTGGTGTTAAATTTCCCAGGCTTGTATTCAATTTTATAATCAAACTCGGAGAGTTTATGGTGAAACCTGACTAGTTTTGAAGTTGGATCTTTTACATTAAATACGCCTTTCAGGGGCTTTTAGTCGGTGTAAACCGTAAAAGCTCTACCTTGTAAATAACATCTGAAGTTTCTGGCGGCCCACACAATAGCAAGCAATTCTTTTTCTATTGTGGAGTGTCTTTGTTCCGCCTTATTTAAACTTCTACTTGCATACGCTATTGGCCTGTCTTTACCTATTGCCCCTTGTGATAAAACCGCTCCCAATGCCTCATTGCTAGCATCGGTTGTTAGATTAAAAGGGTGGGAAAAATCTGGATACGTGAGTAGAGGTGGATTTATAAGGGAATTTTTAATCTCTTTGAAAGAGTCTTGGCACTTTTGTGTCCACTTAAATTTGACGTCTTTCCGTAATAGATTTGTTAATGGCCTGAATAATTTTGAGAAATTAGGGATGAACTTGCGATAGTAATTTGCCAATCCAAGAAACGATTGAGTTTGTCTGATAGTTCGTGGCGGAGGAAAATTTTGGACACAGCTTGTCTTACTGGGATCTGGAAGTGCCCCTTCATTTGAGCATTTGTGTTCGAGGTATATTACTTCTCTGCGAAGGAACTGACACTTTTCTGGTTGTAATTTAAGATTATGGGCTCGAAGTCTATCGAATACTTTAGCCAGTTTCTCGTTATGATCTTGTAAATTTTTTCCATATATTACAATATCATCGAGTAGACAAAGCATTCTAATACTTGAAGACCCGTTAGAATATAATTCATCAGGCGCTGAAAAGTCGCAGGTGCGCCTTTCAGGCCAAATGGCATTCTCTTAAATTCATAATGCCCGTAAGCGGTACTAAACGCAGTTTTGGTCTATCCCTTGGCGATATCCGCTTGCAAGGTCAAGTGTAGTAAAATACCGCGAATGTCCAAGCTGATCCAGTATATCCTCTATCCTGGGTAATGGAAAGGCATCCCCTATAGATTTCTCGTTAACTTTACGGAAATCTACTACTACTCGCCAACGTTTATTGCCGTCGGGCCCAGCTTTCTTGGGGACTACCAGCAATGGAGAATTCCACGGGCTTTTACTTAATTGGATTATGTCGTTGTCCAACATTTCCTTAATTTGCTCCTTTATGACTGCCCGGTGTGTTTCTGGAAGTCTATACATCTTTCGATTTATGGGTGGCTGATTGTGTAATATGGGGATGGTATGCTTTATGGTACTAGTGCACGTGAGCTTATCTCCCTTTAAATAAAAAAGATCGTTATACTTATAGCATAACTCAAGGGTTGATTTTTCTTCTTCGTGATTTAAATTTTCATCCAACAGTAATTCTTTACGTAAAGCCACAAGTCTGTCTGGGTTGTAGCTTTTAATATGGTTTACGTTTCTTGAATATGGATTGGAATTAAATTTTAATTTGTCGTTTTTGACATTGTGTGTGCTTTTGTTTTGTGCTCGAAGAAAATATGTATTGGAATTAAATTTTAATTTCTCTTTTTTGACGTTGTGTGTGCTTTTGTTTTGTGCACGTAGGAAATATGGGTTGGAATTAAATTTTAATTTGTCGTTTTTGACGTTGTGTGTACTTTTGTTTTGTGCACGTAGGAAAGGTGGATCACCCTTTTTATGAGTACTTTGGGTATTTACGTCGTCCAAAGGTACATGGAGATACTGTACGTTATAGTAATTACTTGGAACTAGAGTAAGCGTTAAGTTCCTTAAGGATACTGGTTCCGTGTTTACATTTAGAACGGATAACGGTATGAAGCTTTTATGAGGACTAACTAGGCAATTTGCGACAAATACTCCTTCTTGGATCTCCTGAGACAAACAGATCATTTCTTGGTCTATTTGTACCATTTGAGATCGAGGGGGTATTCTATTGGATCGCTGAAGTACTACTTCATATTGCCTACTTTCATCTTCTTTTAAGGGGTTCAGAGTTTCTTCCATTGGAGGTAAGGCATTTTTGTTATCTGGTGCCCGTGATTTAAATTGCTCCTCCAATTGATCACTTGGTATTTCCTCTCCATCTTCTAGGGATGTTTCGAGAGGTACCGTGAATTCAATAGGGTTGGTTTCCGTGTGAGGGAACCGGAGTAATTTATTAGGCCCTTCGATATTACAATTTTTTGCAAGAAAGTCATTGCCTAACAGTCCATCGTGGGAGATTTGGGCAATGTCTTCTACTACCTGGAGTTTGCATGGGACACTGCGGCTTAATAAAAAGTTGCCTTGGCAGTTTCCCAATGTTTCTCCTTCTCCAAATGGAGTTTTTGAAGTCACCTTTTGGCTTCGTTCTATATGTTCTGGGTTATCTAGTGCTTCCTTTTTTATGATGCTTACTTCAGCTCGAGTGTCTACTATCAGCCGAACGGCTGTGTTTTTGCCTATGTCCAGTGGTAAGTCTACCACTGGTACATTTTCTCTATTTGATTGTTTTTTTGTTTGAGAGGACCCTGAAGTAATTTGCGCAGTTTTATTTAATGTCGAGCAGGGGATTTTTCGGTCGACAGTATGCCGTTTCCCGAATGTGTGGCCTCCCATCGTTGTTTCTGCTGACATGTGGACACCGTATGATTTCTTCTCCCACAGAAGTCGCACATATTATGTATGTGATTAAATCTTTGTTCCCTATCTGCAGAGCCCCACCGAGCATTGATTTTAGAGCTTGCATGTTCGGGTGGCACCTTAATGTACTTTTTACAATATTGGCCATCATGGCCCTGCACTCTGCAGTTAGTACAATAAGGAGTATTCTTACGCTTTAGGCACTCGTCATACGTGTGCCCTTTATAATTGCAGAAGCTGCAGGTGATCTTGTTTAACAGCAAATTGTGTTTATCGTATTTTTTTTCTGCCTGCTCGTAAAAAGATTTCCTGTTTGGAGGTGGACTTCCTAACGATTTCCTTGTTATGAGGAGAGCGCCAATAATTTTCTGGGTTTCCGTCGGTACTAAAGGATACTGAAGTTTCCTTTGGTGGTTCCGCTATTGGAGGTATACCAATTTCTGTTTTTATGTTATGTCTTCCACACTCATTTGTGTAAGGGTAAGAAGACAAATTTGCACTCTCGGGTATGGGATAACCATTGTTATTAGAGAAATTTTGGGATATTATGTCTTAGAAAAGGGTCCACTTGGAAAGAGTTTGTTGGGTTAGGGATATAGTTTGTTGGTTGTGGAATGAAAAAGAGTCCCTGCTGCAACCTTTCCATATCTAGTGCCTTTTGGATGAGAGTTTCCAAAGAATTTTCATTCAATGTGAGTAAATAGGCGCTTAGATGGGGATTAGTTGCACCACTCTATTTGCTGCTTTACTACTTTAAAATTTTCAGACCCGTATTTACTCTGTGCTGCCTCGTTGCATTGAATTAAAAGACTTTTTAATCTATTTGTAAATGAACTAAATGATTCTGGCGGATATTGCCGGCAAGTAATTAACTTGTTTATTAGTTCATGGTATGTTTCACGAAGTAAATATGGTCGGTAAAGCAGTTGCTCGACTTCATCAAATTTTGTGAGAGAGCTCGACGCTATTAATCGGTACGCGTTTCCTCTCAATTAGGTGGGGAAAATCTGCATGAAGGCTTTCCTTTCCTCTTCTCCTAGACACTGTTGCAACAGCCTATAAAAGTCTGTAATTCTGTAAGGATTTGCGCGCTTATTTCCCCAGAGAACAAAGGCACCATATGTGCCGTCAGTTTTACTACTTTTTCATAGTTTACCGACATTTTGTCTGTTTTACTTGGTTGTTCTATGCAGGAAGTGATTTGAGTGTTTATACTCGACTTGATGTGGCCAACGCTTGCTTGGATACTAGGGCGCCTAAACTATGATTTCTTGCGAGAAAATTAATAATACTGTGCCCTCTGAAGCGTTTACCTGAGCGATGTTCGCGATACCAATTTATGGATGGTCTGCTTTGGGGTGAATTTCGCTCTACTATTGGGTTGTCTGGAGGACTTGTGTTGTCAAACGATAATGAGCTTATTGCTGCCTCAAAATTGGAGCCAGGAGAGCTTTGATCAGGTCTGGGCATGAAAGTAGTACCCACAGAGTTTTTACGCAAAAATTAAGAGAGAAGACAAGAGAGAATAGGTAGTTTAACTAATTCTGTTTAATAACCGAAGAAATTAGGATGCTCAATTGAAAAAAATGTTTCCACTGTTTTTTGTCGCTTATGTACATGCACATATATCGCAGTGACTACTGTATTTATTTATTTATTTATTTTTTTAAGCTATTAGTCTAAAGTAATTTTGGTACGAAATTTTTGCGTCTTTTTAAAAATTTTTGTTAACTTACTTTTACTTCACTTTAGTTGAAGAGAAGAGAAAAAATTTTAACGTCTTTTCCGCTATGCAGATATGATGCTGTATTATATTGGGGCTTCTTTCCTTTTATTGTTGTTTGATGTTGGTATCTTTCAAGACAAAAAGTGCATACCTTTTATTGTTGTTAGAAATGCCCAATGTCTCGTTTTTGTGTGCCAGATTCAAAAATAATGCGCTCTTATGCACTCGTTTAAGTAAATTCGAGGATCAAGGTTTTTCAAGTGTTTGAATTTATATAACTTCCTTGATCCTACCGGCTGCGCCAAAATTGTTGAGTTTCTTAAGTACTTCTAGTACTCTCATCTGAGCACCTTTTGAACTGGAACACGGCACGGTTACTGTAGGTAAACTGAGATTACGTGCCTTCAAGATAATTGGGCTTTTACTTATTTCTCCCGAGATAGGTAGAGCAGCGATGCGTATGGAGCAGCTTACAAGCTTTACTCCTAGTCCGATTCAATGGAGCAGCTTACTAGCTTTACTCCTAGTGCAGATGAATGGAGCACCTTATTAGCTTTACTCCTAGTATAGATGAATGGAGCAGCTTACTAGCTTTACTCCTAGTTGGATGAATGGAGCAGCTTACTAGCTTTACTCCAGGTAAATGAAACAACTCGTGTTCTGTTGATACTACTGCTACTCACTAACTAACTTACTTCTTTATTCAAAAATCACAGAATATTTATACAATTCTCGACTTAATACTATTGCTATTTTCTTATTACGCTAAGCTAATTTCATCACAGCATTTATTCGTATATAATTATTATTTCCGTAAAGTGTTTCTTTGTGGCATTCATAAATTAATTTCCGCAAAGCTTTTGCCGGTTTGTTGTTGTTACATAACGGCAATCATCGATTTCATATGTACATACATAAATACTTCCGTAAACTGTTCGCCGCTTTGCTGCTATTATGACATTATCGTGAACCATTGTTTCGTTCACCTAAGTTCTACCGCTGGCGCAAGGTTATCAAATTGCATCGTGCGAATTCTTGCGCGCAGGGTATTGTGTCACTGCCTTCACTTGTTTCTTTATGTGATTAAGAAATTGGTGTAGGTCAGTAGCGAGTGACTTTACTGAACTTTGCAAATATGTTTGTAAATATGTTTATACTTGCAGCTGGGAATTGTAATTCTCCATGCAATGAGAATGCTGTAGGTGTGTATGTATCTACATGTTTGCATTTCTTTATTGATGCATAAATTTTATAATTCTGCGTAAAGCGAAATCGATTCAGACATGTATGGATGTATGTATATACATGTTTAACTGATGCCAATGAATGCCCTGTATGTAACGATGCAAACAAAATTTTTTTGGTAGGATATTTAATTTACTCATAGCTATTAAAAAGTAAGGATTTATTTGTTATATGTTCAGTTTTATTTTTATTTTGTCATAAGTAATAACGTATATATGGGCTCGTTTATTTAGCGTATTTGTATTGATTTAAATAAAATTGAGGTAAGGGTTGACTTCATGAGTCATAGTAAATAATTCCGAGTACGGAACTTTTAAGTAGGGAGTTGTTAGTTTAACTGGCGAAATTTTGTTTCAGTGGAACTTATTTTCTAAAACTGTATGTACCAGTATACTACTCATAATAGGGCTTCAAATGGTTGTTGTGTACGACAACCTGCCGCCGATAATAGACGCCAAAAAGACTGAGCATAGATGTCAGGAAGACATTATAATATTATTTGACCTATTAAGGGAATGCTTAGAGGCATTGAAAAACCTAAACTGCAATACCGACGAATGGGACCCTATAATTGTATGTATAGCAATGAGGAAGCTAGATCCAGAAAGCCTTCGATTATTTGAGGAAAGCCTCTCACATCCTCGTGAAATGCCACCTGTTCAGGAGTTGCTAGAATTCCTAGAAAAGCGGTATCAAGTTTTGGACTGCATTAAAAGTTCAAAACAACCTAGATTAGATGTTTACACCAGAAATTTAAAGAAAACATTCCACACTACATTCAAAAACGCATGTGTCATATGCAGGAAAGCTCATAATATCTATCAATGCGGAGAGTTCAAGCTAATGGGAATTGTCCAACGACACGTAGTGGTCAAACAAAACAATCTTTGTCAGAAAGGTGCAAATCAACCAAAAGCTGCCTTTTTTGCAAAAAGACGCACCATAGCATATTACATCGAGACAGCGAAAAAGGGTTCAATTCCACTCAAACACCTGCTACCACAGATAAGAACAATCTAACTGCTCACTTGACGACAAATACATATCAACATGGGAATGAATCAATATCAACAGCAAAAGATATCATGACCTTTACACTAGTAACACCAACACCAGAATTACACACATATTATTACCCACTGCTGTAGTGAGGTTAAGAAATGCATTTGGACAAATAGAGTCTTTTAGAGCATTGATAGATCCTGGTTCGCAGGTCTCTCTAATAACAGAAGAGGCTGTTCAAATAATGAAGCTCCAAAAGGATCCAATCAAAGCAACAATATTCTAATATTGTAATTGAAGGTGTCAAAACAGGACAACCAGCAGCCCAAAATACAAAATTTAGATGGATTGTTTTTGGCAGTATCCCAAATACCTGGCAAGAAACAACCAAACTCACAAGTCTTCTATCACTCGCAGAAATTCAAGGACAACTTGAAAAATTCTGGCAATCTCAAAATGTAGCCATTGCCCACTTAATCCAAATGGAGAAGAAATTAAGCAAAAATCCAGACTTGCAAATTGAATACAACAAGTTTTTGAAGGAGGAATATCTGGCTTTGGGACATATGAGCCCAGCCAAACATTATAAGGGAGATGTATCTATGGTATTGTTACGAGCGTGGCCTAAGTTCGTTATTTAAAACACAATATTTCAGATATAATTCAAAAGTTCTTTCTTTATTTAGCTTTACTGTTTACTCTCACAAATTCACAAATAATTATCGAATCAACTCTTTATTTATCGCTAGTACTGTACTTCTAATTACCGCAATCCAAATAGTTTACTTCGTTCACTTCGCTGTCTGAAATAATACTCCGCCCCTAGCTGTCAGAGCGCCGTATTTATACTCTACGAATTATCCTAGAACCTTCCTGAATATTCCGTTCTCCGAACCCAAAGTGTACTAAGATGACACTAACCTAAAGTTGTTTCCATTCCTAAGAGATGTCGCTTGATTCACTTTGTGGCACGTAACACTACCCCCTTCTTAAAATTTGTTCGTCCCGAACAACAGATGGTCCACGGTCTTGGTGCTCTCCGTATTGACCCAAGCGATCTAGATGAACGATTTTTCTTTTGCATCTTGTACCGCGCTGATTCTTGTATGGCATGTTATTAATTTTAGTTTTAACTGCATACGGTCTCTCCCAGTGTTGTGGTAACTTTGGAGAACGTCTCGTGGCCTCGTGCACATTAGCTAATCGTTGTCTGAGCTTTGTTACGTAGTCTTCTGGTAACTTTTGTTCGCCATTGGGTATATCAAACTTGAGGTCGCTAGGTAAGCGCATTTCCTTTCCGAAAATGACCTTAAATGTGCTTTGTCTGGTCATATTGTAAACAGCTGATATATAAGCCATTAGAAATATAGGAATATGTCGAAACCAATCGCGTTGATTATAGTTGAAGACCTTCCTGAGATGTCTGATTAATGTTCTGTTGAAACACTCTTCCATGCTTTGATTTTTCTTTCGTCTTTTATCTTTGATTCCTTTGTCCTCAAATTTCTTGCCCTTTCGATTGCCGTTGTCATCCTTTTCATTGCCGCCTTTGCGCTTCTTATTATCATCATCGTCAGAAACTTCATCTTTACCTTTTCCGACCTTCATTATACCCTTATCATCGTCATTATCAGCATCTTTAGACCCTTTACTTTTCGTCTTTTTCTTTCTTTCATTATCCTCGCTCTTGGATTTCTTTCCTTTCTTCTTTTTACTTTTATCACCGTAATCATCATCATCTTTGGATTTCTTTCCTTTCTTCTTTTTACTTTTATCACCGTAATCATCATCATCTTTTGATTTCTTTCCTTTCTTCTTTCGACTTTCGTTATCATCATTGTAGTCATCGTCATCTTTGGATTTCTTTCCTTTCTTCTTTTTACTTTTATCACCGTAATCATCATCATCTTTTGATTTCTTTCCTTTCTTCTTTCGACTTTCGTTATCATCATTGTAGTCATCGTCATCTTTTTCTTCCATCCGTCCGCAATGATTCCATTCAGGATTGCATGGACGTTGTGAAAAAGCTTCTGCATATCCGTGGATACGTCCTTTGCGGTATGGGATTTCAAAGTCATGAGGTTGCAGTCTAGTCTCTTCACGGAAAGCTTGCTCTCTAGCTCGCCATCTTCTCCCTTCTTCTTCTGTTGTTTGCATTCGTCCTCGTTTCCTACAGTCGTTTTGCAGGTGTCCCAGTCTACTACATTTCCAGCATCGAATGACACCACGCGAAGGAGTGGTCTCTGATGACGGTATTCTGCTGTGAGTCTGCTGCCCAACTCCATATCTTTGCCCAGCTCGATATCTCTGCCCTTCTTCTAGCGCTTCCATTCGTCGGCGTTTTCTGCAGTCCCTTTGGAGGTGTCCTGGTCTATTGCAATTCCAGCATCGCAGAATACCGCGTGAAGAATTGCTCTGTGATGGCTGCATTCTATTACAAGTACATTCCTCCACCGAAATTTCTCTCACTCGTACTGCACTTCGAGAAGCTTGCCTGGCAGATTCATACGCTAATGCATAGGCTAGTGCTTCTGCTGTTGATTTCTTTCCTGCTAGCCTTAACGCTTGTTGTAAATTTTGATCTGCAATGGCGTTCACAAATGCTTCTGTTGCCACTTCATTAAGGAAATCCGCATTTACGCTAGAGTACGAAAGATAAGCTAATCTTTCCACATCAGCCTGCAGTTGTTGTAGTGACTCGCCATGCTTTTGAGTCCTGTTGCGTAACTGCAGGCGATATACTTGCTGCATGTGTTCATCTCCATAACGTAATTCTATCGCCTGTACTAGTGAAATGTAATCACGTTGCCTTTCTATCGGTATAGTTTGTAAAAGCTCTGATGCAGAACCTCGAAGTGCTAATACCAGAGCTGTAGCTTTGTCTGCATCATTCCATCCGTTTACTTCGGAAGCAGCCTCGAATTGTCTCTTGAAAATATGCCACGAATTTTGTCCATCAAATATTGGAGGTTTCATTCTGCCTGCATTGGATATTTCAATTCCTTCGTGCCGTGGTTGTCGATGTTTCATCTTCTCCAAATCTGATTTAAAGTTGTCAAGCTGTTCGGTGACTTTTTGTTGAACTTCCGCCACTTCTTGCTCGATTCCTTCAATTTTTAAATTTTGTTCGTCTAACGAGTTTTTCAGGAAATTCTTTTGTTCCTCTAAGCGATTTTCTAGACAATTCTCCAGAGAACTCTTTTGTTCATCCAAACGCGTTTCCAGTGATTTCTTCTGTTCATCTAAACTGGATTCCATAGAATTCTTTTGTTCGTCCAAACGGGCTTCTAGAGAATTCTTTTGTTCATCCAACCTCGCTTCTAGAAAATTCTTTTGTTCCTCAAAAGCATTCTTTTGTTCGTCCAAACGGGCTTCTAGAGAATTCTTTTGTTCCTCAAGAGCATTCTTCACTTGCAGGGTTGAAAGCTCCATTCTGGTCATTAAAGTACCCAAAAGCTGTTCTATGTTCATCGCAGGCTCTTCTTCAGTTTCTGGTTCTTCCTCGAAAACGTATGTATCAGGATTCTTTTCTTCCTCTATCAACGCTTGTCTAAGTCGCTCGACTAGAACATTCTTTAGACCTGTCGTTTGCAATGACCGCTTCCCCAACTCCACTTTCAATTCCTGTATGCGAAGCTCCTCTAGTTTGCGTCCCATTCTTGCGCGATTTCACAAAATTAATCACTCTTTGAATTTCAAAGTCAAATGCCACCACTTTATTTCGCGATTTTATTTTACTTCTGACACCAGTTGTTACGAGCGTGGCCTTAGTTCGTTATTTAAAACACAATATTTCAGATATAATTCAAAAGTTCTTTCTTTATTTAGCTTTACTGTTTACTCTCACAAATTCACAAATAATTATCGAATCAACTCTTTATTTATCGCTAGTACTGTACTTCTAATTACCGCAATCCAAATAGTTTACTTCGTTCACTTCGCTGTCTGAAATAATACTCCGCCTCCTAGCTGTCAGAGCGCCGTATTTATACTCTACGAATTATCCTAGAACCTTCCTGAATATTCCGTTCTCCGAACCCAAAGTGTACTAAGATGACACTAACCTAAAGTTGTTTCCATTCCTAAGAGATGTCGCTTGATTCACTTTGTGGCACGTAACAGTATATTACTTGCCACATCATGCCGTGTTTAAAAAGTACAGCACTACTACCAAAACACGTGTTGTATTTGATGCATCGTGCAAAACTGAATCTGGATATAGCCTTAACGACTTACTACACAGTGGGCCAAAGATTCAGCAGGATCTTACAGAAATACTTTTAAGATGGAGGAAATATCTGTACGTTTATACAGCCGATATTGAGAAAATGTTCAGGCAAATCAGCGTAGCTAAAGAGGATAGAGATTATCAACGAATACTTTGGCGACAGCTACCAGGGGAGCCAATCCAAGAATTCACACTAAATACAGTAACATACGGAACTGGTCCTGCCTCATATATCGCAGTTAAAACTCTCAAGCAGCTGACAGAAGATGAAGGCACCCAGCTTCCTATTGGGCGGAAAGTTCTAAATTCGGACTTCTATATAAACGACATGTTAACAGGCCCAAACTCAAACAAGAAGCCCGTGAGTTACAAAGGCAAATAAATTTGTTACTAAAGAAAGGAGGATTCAATCTTAGAAAATGGACGTCGAATGAAGAGGGACTTTTGAGTGAAATCCCCGAAGATATAATAGAAAACGGGATCCTTGAAATAAAGGAAGCTGACACAATAAAGGCTTTAGGAATTCATTGGAATCCCACACGAGATGAACTGCAATTTAAATTGAAACTTGAAGGCTCCAATGCAACTCTGACAAAAAAAAGCTATGCTATCTAAAATTGCCACCATATTCGATCCATTAGGATGGCTGTCTCCTGTGACACTAACCGCAAGGTTAATAATGCAGGCTCTTTGGAGAACTGGCACAGATTGTGACGAACAGCCGCCCTTTGAAATTATTAAAGCTTGGAAGAACTTAGAAAGTGAACTGCACGAAATACAATCGCTTAGAATACCGCGCTGGATAAATTACCGTGATTCACGGATTTTGTGATGCCTCCGAAAAGGGTTACGCAGCAGACATATATTCCCGCACAACGAACTCATTCGGAAAGGTCCATACGACCCTATTAACAGCCAAAACTAAGGTAGCACCGCTAAAACAAAAAATAACATTACCACGCATGGAACTTTGTGGTGCCTTGATGTTAGCACGACTACTCAAATCCACCATCATTACCTTAGGAATAAATTCGCCTACGGTATTTGCATGGTGCGACTCTGAAATAGTTTTGGCATGGATCGCAAAGGACCCAAATACTCTTCACACTTTCGTTTCGAATAGGTCAACGGAACTTCAAAGACTTTTTTTGACAAACATTTGGAAGCATGTCTCACCCCAAGAAAATCCAGCAGACGTAGCTTCACGGAGTAGTAATCCAAGTAAGCTCATTGCATACAGTACATGGTGGAAATGCCCGCTTTGGCTTGCAAAATCACCAGAAGCTTGGCCTTCAAGGAAATTTAACATCCAAACGAACGAAGAAGTCAAAAGGACGATAAAGGTTCTACATGCAGTAAAATTTGCAGATATATCTAACTGCTGTACCTTAACTCATCAAGTAACAGTAATAGCATACTGTCAACGTTTCATCAATAACCGTAGGCTATCAAAGGCCCAAAGAAAGATTCAACATTTCTCCACAGAAGAATTAAGAATATTTAAAACCAGCATCATCAAAATTGTGCAGCAAGAATCGTTCCTTGAAGAAATAAACACCCTAAAAAAGTGGGACCGGTTGAAGAACTCAAGTAAGCTACTTTCACTTCATCCATTTGTTGACCAAGAGGGAGTTCTAAGAGTAGGAGGTAGGATACAGAATGCCAACCTCTCAGCCGACGCGAAGCATCAAGTTCTACTTCCTCAGAACCACAATGTAACTAATCTCATCTTTGACCATGCGCATCTCCAGACTCTACACGGCACACAGCTTACTCTAAGCTACCTAAGAATGCAATACTGGATAATAAATTCCAAAAGCCAGAACACATAGATGCATAACATGCTTGAGACATCGGCAGAACACTACCTAGCAACTGATGGGAAACCTACCGGCTATAAGAATAACTCCTTCCCCGCCATTCTCCCACTGTGGGGGTGATAATTCTGGACCCTTCGTAACAAAATTGTCAAATGGAAGAGGCACCAAAACTATAAAGGGCTATATCTCCCTGTTTATATGTACATATGGTGACCAAGGCAGTTCACCTCGAACTAGTCAGTCATCTTACTACAGATGGCTTTCTGGCGGCATATAAAATATTTGTTGCACGCCGGGGAAATTGCAGGGAAATATACAGTGACAATGGAACGAATTTCGTTGACGCACGAAACAAAATGAACAAGGAGCTGAAGCTTGCAATTGATCACTCCACTAGACAAGCTGCAGAGGTTCTAGCAAATGACGGGAGAGAGTGGAAGTTCATCCCACCTGGCAGCCCACACTTCGAGGGTCTCTAGGAGGCTGGTGTTAAATCAGTCAAAGGCCATCTCAAGCGAGTTCTAGGCGAAACACTGCTGACATACGAAGAATTTAGCACGATATTGTACCAAGTTGAGGCCTGTCTAAACTCAAAACAAATTTGCCAACAGTCTAGTGATCCCACAGACTTAGAACCATTAACACCAGGCCACTTTTTGATTGGCCGACCGATAATAGCACCACCAAAGCCCGATATAAGCAACATGCAGGTTTATCAGAGGTGGAAGTTAGTTACCTAACTACAGCAAGATATTTGGAATAGATGGTCGCAAGAATATTTGTCCTTGCTACAACAAAGGAGCAAGTGGAAAACCGAGGGCAATAATCCTGATATCGGCGAGCTGGTACTAGTGAAAGACGACAATTTACCACCACAAAGATGGTCACTAGGTCGAATTGTGCAACTTCATCCAGGAGAAGATGGTATCGTCCGGGTTGTGTCAGTCAAATAAAAAAAACTACATAAAGAAGCGTCCGCTCAACAAGCTGACACCCAGCGATACATACACATCGTCAAGAGCACCTGAGCTCAAAACTCTTGCCACATTGACAACCCTTTCTAATGCTAGGCATAAGCCAGGCACCACTCGCAGGAGATCACATATCAGCAATATTCAGCCTGAGCCAGAACTTTGGTCTAGATCAGAGCACTTTGATCAACCATCAACATGTGCAATAAAAATCAAAGCAGACGATTCACCACACTCACCACAAAGAAGGAAATTTAAGATTGCACCCTGAACGTTTTTGGCCAGAGTTATGAGATTTTTCAACCCAAAACTGGTTTGTATATCGAGATCTTGGGTTCTGCACACATCAAACGAGGAAACCTTAGGCTTCAGATTACCTTTCCAACAAGCGAAGAAGATAGCAAAATGATAGACACAACCTGGACCCAAATAAGAGATATGTGCGAGAAAACTAAGACTCTTACTGACATCACTCACTGTGGTATACTTTTTGCACATATGGCAGCATAAAGGCAAAATCTGATGAAAGCCACTGATGAAATCGTTCAACTAGCCCAGCGTAAGTCTAGAGGAAGGAGAGGCCTACTCGGAGATGTACTAAGAAGCATTTTTGGGGTCAATGAAAAGGTTTATACAGACTTAGAATTACTGCAGCATAATCAAAAAGGACTTCTTCAAACAACTAACCAACAGGTATTGCTCATCAACTCCAAGATCAATCAATCTAACTACATCATTGGCGAGAAGCTGAAACAGCTCGACTTACGATTGTCTCAAGTCATTACCTCAATTAATGAAATGGCTACATGGTTCAGTAAGGCCGACCACAACAGGATCAGCATTGAGGTAATATTCACCTATTTCAGCGCTGAAGATTACTCTGACGAGTTAGCAGAAAAATACAAACGCTGGTTGAATGCCATTCACCAACACGGTTATCTCCTAGACTTTATTACGCCACATCAAATCAAAAGGGCAATAGAGGATACTTCAAGGCAGAAAATAATACATTAAAACTGTATAGCTACCTGAACATAATAAAAAGAAATGCATATGAGCTCATGCATTGTAACGAAGAGCTTGTCAGTCGACAGATCTACCTATATCCACTTTTACATGGATATAGGTAGACACTGCATCCGACACCTTTTTGCTACAAAATCATCGTAGGATTAGTGTGGGTGGCTGCACAGCGAATATCTTGCTAGCGATCAGCCGGCTTGGGGTGGTTCTTGCCTCCCACATCCCTTGATGCTTGTTAAGCTGTGCATTATTGACAAAATAACTGACCAGACAGACGGACGGACAGTAAAAAAAAGAAATTGTAGGCGTGACTGCAGACGGACAGACGGACAGTAAAAAAAAAAGATCTGTAACGCCTTCGGCCTCCTGGTAGAACCTAAAAGCCTGAAAAGGAGAAAAGTTATTTAATAAAAAAAAAGTTATTCAAGAAAGCGAAAGACCTCAGCAACGCCGAACAAGACTTGGTTCACCGGGAGAGCTTACGACACTGCAAAGGCGAACGAAGAAGAGAGAGTGAGAGAGAGAGCGAGTGAGAGTCTCTGATGATGTTGAGACTCAAGCTTTGGGTACTATTGGGCCCAGACGCCCCCATCCACCCTGGCTAAGCCTCCAAAGCCGTAAGATTATGCTTAGCCCCATAGTGTGTCCAACCTATCATGCCTCCATCCTCCATATCTGGCAGTTACTTATCTGTGCATTAAGGCTAGAGCGTTAATATCAGCAGAGGGATCGTGCGGGGCTAGTCCCATACTCTGACCCTACGTAGGTATTTGCCCCTAGAATCTTACCAACTACGGGACGAACTACCACTTCAGACTTCCAAAGCTATTGCTGTGGTTATTCACGACGCAACAGGGCAACAACAAAAAGTAAGAAGCAAAAAAAAATGTTTGAACAACCGACATAAGTATTACGGACATCTACGTGCTCAAGGAATGCCTCACAGTTTTGTGATTCTGAAAAGAAATGCAAAAAAAAAACAATGAAACAAAACTTACCAATATCAGCAAAACAAATATGCAATATTCAAATGATGATTGAAAAAAAAACAAGAGAATGTTTAAGAAAATGAAGAAAAAAAACCGGATAATATATTATGTCATTCTCATAAGACAATGTTTCCTTATTCCTGGTGTTTCTGCAACAGCTACTCCAATTACTAGCTTTATTACTGGTTGGATTAAAAGAATTCAAGAAGATAAACATATCTTGCAATTTTATAACAAATAAAACTAACCTAACCTACTACAGGTACCTGGCTGACTTGACCTGACTTACAACTATTCTTACTTGATTCACAATGTCCAAATAAACGGATCTTAATTCACAGTCCTTTAGCTGCCAAGCGCAATCAGTGATCCAGGATTGCCGAGAGATATACCCAGTATGCCAGAGCTCATTTGTGTGTTGCAAGTTTCTTTTCTTCTTTCTTCCTTTTATTCTTTAAATTTTTTTCAATCGAACTGACTATGCAGCACAAAAAAAAATGTACTCTGCACTAATAACGCGCAGGTAAGTTCATAATGAAAGATGTGTACACCAGGGCTCGAAAATAATCGGTATTTTCTAATTTTCAAACAAAAAAGTCACATACAAAATAGGTAATACAACAAAAAATATTATAATGGTGTGTACATTTTTGAAAGCTCTTGCAACTCATGGCATGACCACAAAAATGTTGACTTTTTTTATAAAAGTAAAAATAAACTTTTACAATAAAAGTTTTTAATAACTGGTAATTTTTAAAAAAATCATAACATGACTTTTATTTTTCAGTCAAAAGATGACTTTTATTTTTTAGTCAAATAATAAAAGTCTAAAGATGACTTTTATTTTTTGATCAAATAATAAAAGTCAAGAACCGACTTTTATTTTTCGGTCAAATAATAAAAGTCATTCCTTTATTTTTATTTTTCAATCAAACAATAAAAGCATTTTCTTTGACTTTTATTTTCTTCAGCCAGATAGTTTATTCACTTGTTAAAGAATTTTTCATTTTGGGGTATTACTGAAAGTAGAAACTCACAGTAAAATTTATGCGGAATGTGAAAGAAATGTTGTTCAAGACATGTTATGTCCAGAAAATAAATGCATATTCCGTCATGCTGAAAATATTCAAACAAACACTAATCAAGACAATTTTACATTAAAAAAACTTTTCAATTTATAGATTTTTTTCATTACGTCTATGCAGATGAAGAAGTATGATTTTCTTCGCTGAAGTTTTCATTATTTGTGTTGTGAATAGAAGATCAATCAATTCTTGTTGTCAAAATAAATAAATCAATTAATCTGTGTGAAACAAGAATTGGTTGACATCGCTTCTTGACTAGGTCATTGTTGTGTGGCAAAAAGCAAGATCTTACACAATAAATGCAAACAGGTCTTGCCCAAACGGTGGCACTGTTAAAAGTTGCAGTGTATCGCATTTCATAACAAACTCAGAATTATTGGGTTTGTTGTGAAAGCGTGTTACTGCGGAATATGCAGGTGACTTCCGACTAGTCACAGCGGTGACCTGGTTCATCAAATAAAAAATAAATAAAAAACAGAAGAATGCGCGGTGACATGGTGGCTGAAAATGCTTGAAGAAGTCAGTCTTTTTGGATTCGGCGAGAGATTAAATTATGGTTATGATACACGAGATATAAATGTATAATTGATAAGAGATCAAATTATAGTTATTATACACGGGATATAAATATATAATTGATAGATATGTATACGTGAATAAAGTTGAAAATGATTAAGTGAAGTGTTCTTTTACTGTGTGTTACATCTGCTCACCTAGACCCGATACTTAGTGATAGCAGCATCCACTCGGAGATCACAACATTATTTGGCGCAGCCGGTAGGATTGAATAGTGTGGACAAGAAACCCCAATCCTTAAACCCGGAGTTGAGTCTGACTTTGGGGTGCTATTCAATCTGCCTAGAGACTGATCTTCAACGAGGGATCCAGTGGAGACTAGAGAGAGAGTAGCAAGAAAAAACACCAATTAATTCAAGTTCAAAATTTTATTCTTCCCGTACTTCTTACTGGAGTAAAGCGTATGCAGAAAGACTTTTAACAGAGGAAACATCAAAACAAAAAACAAAAAATTAAGTGGATGCGGTCTTATATGAAATTGGATTCAAGCAGGAGGTTTGGAAGAAAAATTTTATTACAAACAAATTTTATTGCAAACGACTAATAACACAGAAATGGGAATAATATTTAATCTGTTAAAATTTAGCCTAGTGAATTATATATTTTAGTAAGTTTCCAGAAAACAAAAAAGTGGAAAAACATTAAATTTTAATTATAAAAAGAAATGGGGAGAAAATTTAGAGAAATTTACTTTTGTAGTCGCATTACAAAAAATTATGTTTAAAATTTTTTATGTGCTTTTATTTGGTTTGGTTTTGATGAGCGTAAAGGTGTTAAATTACAGTGTTTTTTTTTCTTCGTGTTATTTCGCATATACCTAATATGTATGTATTTTTTTTTGTTGCCTTATGAATCACGCACAGTAGTAAAAATAGATAGTTGAATAAATTACATAAGGAAATATTGCGTAACTTAAAGAAAAAAAAGCATTCTGCTAATACTGAAACCGTGAAGAAAGGTCTCCATAAAACCATTTAAAATATAAAAAATATATATATATATATATACACGTACTTGCCATTCAATTATTACACGAAGTGAACGTTATGTGGAATCCATCTCGTACAGAGTACGTCTTTCTTATGCTATATACTTTGGGTCTAGTTCTTATTCTCTCTGTCACAAACGATAAAGTACCTAATTATGCACCCTAGCAATCTGACGTACACACGATTTACTTTACCTGGTTATACAAATACCGCATAATGAGCCGAAAAAAAACTTTTATCCAGCCAATAGGAAATTTTTGGTGATTTCGATCTCACTCTTAAATATGTGCATATTCTATCTAATTAGAAAATAAAGTGAAAACTATTAACTTTTGGCCTTCATTCTTAATATTCCTAAATTTTTGCAGAATTACGAGTGTTGTTCAGCTTTGTGGTTGAATATATTTTAACCCCCTGAATTAAGTACCACATACATGGGACAGTGATACATACAGCCCAGACGAAAAGGCCAAACTACTACACATTTAAATATTAACTATCCCAACTTCCAATATAAAATTTATATTAACTCCAGTTTTCTCTCCAAGATTAAAAGTAGTTATCACGATAAACGTGTAAATTAAAGCACGTAGAATTGTAGGACGGTTTGATAATCACCAGTGAAGAATAATAATAAAAAAAAAATAGTAAACTTAACCCTTAATGTGGAATGTTAAACAATACATCAAATGAACCGGAAGCTAGTTCGACTCCCCTTGATTTCAAGCCGAAACGAGAATTCCCGTTTTTCGTCTTAAGCTCAGCTCAAAAGCGATATTGGAAAAAGATAAACTCCTTCTCTTTTGACAACGTCAGGCCAAACCATAGTTCAGATAGTTCAGATGGTACAGACACAATACCGACCGAAGAAGGTGCCAGTCTCCCAAAGTCATAACGAAATTCCTATGCCATTAAGATCAGGTCTAGTGTATCAGAGGCGAACTAAATCCCTATTAGAATTAGGAAAAGACGGTGAAGAATTACGGGAACAACCGGAAGCAATCCCACAAGATGCTAACATGGCTAACATTGATATTTCAAAAGTGAACTAGTTAATTTTCAATAGTATACCTATTTTAACTGGGGGAATTGGCCCAAGCCTCGCACCAGAGGTAACGGTGCTCTCCAATTGTTGCAAATATGTAATGAATAGCTTAACAGCCGAAGAAATTCCTATCTTTTTAACTCTAGTGCCCACACGTTTTAGGGGTAGAGCAGCTACTTCCTTAGAGGGAACACAATTCGAGAATTTTAGTGAGTTAGAAACCAAGATTCATAGCAAACTGGTAAGCACAAAAAGCTATGTAGCCTTGGTAAATGAACTTCGAGTACTATATCAGATGCCCGGCGAAACATTGACAGATTTCGCAAATAAAGTCCATGCGTTATACAAAAGCTGTCTATCCCAAATTTCTCAACGATATAATGGTGAAGCTGCTACAGCAGTACAAGCCGAGTTAACAGAGACTGCGATCTATGTATTCAAAACAGGGATAATAAATCCCACCCATAAAATGTTTCTGTTACAAGACACAAGTAATGAGTTGACCTCTGTACTTGAAAAGGCTCAAAAATTAGAGGAAGCTGAAAGACAGGCAATGTCAATAGTTCATAATCCCTTAGGCATGGGTTTAATGAATCCAATAGCTGCAAGTGGCTATTCAATGTTCCCTAACCCATCCCACAAATTGCCGAGTTCTTTCATTGAACCACAACCAAGAAATCAATATCAAGGGAGGCAGGGAAACCCAGCTCCCAGCCGGTTTGAGAATAACAGACGATTTCCGAATGTAAGGTGCAGCTTCTGCAATAGAACCAATCACACATTCGCGGAATGCTTTGAAAGAAAAAAGTCAGGGTTTTGCACAAATTGCCAAAACTATGGACACGTCGCGCAGAATTGCAGGAGAAAACCCTTTAACCAAAGACCTCAAGTAAATTCGATGCAATTCAATGAAAGAGCGAATTCACAGGTAGTAACTACGGCAAACACTCCAGATAGATGTGAGTTTTGTCAGAGAAAATGGCACACGTTAAATAATTGCCGAGCGAAACAAGAGTGGGAGAGTAAAATACGGAAACAAACAAATAACCAGTCGGAAAATTAAAAATAGGCTTGCGTCGACACCGCGGAAGCCTAAAAGACGTTGAAGAAAAATGGTGTCAGCCCGCCCAAAATCCTAAGTGTTCAGTAAAATTGCCGTTGGATATAGCAGCTAGATCCACCGTCGAACTCTTAGTCGACACAGGCGCCGACGTTAGCCTTTTAAAAAAATCTACGTTGCGATCGAACACTCCTATCAACGAAAGGAATAAAACAAGCCTCAATTGTGCCTTCGGGGAAGGCGAGACGACAGGAACATGTGAGGGAAAATTCTTACTAAAGAATCCACACACATGCGAATTCCATGTGGTCAAAGACAGCGATGAGGATAACGTTCCATATGATGGGATACTGGGCTATAACTTCCTGTCAAAGACTTGCAATGTTAAGTGCTCCAAAGGAACACTAGAATTTCCAATAAAAGACACGAACAGGATGCCATTCTCAATACCACTCAGTTCTCACGCTCGTTTAGAGAAATTGAGGCGAAATAGTAGTTTCCATAGGGGTTCTGACTGCGTTAGACCGATCATAAGTCAGGAAGAAGAACCTGGCAAAAAATCGCTTACACAAAATACAGCGCCACTAAAAGAGATGAAGTTACTGAATCAGGTAACTAAGGGATGTTTTTCCAAACCGAGCGAAAACATACAAGCCAGTCGAAAGCGACTCGTAAGGTTTGAGACTAAGAAAGCAATCCACATACCTGCACGTTCAGAAAAACTGGTAAAAATCCCCACAAAAATTGATGGTGAATTTGTGTGCTTCTCAAAAGAATTGCAACCAGGTATCTTTATAGGAAACTGTCTGACAAAGTCTGTAGATAAGGAAATAACAGTTGCTCTACTTAATGTTAATGAAAGTGAACAAAGTTTAGATGTTATAGATATGGAAATAAAACCAATCTTAGATTACGACATTATTGCTTTAAAAGATTTTAGCGCGAAAACTATAATGCGTGAGCTTGCAAAGCCGCCACAACAAGAAGGTAATAAGCGCATAAAAGCAAGTGAACAAAGTAAAGTTAATGCGAGAATTAAAGCTGGTGCGTTCTGCATAAGCAATACGAATGAACACACGGCGAAGGAGCGAATTAAAATTTTGGAGGAGAAAATTTTATGGGATGATACTCTGAACAAGGAAGAAAGAAAAGCGGTGGTTGATATATGCCATGAGTACCACGATATATTCTTATTACCAGGAGATAAATTAACCTGTACTAATTCTATTAAACATGAAATCCCTATTCTACAAGATCATTCGCCTATTAATCAAAAGATGTACAGACTACCAGAGGTACAAAAAAACATAATACGAGACCAGGTGAAGGAAATGTTAAGAAATGACATTGTAACTCCGAGCACTAGTCCATGGAATTCACCCCTCCTTGTTGTTCCCAAGAAAGAAGGAGTAAATGGGGAAAAGCAATGGCGTGTTGTTGTCGATTTCCGGAAGTTGAATTCTATTGCAATAGGAGATGCATTTCCACTTCCTAGGATCGAAGATATATTCGACCAACTGGGGCACTCCCGATATTTTACTACCTTAGATCTGGCTAGTGGATATCATCAAGTCTTAGTAGAGGAAAAGGATCAATCTAAAACAGCCTTTAGTACTCCACATGGACATTTTGAATTCAAACGAATGCCGTTTGGACTTAAAAGGGCGCCAGCAACATTTCAACGCTTGATGAACCATGTCTTAACTGGGCTCCAAGGTTTCAAGTGTTTCGTGTACCTAGACGACATTGTCATATACGGAAGAAATCTTTTAGACCACAACAACAAGCTCCGAAAGATTGAAATTGAACAATCTAAAACTGAAAATATAAAAATGTAATTTCCTAAGAAAAGAAGTGATCTACTTACGACATAAATGCTCGAGTAAAGGGGCTCTACCAGATCCCTCTAAAGTAAGTTGCGTAAAAGACTTTCCAAAGCCGAAAACAGTGAGACAAATCCAGTCGTTCCTGGGATTAGCAAATTATTACCGGAAGTTTATACCCAATTTCTCTAAAATTGCAGAGCCACTTAATAAACTCTTGCGTAAAAATAGTTCCTTCAAATGGTCGGAGGAGTGCGAAAAGGCCTTTACAGAACTAAAAAAGGCATTAATTATTCCACCTTTATTAATATACCCAGAGTTTGACAAACCATTTATGTTAACCACAAATACTAGTGGAGAGGCACTTGGTGCTGTTTTATCTCAAGGTGAGATTGGCCAGAACCAACCTATTGCATACGCAAGTAGGACATTGAATAAAGCGGAACGGAATTATTCCACCACTGAAGAAGAGCTATTAGCAATAGTTTGGGCAACAAGAAACTTTCGATGCTATTTATATGGACGAAAATTTACAATCTATACAGATCACAAGCCGCTTAAAGGAATCTTTAATACTAAAGATCCGACCTCCCGACTAATCCGATTCCATCATAAGCTCTCAGAGTATGAGTATAATATCGAATATAAACCGGGGAGATACAATAAGAACGCAGATGCATTAAGTGGAATACCCAGCGATAATAGTGAGCAACCTGTGAACAACAACGTTATTAAAGGAACAAATGATAGAGATAGCACGTATAACGAAACCGAAGAACTTAATAACACTAAAATAATTACAAGCGCGCAAGTCCATCGTGGAATAGGCTCGGAGACTATTGAAAAAAATAAGAAATTATGTCTCGCAGTAACTAGATCTAGGTCTAAAGCTAATAATAATGTAACCCAAATTGAAGATATACTTCCCACAACCCCTAAAAAGGAAACTGTGAATGAACGAGACTCCGAAACTAATTCCATTAGTTCAACAGAGTCGATAGAAGAAGAAAATGTGCAAATTTTAGGTAACCGGAATGATATTGATACCATTCTTCGTGATTACCATAATGCACCACTAGGAGGACATCTGGGAATTTATAAAACATATAAACGTATAAGAAAAAGCTACAAATGGAAAGGTATGTTAAGGGATATTCATAAGATTATTAAGGAATGTGTTAAATGTAGTAGGAATAAACATAGTAAAAATACAAAAATGCCTATGGTAATTAGTTCTGTCGCCGAGAAACCCTTTGACAAAGTATATATCGATATTGTAGGTCCTTTGCCAGAAACTCAGAATGGCCATAAATACATTCTCACACTTTTGGATGACACAACCCGAATATTTGACTGTGTGCCACTGCTAAACGGAGAAGCATCTACTGTAGCTAACGGATTCTACAAGCTGATGTTGAAATATAAGATCCCAAAAGCAGTAGTTACCGATCAGGGTGCAAATTTTACTAGCGATCTATTCAAGCGGCTATGCAGGCTATTTAGGGTTAGGAAACTTCAGACAACTGCATATCATCCTCAGGCAAACGGAGCACTGGAAAGAGTACACGGGCCTTTGATTGAATACTTAAAAAACATAGTGGATGAAAACATTACAGAGTGGGACCAATGGCTTGAAGAAGCAGTCCATGTACGTAACCATGCACCACATACTCCAATGGAAGCGCTATGGGGTTTCTATGACCCACCCCCTAATAATCTCAAAAGGAACCCCGAACCTCTATACAATTACGATGATTACGTGTGCCAGAGGAAAAGGAGAATGCAAGTGCTCCACCAAAAGGTTAGGGAAGAACTACTTAAGAGCAATGTACAGTCCAAACAATATTACGACAGGAATGCAAAAATAGTTTAATTTCATGTAGGTGACCAAGTTCTGCTAAGAAATCCCAGTAAAAAACACAAACTATCGCCAAACTGGACAGGACCGTATGAAATCAAAAGAATAGATAGCGAAGTAAACTGTACCCTGCAAATTGGGCGAAAATTAAGAAGAGTCCACAATAATAGACTAAAATTATTTTAGCCTAAACAAACAAACAAACAAAAATATTGATTAGATTAGATTAGATTCGTAGAGGGGTGTGTAGGCGTCAGCCTCGCAATCACCGCGACCTAAAAGATCTATTGTGAGTCCCCGTTGAATTTATTCCCTTTCTAGGTTCAGACTGTTAATAAAGTCTAGGATCCTTCTGGGATTGAGGTTCCGTACGTAGTTAGGTGTAGGAAAAGCATGTTCGAGATGGAGTAGTCTCCGCCTGGTCAATGCTTCGCAGTTGCAGAGCAGGTGCTCCGAGGTTTCATGAGCATCCTGGCAAAAGCGGCAGGATGAAGTCTCAGCCAAGCCCATCTTGTTAAGGTGATACCTGAAGGGGCAATGGCCTGAGAAGAGTTCTGTAATTATTTTGAGCTCTGTTTTCTTGAGAAGTAATAGTTCTTTTGTTTTTCCTCCAGAGGTGTCGATAAACTTTTTTGCCTGACGAAGTCCTTGTAGCCTTTCCCAGTGTAGGGATTTTTGTTTGTTCTCCCAGTTATTTAGGGCAGCTTTGAGGTAGCACTTTGAGGTGCCACAGAATGGCTCCGGTCCGACAAAGGGAGTTTCCGCTCCTCTTTTGGCTAGGCCATCAGCAATTTCGTTGCCTTTATGGCCCTCATGTCCAGGTACCCACATGAGGATAACTTTGTTTCCTCTTGATAAATCTTTTAGGGTTTGTAGACACTCCCAGACTATCCCTGACTTGATGGTGTAGGACTTTAAGGCCTTGAGGGCAGCTTGACTGTCCGAGAGAATATTAATAGTTGAGCCATTTATGGCTCTTTTAATGCAGGTATTGGCGCCTGGAATACGGTAGGGGTAGAGCCCAGGGCCTTTGATATATGGCATCTGGGGCCATATACGCCCAGTCCGACTCCACTGTTCGTTTTTGAACCGTCTGCATACCACACCATCGATCCTTGTTGAAAGGACGGTTTAGTGGAACGCCATTGCTGTCTGTTTCCTAAAACCACATCGAATGGTCTTACAAAATCCACCTTGGGTGTGATTATATCAGATATTGTCGTCATTTGCTCAAAGCGTATCTGTTTTAAGATACTTAAATGACCAACCAGATTCCCTGGTTTTAACTATTTCTCCTTTTGCAGTCTAATAGCACTGGAGATTGCTTCCTTTTTCACCTGCAGATGTAGGGGTGGAAGGTTTAGTAAGGCTTCCATGGCTGCTGTAGGACAGGTCCTCATGGCACCAGTTATTCCTAGACAGGCAAGCCGTTGTGTTTTTTGAAGCAGAGCCTCAGCCTTCTTTTCATTAGTTTTTGGCCACCATGCGAGGGCCGCATAGGTGACCATGGGTCTAACAACCGTGGTGTACATCCAGTACATCATTTTTGGCTTCAGACCCCATGTTCTGCCAATGAAGCGACGGCACGTGTAGAGAGATCCTATCGCTCTTTCCGTCACTCTAGACCGATGCGAATTCCAGGAAAGTTTCTTATCTAAGGTGATCCCCAGATATTTGACTTCTTCTGAAAATATCAATTCCGTGTTATCGAGAAGAGGAGCCTTTAGTGAAAGCTTTGATCTTCTCGTGAACGGAACGATAACCGTTTTGTTTGGGTTTACACTGAGGCCTTTGGTTAAGCACCAAGTGTGGACTTTAGAAAGGGCTTTTTGCATGACTTGGTCATGCTTGCCCCGTATCGTGACTACTAGGTCATCCGCGTAGCCTTGTACGGTAAAACCCGAACTGGTCAGCTTCTCTAAGAGATCATCAATCACGATCGACCATAGGAGTGGAGAGAGAACTCCTCCTTGTGGGCAGCCTTTAGCTGCAGTGATCGTGACTGAACAGTTTCCTAGAGTAGTAGTTATCCTCCTGCTTCTAAGCATGGAGTCTATCCAATTAACCGTGGGGGGCTCGAAGCCCTTGTCCTCGGCAGCTGATTTAATTGCTTCGAAGGAGGTGTTATCAAAAGCACCTTCTATGTCTGCAAATGCACATAAGGCCACCTCTTTTGCTTCAAGAGCTTTTTCGAGGTCTTTAACCAAAGTATGGATGGCAGTCTCGGTAGACTTGCCTGCTTGATAAGCGAATTGCTTAGAATGAAGTGGTGATTTAATCAAAACTTCCCTTCGAATATGTAGGTCTAGGATTTTTTCTATGGATTTAAGTAAAAATGACGAGAGACTAATGGGTCGGAACGATTTGGCTAGAGAGCTAGCTCTTTTTCCTGCTTTGGGTATAAATACCACCCTGACGTCTCTCCAGCATTGGGGAATATACCCCAGAGCGTAACTGGCTCGAAATATGTTTTGTAGTGGAACAAGTATTTCTTCAACCCCTTGCTGTAGTAAGGCAGGAAAGATGCCGTCCCCTCCAGCAGATTTAAAGGGTTTAAACGTACCAACGGCCCATCTAACCTTGTTAGGAGTGAAGATTCTTCCCGCAAGGCTCTTACTCCTGTTAGAGACCCTGTAATTGCCCACCTCAATTGGGTCTGGAGCTACTATTCCTTGAACGGGACTGGTAGAGTCGGGGAAGTGAGTTTCTAATAAGAGCCTGACTGTTTCCTCACAACTCTCGGTATAGTTCCCATCTTCTTTTTGAAGTGAGCATATACCATTCGTGTGATCCTTCGAAAGTACCTTATGGAGCCTGGTAGCTGCGGGCAGTTGATCTATGCCATCGCAGAAGGTCCGCCAGGTTCTTCTTTCAGATCTTCTTAATTCTATGTTATATTCCGTTAGAGCCTTTTTATATTCTCCCCAGGTACCAGAGAGCTTGGCTCTGTTAAATAGTTTTCTGACTTCTTTTCTTTTCAAACTCAGTTCCCTATTCCACCAAGGTACCTGCCGATTACAAGTCTTTTGCTTCAGAGGGCAGCTGTGTTCGAATGAAGTCAGTACAGCCGTTTGTAGCTGCGTAGTGGCTGAGTCCAACTCCTCCGTTGTGCTAATGCTACTACCGAGAGAGTTAACTACAGTCTTAAGATTTTGTCGATAGAGTTCCCAGTTAGTTAATTTAGGGATTCGGTACTCTAGCCTTGAGTTAAGTGCGGCTTCTATATCGAACCTGATATGTCTGTGATCGGACATGGAAATCTCGTTCGATACGTGCCACCTGCTTATTTTTGTGCTTATGAACATACTGGCAAGTGTTAGGTCCAGGACCTCTTGTCTGATAGTGTTCATAAAGGTTGGCTTATTACCTCGATTTAGTATCTCTAAATTATTAGATATTATAAAATCGTGGAGGTACTCACCCCTGATGTTGGTATCCGTGCTGCCCCATAGCGTGTGATGTGCGTTCGCATCGCATCCAACGATAAATTGCTTTCCTCTTCGTTTGCAGTAGCTGATGAGTCTTTTTAGCTCTGTAGGAGGTAGTGTATCCGCATCTCCAGGAAAATAGACTGAGGTCACTACTACCTCGTGACTACCTCCCGGAGTTGGTACCTCGAGAGCTACTGCAACTACGTCCCTCGAAATGAACTGCGAAAGAGGAATAAAATTTAGATTAGTGTTGAGCAGCAATGCTGCCCTGGGATATTCATGCTCAAAATATTGATACTGAGGACCGTTAACTAAAATTATTATTATCTACAGATGATGCTGCTGTGGTTGTGCATAATCATACTGATATCTGGAATAACCGCACAAGTGGACGTGACCTCACTCCAGCCCACTGGCGTGGTATTCGAACCTCTGACACCAACATACCTATATTCCCAAACTTGGACCATTTACACGCAAATTCGGATGATTCAAGAAACCGAAGCCTTGGGATTCATCGAAAAGTGCGAGACAACAATGAAAGATCTTTGCAAACAGCTAGAAACCGTTGTAGAAGTAGAATCGCGTCGTGTCTGGGACGAAGAATTAACCAAGCAAGTAAGAAAGATTAGAAATAGATTATGGGACATAAACTTGTATATGCAAACCAGGGAAAAGCGAGCTTTAGCTGACATAGTAGGTAGGGCCAGTAAATTTCTGTTTGGAACTATGGACGATAGGGACGCTCAGGAGATATATACTAAGTTAGATAATTTAGACAAACAAAGCTCCGAAAATGTTCATTTAATGGAAAAGCAAATAAGTATTGTAAAATCTAATTTCAATGAAGTCCATCATTCGACGACTTTTACAACGAAAAAAACGTGACGAAGCTAAATTACATCTGAAAAAGATCGCTATGCAAATGTAATCTATAAAATATGTCAGAAATTAAGACAGTAATATTTTTGTATATTTTTGATTTCAAAATATCATATAGGTAGAACAAACTCTTCAACAACCGTGTACATCACAATCATTTCAAGACATCTGCGTATTTAATGAATGTTCAAATCAAAGCTCCTCCTCTCTTCTTAGAGAAACCATTAAGGATTTGGAAATATCCAACTCATCGGACGATGAATGTGAAAATGAGGCTTTTATAAATCCCTATCTTCTTAAAGCATACGGTGAAATAGATGCTTATATAGAAAAACGCATTGACATATCAGATGTAGATATCATTGTCTACTGGGAAGAAAAGAAGTTTATTTACCCATTTCTATATGAGGC
Organism: Dioctria linearis; assembly: GCA_963930735.1. Classification (NCBI taxonomy): domain Eukaryota; kingdom Metazoa; phylum Arthropoda; class Insecta; order Diptera; family Asilidae; genus Dioctria; species Dioctria linearis. The sequence continues at coordinate 130,806,215 of OZ005742.1, read as the reverse complement.
AGCAATGCTGTTGCATGCAGTTCCAGCCACACAAGTAAGTGTGGAAAGGGCTTTTTCTGCATTTAAGCTAATACTTACTGATCTGAGAACGGGTTTAGCAGAAGAAAGTATTAAAAAGATATTATTTGTGAAATTAAATAAAAGCCTTTGAATTGAACAACATTTTTTAAAGTAAGATTCCCTGTTTTTAGTGTTTGTTTTCTACTTATTTTCGCATAACATAACGTATAACACTTTTTTAACAATATTTCTTTCACATTCCGCATAAATTTTACTGTGAGTTTCTACTTTCAGTAATACCCCAAAATGAAAAATTCTTTAACAAGTGACTTAAATATCTGGCTGAAGAAAATAAAAGTCAAAGAAAATGCTTTTATTGAAAAATTAAAGTAAAGGAATGACTTTTATTATTTGACCGAAAAATAAAAGTCGGTTTTTGACTTTTATTATTTGATTAAAAATAAAAGTTATCTTTTGACTTTTATTATTTGACTGAAAAATAAAAATTATCTTTTGACTTTTATTTCTTGACTGAAAAATAAAAGTCATTTCATGATATTCATTTTTTGACTGAAAATATACGTTAAAAATTACCGGTTATTAAAAACTTTTATAATAAAAGTTAAAATGAAACGATTATATAATGACTTTTTTTTAAGTCGTACAATTACCGGTTAACTGTGACTTTTATTTTAAAAGTCATAAAAGTTACCTGCCCTGGTGTACACTGCTAACATGATTTTAATCACTACGCAACATAAAGATATTCTGCACCAGTAATGCACAGGTAAGTTCAGGATGAAAATATTATCACTAGTAATAAGATGTAATCCTTTTTAGATTAGCTGACTAGGCATCATACAAATGTTCGGGGCTAATAACGCACAGGTAAGCTCTTAATAAAAATATAAACACTACTAATTAATTTTCATCACTTTTCAGATAAGCTGTCTCCGCAGCATAAAAATATTCTGCACCAATAACGCACAGGTAAGCGTCCAATAAAAAAAAAATATGCTTACTGCTAACCTAATTGTAATCACTTTTCAGATAAGCTATCCCCGCAGCATAAAAAATATTCTGCACTACTAACGCACAGGTAAGTTCTGGATGAAAATATAATCACTACTAACATAATTTTCTTCACTTTTCAGATAAGCTGTCTCAGCAGCATAAACATGTTCTGCACGAATAACGCCTAAGCAAGTTCTTAATAAAAATATAAAAACTCACTACGTTCATCTAAATTCTTCTAGAATTTCCTTGAAATTTATAAATTTCTTTTTTCTCTTAATTTCCGGCACTTAATCGCGAAAGCAAATAATCCAGTTCATGGAAAAGCTCAACAGGTGAGCAATAATAAAAATAAAAACAAAATCATGTAAGAACACTCACTATGTTCATCTAAATTCTTCTAGAATTTCCTCGAAATTTATTAATTTCTTTTTCTCTTAATTTCGGGCACTTAATCGCGAAAGCAAATATTCCAGTTCATGGAAAAGCTCAACACGTGAGCAATAAAAAAAATACCAATAAAATCATGTAAGCACACTCACTAATTTCGTCTAAATTCTTCTAGAATTTCCTCGAAATTTATTAAATTCTTTTTCTCTTAATTTCAGGCACTTAATCGCGAAAGCAAAAAATCCGGTTCATGGAAAAGCTCAACAGGTGAGCAGAAATATTTGACTAAATTTTTTAAACACTCAAATTCAGATACTCCAAATTACTCCTCACGAACCAAGCGCTTCACGACCAAAAATGTGTTCACCCAACGATCTCTCAACAAGAACTCCCCAGCTCTACGCAGTCTCCTCACATTCCGCCGTTCTTCACTTCTTCGCCACCGACAGGCGAGCATTTGCGTGTTTCTTGTTTTCGTTCGGTCGACTGCCGAAGTCTCTCCGGGCAGCGGTGTTGCTAGCTACATACGGGTGTGCGTGGATTGTTTACGTCTAAAATCGTTGTCACCGACTATGTACTGGATGAGCAAAATTGTCTGGGAATTTTTCGACGGGCCTGCTGTACTACATTGTGTGGTGGTGTCATACGATCTACATATTACAGCTAGGAGAGTTACAGTTTTCGTCGTCTCGATGTTGGTGACTAGCGGTAAGTTTTATGTGGAAAAATTGTACGTTGTGCGCATTTTGGTACAAATTAGAATTTTTCTGTTGAAAATATTTCGTATTGTTGTTCATTTTCAGGTTTTGTGTATGTGGCTCAGGTTAATGCGCAAAATTCCAATTTGTGCGTATTCTGCCCAAATTGGCATTTTTCGTTGAAGAAGTAATTATTTTTCTTTTTTTGTATTTTGCAGGGTTTCCGGATTGTTAAGAAGGATGATAATTTGTGCGCGTTCTGCACGAATTAACATCTTTCTGCTTGAGGCTAGACTGATTCCATTTTCGGGATGCTTTATGAGAAAGTAGCAGAGGGCTACATTCCAAAATTTATATACCCTTTTCCCCTTTTCAGCTATGATATTGCTTATGCCGGTAAGTATATTTATGGGAAAGTAGTATATAGGGCTTCTTTCCGAAATTGTATAACCTTTGCCCATTTTCAGGTATCTAAGGAAAGAGAAAAAAAAGGTAGCGTGCGCTACAGCATGTTACACCAATACTACAAATGATCAATAACAATTCGTTTGCTATTATAGACCTGAAACTATCCACTTTTTCTGTCAACTTTAATCACCAACCTCTACTTTAACTTAAAAGGGGAAGAGTTGAAATCGTTGTACAATGATAGGTAATCACACCTATCTTTGCGCTCCGACATTTGCGCATAGCATTGATGACAGCCCATCGTGTATTGTGAAATGCGGAAGGTGCAGCTGACTGGAGCAGTTTGGAAGGCATTGATGATGAAAAATAACCTGGCTATACCCAAGGAGCGCAAGGTTGTAGCAATAATCTGCAATGGAACAAGAAAAGAATTGCTTTTCAATGCCACTGACATCATCCACTTCATGAGGACTGCTCATTAAAAACAAAAGAAATAACCCTGAAAACTGCAATAGATCAACAATTGGAAGTTGTCACGAGTCACATAAAGCAAAAATCTCCGGTGATAACAGAGATCAACACCACAGCGGTCTCTCACATCCTCGAATCTGCATTATTAATTCATCCAAATCAACAGATCATGGATTATACACTAGCACCAGAGCCACCATACACCCAAACAATGCACAAGGCATTAGAAGTACATACAGCTGCGACGACTAGCCTTTTCGTCTTTGTTCTACTAGGCATTTGCGTTTACAAATACTGGAGCAAACTTAAGTGGTTCTTCAAAACCTACAAATAACCTCACCTAGCACGCAGGCAGATTCTCAGCCTTCAATTCAGCAACAATTTGACAAGGTTCTTGCATCCGTCCGGCCCCAACATGTTCATCCCATGAACAATTAATAAGAATTCCTTACCGTCATAATTAGAATCAATGCAATCATGACCTAAAAAATATGTATATATATATATATGTTTACGTTTTTTATTCGATATACACTACATGCATATGTACGAGCGCTTTTTCTTTGGTTTACCAGGTCAGTCAAAAAAAGCTGACTATACTTTTTTACTATGTTGAAATAATATAATATAATAATATTCTGTATAATGTACCTCTTTCAAATGGGGTCTTAAAGAGCGCCTTTGATTATTTAGATGTAAGTGAAGCTAATAATTCCGCGGGCTGTGACGTTAACAACGGGGCGTCTGGGAATAAACAAAATAACTCTGTCGTCTGCGGAAACAAAATAACTCTGTCGTCTGCGGAAATGAGACTAGTGCTTTACCAAAATCAAGTTGTGAGCAAGGTCAGGTATCTCAATACGATTATGGCTATAAGTTACTGTCAAGACAGCAAACATTTTTTAAACAGTTTAAAACGGCAGGCGTAAAAATTTCCTTTCAGCTACAGGATTTTTCTGCTGTAAGTGAAAATCCCTTGGAAGTTTTAGAAAAGCATTTGGCCATGTGTTTAAAGAACTGGTGGTAAATTCTGCAAAAGGCAGTAAGATTAGTTTTTCGCTAATGCTTCCAAATTCACCTCATGTTAAACCCATTTGGAGTAGTCTCAGACCTATCGACCAATTAACCGGGGCATATATTATCGGATTGATTGCTTATGTTAACCAATCCAATGCTATTTTTCTTTCTGATGATGTCTTGCAACTCAATGCATATATCGTCAATTTTCCTTTCGCGTGGGGGGGGGGGGAATAGATCCTAGGTATGTGGCCGAAAGTCTGGTTTTATCCCGGAAAACAAGTGTGATAGATGTTGGTAAAGATAATGACGTAACCTGTCTCCCTCGAAGCATTTGCTACGGTATTGAAATGACCTCAGAAAAATTTAATAATCGAAGCAGTTTTTCTGTTATTGCCTCATTGGATAAACTAGCACTATCACTGTGTAAAAATTCAAAGGTGGTTATCACTGATAAAAGGGTGTAGCATAAAAGACATTTACAAATTTTAAAAATTTTTGAAAAATTACCAAATCATTGTTTTCGATAATTTGAGAGATTCGGATTCGATTATTTTTAGGCTACCTGTTGAAAGCGATTTAGTAAAAAAAAATATTTCTTTATTATTCAGAGACGTTAAAGCATTTCTATGTAATTAAGTCGCTAACAGGCCTTTTCAATAAAAAATATGCCTGTTCTTTTTGCGATAGGTTAACAAACATGAAAATGCATAAATGTGACCAGAAGTGTCGATATTGTGACTCTTATCCGCCGTGTGTATTTGTTGAAAAGTCAAACCATGCGAAAACTGCAATCGCATGTTTAGAGGCGATACTTGTTTTACGAACCATACCCTAAATAAAATTCAGAATAAAAGCATATGCGAGACTTTTAAAATATGCAAATTGTGTGGTAAGTTTCTTGTTCTTAACAAGAGAGAGTTCAAAGAACATTCTTGCAATGAATATTTTTGCAAGATTTGTTCTAAAATTGTTCCCCAAGAGCATCTTTGCTATATTAGGAGGTATAGAGGAAGTGTCGATAAATTTTTTTTAATATTTTTTGATTGCGAGAGCACTCAGAACACCTTATGTGAAAATAGCACCACATCTTATTTGCACATTGTGAACTTAATAATTGCACAGCAAATATGTCATAACTGTTACACAAAACCAGATATTAGGGAAAAATGTGATGTTTGTGGTGATAGGCAGCATGTGTTTAAATACGATAGTGAGACAAGCGTTGTAAAAATTTTTCTAGATTACTGCCTGAACGCCCGATCTTTTGTGTCTAAGGTGCACTGTATTGCGCATAACCTACAGGGATATGACGGGTACTTTATTATTTCTGAGCTATTAGATAGAAATTTAAAAATAGAGCCTATAATGAATGGCTCTAAAATTATGAAAATGACGTGCGAGAATTTAATATTTATTGACTCTTTAAACTTTCTGGCACTCCTCCCCCTCTCTAAATTTCCCGACGTTTTTGACATTAAAGGTTATGAAAAGGGTTATTACCCTTATTACTTTAACACTGCTGAAAATATTGACTACATAGGGAGCTACCCTTCCCCTGACTTATATGGATACACCACCATGAAGTTAAAGGAAAAAGAAAAGTTTTCAAACTGGTATAACGCCGTATCTAAGGGCACTTTTAACAATAGAAAAGAGATGTTAAAATATTGCGAAAACGATGTTAATATTTTACGTTTGGGATGCACTCGATTTATGCAAGAATTTTTGGATATAACACAGTTAAATCCTTTTACAGAAGCTATAACTATAGCATCAATCTGCATGCTCGCTTTCCGGAAAAATTACCTTAAAAATAATATTTTGGGTATAATGCCTAAAAATGGATATTGCAAGTCTCAAAATCATTCCCTTATTGCCATAAAATGGCTAATTTGGGAAAGTCTGAAAACCAATCTGGAGATTGCATCTGTATATAATAAAGGAGAAGTGAAGCTGGCCAGAGGTGGATTACAAGTAGATGGGGTTTAATTCAGAAACAAATACGTTTTATGAATTCTTTGGTTGTTTCTACCACGGATGTACAGACTGCTTTAAAATCCAAGAAGTGGCTAATAACACCACTCAGAAAATCGAGACTATGAGTCAAAGATTTGAGAGCACTCTTAAAAGAATTGATACAATTAAACGATTGGATTACAACCTGAATTATATATGGGAATGTGAATTCAGAAAATTCTTAAAGCCAATCCTGATGTAGACCAAAAATTAAATGACCGCGTTGCAAACACCCCTCTACCGCTTAATCCACGTAATGCTGTTTTTGGTGGTCGTACAGAAGTTTTTAAACTATACCATAAAGTAAAAGAAAATGATGGTAATAAGGTATTTAGATTTCACAAGCTTGTACCCATATATTAATAAATACTCACCTTATCCTATCGGGCACCCTACAATATTTCGAAATTGTGATATGCCTGCAGTATCAGAAATACTGTTAATGCACGGCTTTATTATGTGCTCTGTTATCCCACCCTTCTAACTTATTTTTACCTGTGCTATCTTTTAAAACTAATCTAAAATTATATTTTGCTCTTTGTAGAAAATGTTCAGATGAAAATATAAATTTCTGCATGTTGTCACAATGAAAAAGAAAGGGGAAATTACAGGCGTGTGGGTTATACCCGAAGTAGCTTTAGCTGTAAAAAAAGGGTATCAAATAAAAAGGATTTTTGAAGTCTAGAAATATGACTATACTGTATATGATCCGGTTACAAGGACCGGTGGTCTATTTACAGATTATGTCAACACCTTCTTAAAAATTAAACAAGAGGCAAGCGGATGGGGGGTAGATGTGTAACTGAAGATGAGAAAGATAATTTTCTTAAATTATATAAGATAAGAGAAAACATTATTTTGGACAAGGATCAAATTCATAAAAATTCTGGTAGACGTAATACAGCAAAAATTTGTCTAAATTCTTTTTGGGGGTAAATTTGCTCAAAGAGAAGACAGGAGTTATACTAAAGTTTTCAATAACTTTAAAGAGTTTTATGACTTTATACAATCTCCAGGAATTGAAATTTGTTCCTTACATCCAATTAATACAAAACACAATGTGGGTGACGTGGAAGTATATTCAAGAAAACCTTAACAGTCTGCCGCACGTAAATATCCCTATTGCAGCGTACACAACTGCTTTTGCTAGACTTAAACTTTACGAGGTGCTAGAAAAAGTAGGGGATAATATTTTATATTGTGATACCGATAGCTTGATTTTTGTGGATAGTAAAGAAGATCCTTTACCATTTGACATTTCCAGCTTTCTGGGTGACCTAACGAATGAGATTGAATGTTTTGGAGCTAATGCCTTTATTTCAGAATTTGTAAGCACCGGGCCGAAAACATACAGCCTGAAAATTGAAACTGAAAAAGGTCCTGAGTACATTACCAAGTGTAAGAGGTATTACAATTAATTTCGAAACTTCCAAAATTGTCAATTTCGAGTGTTTAAAATCGCTGGTTACTGAAGAGAGTTTTCAAGATCGAGTCTGCGTGAAAAATGAGAAAAAAAAATCAAACGAAAACGGCCGGGGAATTATTATATCTTCACTAGAGCAAAAACATTTGTCATTTACCTTTGACAAGCGTGCTGTTACTGAAAATTACTTTTCTTACCCCTACGGGTTCAAAAAGCGGAAATTAGGTAAATAAGTATAAAGATTGTTTAAAAGCTTACTGTACTTTTAATTAAAGGCTTAGCATTTTTAAAACGGTCAAGAATTTATTGTATTAAAATAAGTTAATGTAAATTTAGGGTATATTTAAGAAATATGTTGTTATAAGGGATTATTGTAGTCTAGACAGGTCCGCAGATAATGTATCAGCTGACCATAACAGCCCATAACCCATAAGCTATCAGTATCATACTTTTTGAAATCAGATATACGGATATTATTTTGTTACCGGAATCTGTAAAATAGTCACAGCTAAATAATGTGGATGCGTCATGCATAAAATCTGACTGTGGATATATATATATATATATATATATATATATATATATATAGCCACATACCGTATTTTATCCTCAGATGATAATATGGATAAATTTATTTTGGACATCCAATTTGTGTGCGGAAACAGCGGTCAGTACTTTGTTAAAGAACTTTCCGTACTTGCTGTTGGAACGATCATCCCAGATGCTTATCATTTTATGCCTCCCTATCCATACCAGGAATTGTCATCAAAGGCAAGGCGACAGGATCCAGTATGACGTACAAAATATAAATGGACTGCATTGGAATGATGGAGACATTAGCTACAACAATTTGCCCGAAGTGTTTTCAAGATTTAAAAATGCAACAGTGTATGTAAAAAGGCGAAATCAAGGCTTCATTTGTCAGCAAATACTCGCCGACTTCAGAAATCATCGAACTTGGAGAAATACCTAGGCTAAGTGAACTTACAAATTATCAACTTCCTTGTAAAACCCACAATAATGTATCTTTTTTTACGTTGTGCTCTTCAAAACTGTGTAAAATATGTACCTGTATATGTTAATCAACAAAATTATAAAGTAAAATAAAAAAATAAAAAACTTAAATTGTTTTTATTTAAAAAATTTATTAAATGTTTATTATATCAAACAAAATATTGGTACTACAATACAAAGGTATCTCAAAGAAAAGTCTAGAATAATTCAGATGCACATAAGAAGTTCTAGATGGTATAAAAAAGTCTTCGTCAGGTAACAAAATTAAATTTTTACTTTTACACTTTTCGCAATATTTTTTATAATATTCTTTTACACTTTCGGCTGCATTGTTATTATGGAACATCACAACCTTGGAAGAAACTCAGCATATCAATTAATTTATAGAGCTTATTAAGGGTGAGCTGAATATTGCGTGTGCCAACGGGAATTGTGTATTTCGTCTGAAGCTCTTCTTGGTTTGGGGGGAAGATGTCTGGAATAACCTCGTCCTTTAGTTTGGTTAGATATTTATAAACTTCCAGCCATCCAGAGTAAAATGTTGACACAGGTTCAAAACCATGATGGTGAAAGACTATTTTTACTTCAAACGAGGTCGGATCAAATCCGAGGACAACCTTCTGATTATGATGATGTTCCAGATGATAAGTGTAGTTTAACAAAAGATCTTCGCCTGAGGCCTCTGAATCCTTTCTACCTTCTCTTCGTATCGGTCTAGCTTTTTGCTTTTTGCGTTTTGTGTCCATCACTTTATAGAAATACACAACAATAATGTCCGCAGGTTGATGAAAATTGGCCTTGCAATCGTTTTTTATTATTACTAAAAGAGCTTGAATTATATAATAAAAATTTTTCGAAAAAGCCTATTTGCGGGATACTTTCCAAATGAATCAAAGTACTCTGCGGGGCCTTGTTTTGGGAAATAAAAGGCTACCCAATGAGTTCCACCTTTATTTGCAGGATCCGTATTAGCTATTACACATGCAGGCTTTCTTATCTTCTGTGGTAATTGGTTGCATGGAAAGATGCCTCTAAAAAACTTGTTTGTCATGCGGTTGTTTGATAATACATTTGTAAGCTCAAGCGTATTCATTCTTGTTCAGAACAAATGATGGTTTCCACGTCAATGATCTTGGTGTGAGAAGTAGCGTAGTTATTTATAAATTCTCTGGTTGCAGCTCCACGAACAAATATTGTGGTAAATTTTGATAGAGTTTTTATAAGATCCTCGTCCATACGCTTAAGTTCGAGATTACCAAATTTACTTATTTGTTCAGTACATCCTGTACTAGATGTAGGATACTTGAAAATTATTTCTTTTGCAAAAGACTTATTTTGCGCAGCGAATCCCGCAAAAGAAACTCTTTTTAAAAAGGTGAAGGGTCCTCCGGAAAAGAACTCCACATTTACTAAACAGTAGTTCATTATAGATTGCGTATTAAGAGTCTTGAGTGAAATTAAGTTCGAAGATCGGTTAGTCAGCCTTATATAGATTTTTTTTAGAAGCTGGTGTATACATTTTTATCTTTACCTATATCAAGGCTGCTATCATATTCTGCATATACAATACATGTCACTGTGTTTTTAAGGGCTTCCTTAAACCTTCCTTCAATTCTCACCGTTCCCTGATTCAATAGATTTCCACATGCTGAATTATACGAGAGGTCTGTCGTTAAATCAAAAGCAAGTAGAAAACACCCGTTGTCAAAGAATTTTTTTGAAATCTGGTGTCCTTTATCAAAATAATGTATACCGGTGCCTTTAAACAGCGTAATATATCCTCGAGTGCTAACAGAGTTTTCTTTTGAATAATCAAATTCTAGAGGTTGATTTGGCACCTGTACCCCGTTCACCGATAAATTAAAACTGGTGATGTTGTTGTGCTTGAAGTCGTAAGCATTCTTTGTTCGTTTTCCGGCATATGCGTCGTTGTCAATCATGCCAAAGACTAGTAGATTTGGTAATTGTCCTATAACCACATTGTCCAGTGATAATGTAAATGTATTTGCGGGTATTGTATAAGTCTTAACTTCAACTCGTTTATACGGATATATAGCGTGGAACGTTGGAGAACAGCTTCATGAGCCAGCAAGATGTTAGGATTGATAGTTACATGATTCATGTACATAGTTGCTTCTACTATCTTAACTCGTGGAGAATTGTCATCATCTTTTGACCAAAGGTAAAATTCCGGTTTTTCGAGTGATAGGACTACCCGTAAATCAACACCGTTCATTAATAATTTATCTTGATTAAACATATCGCCGTGAATCTTTCCCATCAGCTCTACAACATTACTTTTATCAAACAGCTTTTGTCTAGCCAAATAACCTTCATTTAGCTCAGAACTTTGAACTACCCCCATATTATTTTGATCGAGATACCAGCCAACCGATTCCAAATGTGTTGAAGCGGCATCTTTTCCGTAATTTAATAAATTCTCAATATAGGCTCTATAGTTGTAATTGTTATCTGTTTGGGCAACCGGTTTTCCATTTAGATAAATTGTACACTGGCGGAAAAGTGAGGGGAGTATGTTATTTACAAGGCCGGGGCCTTCATCACGAACAGTGTCTTTAGTCTTATCTGGTTTAGTTATTTCGATATCTTCGCCTGTGTAAAGTTCTTCTTTTCCATCCTTGATTTTAACCAACTGTAGTTTCAAACGAAGGTATATGCTTGATAAGTCTCGATATGTGTCACCATGACCTAGTGATACAAATTCGAGCACCGATGAGTTATCTAGAGAAGCTATAGGTTTATAAGATACCTCTTCAGTTTTTAAGATGCTGCTTTGTACAGGTGATGTAGAGAAAAGGTCTAACTCAGATTTCATGCATTCTTTGTATGACGGCATGTTGTTTATTTATCAAAAATATCTAACACACGTTTACGTATCTTACGTTTGCCTTTAATAGATGCTGTTAAATCGTGCATGTTCATAACAGATGAATCTAATTTTATCTTAATTCTTATATAAAGAAATTTAATTTAAATTGTAAGAAAACAAGATATATATATATATATATACCATTAATTCATAATTTTATAAGTAGGTCAGGCATGAATAAAGGTTCATGTTATCATTGTAATAGGAAACCTAATTTCATTCACCTGGCGCGAAATTCATTCACCTCGCTTCATGCAAAAATAAATTCTTCGTCATTATAATCTAAAGAAAGTTGACACTCAGCAATAACTGAGGAATTTATTTTGCATGAAACTTGCAATTTCGCTAGATAAGCAGTATCGGAAATTCTTAATTGAATATTGCTTTCTTTTGTTTTTGGGGTAGAATAAGTGGTAATGTTAGCAAAATTTGAATATAAATTCACGGCGAGTAATAAATAAATTATCAGTTGTTAATAAAATTTAGAGCGTTTTATTCAGTATCGCGTAACCCTTCTAGTTTTCAGGCTTTTTAGTATTCGGTTAAAGTGCCGTTTATACCACCATCTATAACAACTAGCAAGCCAGGCAACTGTATTTAGCCTTGGTATATCGGTTCAAGTGCCGTTTATACCATCTGCGTTTTAAGGCTAAGAAAATATAGGCAAGACAAAAGAGCCTTGTCTCAACATTTGGTGACCCCGACGTGATACAAGTGAAACATTTGTATCACGTATTGAATCAAGTGGAATTAAATCAAATAAAAATGGCAAACGTATTTGAAAAATTAGCAGCGGAACAAACCTGCAATGGAAAAGAGATCCAAAGAATCATCGCAAACTACAGAAAGGACCCGATTGACAGAAAGGTCACTAAAGAGTTTTATGCAGATCGCCTTCATCTATTGGAGGAGGCATGGGCACTGTTTGAAACAACGGATAATAAGATGAGAGTGATTCCTGATCTTCCTCGGAGTCATTCTTACTTTACGACAGATTACTACAATACAATCATGGCACTGTATAGCCAATATCAGGTTTATTTTGCTGAGAAGGTAGAGCACTTCACTCATCAAGAGGCAGAGACATCCTCCAAGGCTTCAACTGTTGAAAGCGAAGGCACGGAAGGACCTGGTCCAAAATCACCAGACATAATGAAACAAGCTAGTGCTACAGGAGCATTACCAAGGGCACCCGAAATTCCTAAATTCGAAGAGAAAAATGGTCATCTATCTCCGTCTGAAACTCAGCTACGACAATTAGCTGGAATCATAAGAAGACAAAGACGAATTATTGGTGTGCTAAGGAATGTACTTTACGTAATCGAGACTGATGGTGAAGATCATTCAAGACAATACTACGAACTAAAACTGAGGTCAATTAATCAGCACTGGTCACAAATCGAAGAGTGTGATCATAAAATATGGGAACTGACTGAGGACCCAATCAAGGAGGGTTATGATGCAGAAGAATTCATGAAGATGCAAGAGGAAGTGGATAACTGCTTAATATTATTAGCAACCAAACGTGACAGCCTTAATGCAACAGCAATACAATCATCCCAGTTCTCAAATGTCAACTCAAGTGCAATACTAAAACTGCCCAAGTTAACACTCCCACGATTCGATGGTGATTACTTGAAGTGGACCCAGTTTCACGACTTGTTCACTCAGATGGTGCACAATCAACCAATGCCAAATTGTCAGAAGTTATGGTACCTCAAGGCCAACTTAGCTGGAGAAGCAGAAAGATTAATAAGGCACTTTACGGCCTCAGAAGAAAACTATACAGCTGCTTGGCAGACCTTAAAGGATCGTTATAACAATCGCAGACTGTTGGTAACAGCACTAATTAACAAGTTATTATCTCAGTCAGCACATGTGAACGATAATCCTTCAGCTGCTACAATAAAATCGCTACATGATACTACACAAGAGTGTCTGTTAGGATTGCAGAATTTAAGCGTTTCAACGGCAGATTGGGATCCACTCTTGCTTCATATCTTAACAAAGAAGCTTGACAGAAGCACGTACACTCTATATGAGCAATCACTATCAAGGCCTAGAGAAATACAGAGTATAAAGGTATTTCTATCATTTCTGGAAACCAGATTTCAAGCGCTCGAAGCACTCGGCACTAAGTATAAAATTGACGATTACCAAAGAAGACATAGCAGCTCCAAGGCACTAACTTCGATAATATCATCCACTTCAAATCGGGCATCATGTATGTCATGTAAAGGGAACCATCCTCTTTTTGCATGCCCCCAGTTTTTGAAATTGACACCAGCCAGTCGACTGAGCTTTGTACGCAGTTATAACTTGTGTTTTAATTGTCTCAAGCCTGGTCACAGCAGCAACCAGTGCATACTTCGAGGATGTACAAAATGCACCAAAAAACACAACACGCTTGTACATCTAGAACCATCAGGGAAGGCAGAAAAATCTGATGTCAAATCACCAAGAACCTCATCTTCAGTAGATGTACTGTTACAAAAGGCTGATACACCAGGTTATCAACCAGCCATAGTAGCAACACTGACAAACCAAAAACCAAGAGGTTATGTTCTCCTGGGCACAGCCATTGTCAAACTCATATCTGACAAGGGAGACACAATAGAATGTAGAGCCATTCTTGATTCAGGCTCTCAAGTTAATATAATAACAGAAAGGGTTATTAAGAAACTAAACTTGACACCAAGTTCAGAAAGAATTACCATACATGATGTCGGAAATAAGAAAGGAAGAATCCAACATAAGGTTAATTTGCGGTTAGAGTCCACAATGAACAAATATGCAACAAGAGTAGAAGCCTTTGTGCTGCCAAAAATAATCGCGCCACAACCAACGCAGTCATTTGACATCTCTAAGTGGGACATACCTAAAAATATCAGACTAGCAGATTCTAAATTCAACATAACCAACTCAATTGATTTGCTTTTGGGAGCAGAGTTTTATTACAACCTACTGTCCATTGGACAAATCAAGTTAGCAAATAATCTTCCAATGCTACAAAATACTGTTCTTGGATGGGTATTGACAGGCAAGATCGATCAGATTGAAACATCTGCCGCTACATGTGGTATATGTTCAGAGGACGAACAAACAGATCAACTTGTTCAAAGATTTTGGAAACTTGAAGAAGTTGCTGCAGCAAAGGACAAATTCACTCAAGAAGAAAGGCGATGTGAAACCCACTTCACGCAAACAGTCCGTAGAGATGACAGCGGACGATTTATTGTTAATTTACCATTTCGTGAGGAATCAACAAAATTGGGCGAGTCCAGAAGCATGGCATTGAACAGATTTCTCGCTTTAGAAAGAAGATTGGCCAAAGATGCAGCCTTAAGGTCTCAGTATGTGGAATTCATAACAGAGTATATTGATCTCGGACACATGAAGGAAATAAATGGCGATAGTATCCAATCGCCCCATTACTTCCTTCCGCACCATTGCGTTTTAAAACCCGATAGTAGCACCACTAAATTAAGAGTGGTGTTCGATGCATCGATGAAGACGTCATCTCAATTGTCTTTAAATGATATCTTGTGCGCAGGACCAACAGTTCAAAGTGATTTATTTTCACTACTGCTGCGGTTTCGGCTACCACGATTCGTATTCACTGCAGACATTCAAAAGATGTACCGACAGATACTGCTGGACGAAGCCGACCAGAAATATCAGCTAATTTTCTGGAGAAATGACCCAAGAGAATCATTAAAAATTTACCGACTATGTACAGTCACATATGGTACTCGACCGGCACCTTATCTGGCAACAAAATGCCTTCAGAAATTGGCTCAAGAAAATACCGTTAGATATCTATATGGTGCCGAGATCCTGAAAAATGACTTCTATGTGGATGATTGCATTACAGGATCAGACAGTTTGCCGACAGCCATAATAATGCAGAAGGAACTTACAAAACTTCTACAAGGCGCAGGTTTTCGATTGAGAAAATGGTGTGCCAATCACTCCCAATTGTTGCAAGGCGTGCCACCAGAGGATCAAGAAATAGACCTTCACTTCGAAAACAGCACAGAAGAAAAGATAAAGACGTTAGGACTAACATGGCTGCCCAAGTCAGATCAATTCAGAATTAAAGCAGTCTCTAACCAAGGATCCAGGATCACTAAAAGAATAGTCACTTCTGACATCGCCAAACTTTTCGACCCTTTAGGTGTATTGGCACCAGTAGTAGTCACCGCTAAGATCTTTACCCAACAACTTTGGCAACTAAAAATTGACTGGGATGCAGCCTTACCAATGGAACTTCATACAAGATGGCTTAATTTCAGGACCACTCTGTCAACCTTAAATAACGTCACATTTCCCAGGCACGTATTTGCAAAGGAAGCTCCAAGGCATATGCAAGTCCATGTGTTCTCAGATGCCTCAGAAAAGGCCTATGGCGCTGCACTTTATATCCGATCGACCAGTAAAGATGGCAGAATTATTGTGAGACTATTATGCGCTAAATCTCGCGTAGCACCACTACAAAAACAAACTGTTCCTCGTTTGGAACTATGTGCAGCTCTAGTAGCAGCCGAACTTGTAAACCGTGTAAAGAAGGAACTGAAGTGGGAAGAAGTACCAACCTATTTCTGGTCAGATTCGGAAATAGTGTTATCATGGATAACTTCATCATCCACATCATATCAAACATTTGTTGCTAATCGGATTGGTGCAATTCAAGAATTAACCATAGCGGCACAATGGCATCATGTGAGATCAAAGGATAATCCAGCCGATGTACTCTCCAGAGGACTGGAGCCAGACAAATTAGAAACATGTCATCTTTGGTTCTACGGGCCAACATTCCTGCACGGAAGTGAAACCGTATGGCCTACAGCTTATCAAACCAAGATTGAGTGTCAGTTAGAAAGAAAGCGTACAGCCTTGCCCGCAATAACTACAGCAGAAGATATATCTAGTGTGATATACAAAATCAATCATGAGGGATCATTTCGGAAGCTTCAACGCATCATTGCTTATATGATTCGATTTGTAAGGAATGCCAAAATTCCCGTTAAATCACGGCCAAACCATCGCTTCATCACTTGTCGAGAATTAAATGAAGCCTTATACATCATAATAAGAGCCATACAAGAAGATGAGTTCAAGGAAGAAATAAAATAATTAAAGAAAGATCATGAATTAAACAAGGGAAGTTGTCTAAAAGGTCTTACACCATTTGTTGATGACAAAGGCATCATCAGAGTGGGCGGTCGTTTAAAGGAATCAGTACTAGAATATGATGCAAAATATCCTATGATTTTGCCCTATTCAGATCCGTTAACAAAACTATTGATGTTAACAATTCATAAAGAGAATCTGCACTCTGGCCCGCAAGCATTGCTGGCCGATACAAGACAATGCTTCTGGCCAATAAAGGGAAAGTCAATCGCGAGATCAATTGTTCAGCATTGTGTAACATGTGCAAGAGCCAAACCAAAAATGTTGACACAGATCATGGGCAATTTGCCTCCCGCAAGAGTTCAACCAGCACGACCATTCGTTAACTCCGGTGTTGACTTTTGTGGGCCAACCTGGGTGCATTACAAAATTCGAGGAAAGAGACCTCACAAGGCATACATCGCTGTTTTCTGCTGTTTTGCAACAAAGGCCGTCCACTTAGAAATAGTCAGCGACTTGTCAACAGAAGCCTTTATTGGGGCATTAAGGCGATTTATGGGCCGCAGAGGAAGTTGTAGGAACTTATACTGCGACAACGCAACCAATTTCGTTGGCGCAAGAAACCAACTACGCGAATTGTCTGAGGCTATCCATTCTGAAGCAGCGAGGGAAACCATAGCAGGAACTTGCAGTAAAAGAGGAATCGATTTCCACTTCATTCCTCCGAGAGCACCACACTTCGGTGGGCTATGGGAAGCTGCTGTAAAATCCGCAAAGCATTTACTTATAAAGACAACTTCAGCCGGATCTCTAACTTATGAGGAGCTGGAGACACTAATGATCGAAATAGAAGCAATTTTGAACTCTAGGCCACTAACACAGATGTCAAATGACCCTAATGACCTGACTGCTATCACTCCTGGTCATTTCCTGGTAGGTGAACCATTAACGGCACCCATAGATGCAAGTGCCAAGCAATTGAAAACTAGTCTGCTAGCTAGATGGAGGCTAGTGTCTGATATGAAACACGAATTTTGGAGACGATGGTCCCGAGAATATTTAAATGAACTGCAATATCGACTCAAGTGGAAAGAGCGCTGCCAGAACATAGATCCTGGCACTATAGTGGTTATACAAGATGATAATCTTCCAGTCATGAAATGGCCACTAGGCAGAATTCTTCAAACACATAAGGGAAACGATGGTTATGTTAGAGTTGCTGACGTAAAAACAGCTAAAGGTATACTTCTCAGACCTATTCACAAGCTGTCACCATTGCCGTGTGAGGAGGTAGATCATAACGAGACTCCAATGAACAATAATGATATGGGCGAAGAAATTA
Organism: Dioctria linearis; assembly: GCA_963930735.1. Classification (NCBI taxonomy): domain Eukaryota; kingdom Metazoa; phylum Arthropoda; class Insecta; order Diptera; family Asilidae; genus Dioctria; species Dioctria linearis. Next base: position 130,788,396 of record OZ005742.1, on the reverse strand, counting down.
CAGGAACAGAAGAGTCGCCTCAAGGGACAAGCAATGTCGACAAGGATCAAGTGCCCAAGAAACGACGACGACAGTCTTATGGCGCTGCAATTGCAATACTATTATTGGCTTGTTTGGTTCCACCGCCCGGACTTGGAGCAAGCATCGATATCGAAAGCTTCGATCCTAAACCGGGGATATATTTCGAAAATATCGGCAAAATAAATTTCATATCAACCGAATGGAATTTAATAGTTTATTACGATTTGAAACCATATTGGATGGAGCTTTCGGTATTATCAAATGGGACGAGGGCGTTACATAACTTGTGCCAGCAAAGTAAAACAAGGAGCACATGCATCCAGATAGTGACACAACTTCAGCAGATTGAAGAAGAGTTACAGGCTGACAACATACTCATGTCCACCAGAAGACAAAAACGAGGTGCTATTGACATTGTCGGAAACCTGGCCAATTCACTTTTTGGGGTCCTTGACTCTGAATATGCAAAAAAAATGTCTGAAACCATAGATACCATCAATGAAAATGAAGAACATCTTCTAACGCTACTGAAAAATCAGACGTCAATAATTGACGCAACGGTTAACGTCTTGAAAAAGGATCAACTAGCTGCAGAGAAGAAATTTAAGGAATTAGACGTCCAAATCACCCACTTGATAAACCACACCGGAGAAGAAACGTATGAGCTAAAAATCAGCCAATTATTTACAACCCTATCCATCCAAATGATGTTCATAGTATTCCATCTTCAGAGAATGCAGTCTTCAATAATCGACGTGTTAACAGACATACACCACGGCAGAATCAGTCCATTACTTGTGACGCCTCAACAATTACGTAACGAACTCATCATGGTCAAGAATCACCTACCACCAGGATTGCAATTACCCGCAGATCAGAATGATATTGTGGAACTATACAAAACCATGTCCGCAGAATCAGGAGTAACCAACAACCACGTAATAGTTAAAATCAGAATGCCGCTGGTCACTCTGGAAAGGTTTGACGTGTTCCAGATGATACCGATACCTGTATCAACTAATGTAGTGCTTGTAGCTGTACTGCCTTGCGCTACATACATCGCTCTCAGTCCACACAGAGATCAATATTACCCAATGACAAAACAGGAACTGTCATCCTGTATGTCGACGGAGGAGCTCAATCATGTATGCCCTCTGAACCATCCCATATATCACAAGGGGGCGGCCGCTTGCTCCTGCGAAGTGAATCTGTTTAACAATTCAACATATAGAAAATGTGAAATGGAAAAAATAGAGAACAGTCCTGCTTGGATTCAGCTCAATAATCCAAACCAATGGATCTACGCAGTCAAGGAACCCACCACTGCAAATGCTTGGTGTAACGAGGAAACCATCCCGCTGACCTTAACAGGTTCTGGTCTTTTAAGGATGATGCCAGATTGCGTCATCAAGCATGACTTACTGACAATTCGAGGAATACATACATATCCTAGCAGCATTAGGACATCCTACAAGAGGTTAAGTGAGTTAAGCAAAATCACCACACCAGAACAGCTACATCCAGTCATCGGTAACCTAACTCCCTACGAAGCCCAGGAAGAACAACTGGAAGAATTGATGAGATTGGTCTCATCACAGCTCCAAGAGGAAACAATAAAGAAGACTCATTCCCACAATATCCATCAATTTACCATTGGCTATCTTTCGCTCGGACTAATTTTATTCTTCATCGCCATCCTGATATTCAAGAATCGAGATGATTGTAGGCGAAAATCGAAACGGCCTAAGCCCGCACCCAGGCAATCTACGGAAGTTGACTTCAGTATCAACGTTTAGTCATTTGAATCTTCGAACGAAGGTTCAACGCGGGGAGAATGTTAAATCGTGCATGTTCATAACAGATGAATCTAATTTTATCTTAATTCTTATATAAAGAAATTTAATTTAAATTGTAAGAAAACAAGAAATATATATATATATATACCATTAATTCATAATTTTATAAGTAGGTCAGGCATGAATAAAGGTTCATGTTATCATTGTAATAGGAAACCTAATTTCATTCACCTGGCGCGAAATTCATTCACCTCGCTTCATGCAAAAATTAATTCTTCGTCATTATAATCTAAAGAAAGTTGACACTCAGCAATAACTGAGGAATTTATTTTGCATGAAACTTGCAATTTCGCTAGATAAGCAGTATCGGAAATTCTTAATTGAATATTGCTTTCTTTTGTTTTTGGGGTAGAATAAGTGGTAATGTTAGCAAAATTTGAATATAAATTCACGGCGAGTAATAAATAAATTATCAGTTGTTAATAAAATTTAGAGCGTTTTATTCAGTATCGCGTAACCCTTCTAGTTTTCAGGCTTTTTGGTATTCGGTTAAAGTGCCGTTTATACCACCATCTATAACAACTAGCAAGCCAGGCAACTGTATTTAGCCTTGGTATATCGGTTCAAGTGCCGTTTATACCATCTGCGTTTTAAGGCTAAGAAAATATAGGCAAGACAAAAGAGCCTTGTCTCAACAGATGCTCTTTTAGCTGTCCTTTTTGTCTGTGTCTTACGTTTGCCTTTAACAGATGCTCTTTTAGCTGTCGTTTTTGTTTTTGAACCTCTTTTTGTGGACTTTTTTGATCCTGAACGCTTTTTACGTTTAGAAGCTGGAGCTAAATGTAAAGCTGTAAAAGGGTTGCGTCTTTTTATAAGCATGCGATTGCTTCTTCCTGCACCACCCATGCTTTCAAACAGCTTACTTATACCTTTCTGTGATAGTTCTTTGGCAGCTGCTTTTCCCTGTTCTTTTAAAATATCTGTTAAAGGTTTACTACCTGCTTCTTCTAAAATAGCTTTTCCTGTTTTAATTGCTTGTTGCTTCAAAGCCTTTGCCCCCGATGAAACCAAGGGCTGTAAATATCGTAATAGCCCGCTGAAAAAACTACCAATTCCTCTTCCACGCTGGTAAATAAGAGGAGATCGATATAATTCTCCAATATCCGCTAAGGCCCCACCACTCTGAATGGAATAATATTTAGTATAATATGAATTCATTTTCGAAGTTATACAAAATGCTCTTAACTTTGCACTATGTTAAATTGACTGTTGTATGAGTATTTATAGCCTATTTTCTTTTAAAATGAAGCATTATATATGTAGGAGTATAGTCTGACTTGAAATCAATTAGCTCCCCTTGCTGATTAGTTATTTTTATAGAAATACTTTCGATAAAAGTTTTTTCAATAGGACAGTAATCTACGCGTTGAAATCTTATTATGTTTTCACATTTTTTTAAAAGTATTACACGTAAGTATCGTACTAACTGATCACCTATAAATCTGGGCTGGATAATATCAGCGTAGACGTAAATTATATATCTTTCATAACAGTCCTCTGCTGCTGGCCGAGACTCTTGCGGCAACCTTAGTGTCAAGTCCGTAACTGATCTTTCCAGTCTATTAAGTGTGTCTATTATTGTTATATGCTCCTGACGTAATCCTGCCGTATTAAAAGATTCTTTTATTTCTGCCAGTATGGCGTCAGGTTCACGCTTATTTTCAGGCATTTGGAGAAATATATCCGTAAAGAAGTTGGACAGGTTGTCTATATTAGTATCAGTAGGTACTGGGGTAGTTAAATATTCACCGGAGTTTTGCTTTTCGTATGGAACATCCAAAATATTGCTACCTTTAACAATTTTTCGCTGTTCGGATGGTTTAGCACTAATCGAGTCTTTGTTCAATCTATTCAAGATGTTAAAAATAGTATCCTTAATCTGAATAATTATTTTTTGTTTTTCTTGCTCACTAAGGGTTTGATCATCAAAGTGTACATTTGATATAAAAAGCGTAATAAGATCTCTAACATTAAGATGAGATGGTAGTGGTTTTTTTATTCTGATTGTGACTCCCAAATCTTCCAACCGCAGTTCAAACACATCGTGTACTCTTTTGCCGCCAGTATTTTTGTCTGTCTCACGGGCTCTTTTGATGCTAAGCGCTGGATGTGTGTAATTGTCTATCGAGTCTTGTATGATAGCATACTTTCTCTTCTGTCTAGGAATTTGTCCAAATACGTCATCAACAAAGGCTTCAACTGACTCATAGTTTTTATATTTCAAAATAAAGCCCTCTTACCCTGATATATGTGTAATGTAAACTCGTCTGGATCCTGTTTGTAACTTATTTCAGGTATAACACTATCAAAAAAGTCAGCTTCTAACCGATCCCACATCTTTTTCTTAACATCATCCAAGTACATGGTATACCATGATGGTGAAATAGCGCCATAAAATGTTAGTAGGAATGCAGAAAAATTTACCTGTCCTGCTCTGTAACTAACTTGCTCAAGACTCTCTTTAGTCCACTCGAGTTTAACGGTTTCATTTATTTTGATGCTAAGTGATTTGATTTCTTTTCTATGCTGCTCTGCTATTTTTATTCAATGGATCAGATGCCTCACGCCTTACCCTTTTAAAATTACTCTGATTTACTTCTTCAGCTGTATTTCGCTTGACTCCTCTTTTTATGGCATGATATGGCAACGAAATTTCAGTTATTCCAACACACCAGTCATCAGTAAACTTGCATACTCTAGATAGTGCATTTGTAAAAGCTGATAGCGTATTTTCGGGATAAATTTGCATGGAATTGTTAATTAAAAGACATACGTAAAAGTCATTATCTTTTATATCAACAGGCATTTTTAAATTCTTTCACAACCAACGCTCGGTACACTTAATGTTTACTGCTTATTATTATTACAGGTTTTCCCAAGGAATCGCTGAAATGCTGGAACTTCTAGTTTTTGCTGCGTTTTTTATGCGATCACTTTGGCGGACAACTTTCTTAACTGGTAACGAAAGCATATATTGACTGGGATCTAGCAGAGACGGCCTTAATATAGATTGATTTTTGGATGGTTTTCTACCTCTCGCAGCTGTAGGACTTTCCGTGTCGAGTTCTTCTAATATGCTCGCAGCTTCATCTATACTCATTTCTGCAGGTACGGTATACTGGGTTATACCATCCTCAGCCGTGATTACCTTATAATCTTTATCACGGGACTTGGGTTCAGAAATCGTCTTAGGTAATTTTGAAGGTGGTTTCAGACTTTTTCCTATAGCACTAGCTGATAAGCGACGTTTGGAAGCGGGTGATAACGGTTGTCTTGGTGGTGATATTTCAGCAAGTTCGAAGAAATCCTCTTCCATTCTTTCAGGTGTGTTTTCTTTTAAGGGTGATGTCTGTGTTGATATTTCATCTTTAAAAATAAATTTAGTTTGAGTAGTACTGTCATGCAAGTTTTTCTGCTTATCTTGCGGTATGCGAATAAAATTAGTTTGAGTAGCACTATCCCGCAAACTTTTTTGCTTTTCTTGCGGTAAGTGAATATTTGGCTTTTCATCTGACACACGCACAGCTTTCCGTCTTAAGTTTGAAAACTTTATTAACTCATTTCGGTAGTTATACCATTTTTCCCTATCAGATAAATTCTTGTTTTTTAATACTTTATCCATAGTCTTATAGAACCTAGATTGATTCGCGGAATCCTCAATCTCGTTTTTCAACTTTTCGTAAACTTCTGGTGAAAGAAGTAACATTTTATTCAGATTATTGTTTTTAAACATATTTTTCGATTAATGAACCAATTACACCTGATAATACACTTCCTAGCAACACTGATAAAAAACCTCCACGTTGTATCAGTATTTTACGTTGTCTGGGTACAGATCTTTTTGCAACAACTAGTTTTCGTAAATCCTTTTTATACCTACAGAGCGAATTGTATATCTTTCCGCGAGGAATATGATTTCCTTTTAAAGTATTAAGAGTAATTTCACAAAGTGTTTTTATAACTTCGGGGTCGGCATTTTTAATAATGGCGTGTCTTAATTTTGGTCTCGCTGTTCTAAGAACATATAGCATATGCTTGTTGTCCCTTAATCGATTCATTCGTGACACCATTTTTGCCGATCAAAGAGTTATGCGGGCAGAAGCAAGTTGTAAAGTCTTTATTAAAAATGTCAGTACGGAATCTTAATACCTCGTTGATATCTTGAGTTGAATCTATCAGTAAATATCCGTGTGGCATCTGTGTAATCTCTTTATATATTTTTAGCAACTCTGAACTATTTTCTGGATAAATCTGCCTCGCTAAATGGATAAACTGACTTTTATCTCGAGGGTTTTTAAATACAACTAGGTATTTACAGTTAAGTGATATATCTCGGCAAAACTTACCCTGGTGAAATACATTTTGTGTTACAAGGATTGCTGAAAGATTGCGATGGTGAGAGCCTTTTGTAAAGAGTTCACATACTTGTCTGCTAAAAGCATTTAACATCATATCATCCAGTACAATCAATGTAGGTTCCTGTGTATAATTTACAAACTCTTCAGGGATGCTATCAATAAATTCGATGTTATTGAATGTCGTATCTGAGGGCAGAGCCACATGTTCTGTATTACACCATATAACTCTTGTTATTTGTGGCCGTGTTAAAAACATATTATCGAGAAGACTTTTTATAAATGTTGTTTTCCCATAACCTGAAGGTCCAGCAACCATCATTGTAAACGGGTGTTTGAACGCGATCATTTTCACTGCAAAAAACAAAAGCTCTTAACAACAGGTCTTTTGTATATAAACCCCCCCCCCCCCCCCCATTTTGTAAAAAGGTACTTATATAATTTTTAAGAATGAGCAGAAGACAAATTATTAATGAACTACATAGGCCAGCCCGCAAAAACTTTAAGCGTCGTCGTGTAACGATTAAAGGCAAGGATGACCTGTGGCAGGCAGACTTAGTTGATATGCGCTTATATGCTCAAGAAAATCAATACTTTAGCTTTTTGCTGACTGTAATTGATACATTTTCTAAATACGCATGGGCTTTACCAATTAAAGACAAAAGTGGGATAGAAGTCACTAAAGCAATGCAGCTAATTTTCAATCAGGGTCGTATTCCAAGAAACTTGCAAACAGATGATGGAAAAGAGTTCTACAACAAGTCGTTTAAGCGCTTGATGGGTAAATATGATGTTAATCATTATTCAACTTATAGTTCATTAAAGGCGTCAATTGTAGAAAGATTTAATAGAACGCTGAAAAATATTATGTGGAAAGACTTTAGTATGAATGGTAATTATCACTGGTTGACTATGTTGGACAGGTTAACAGAAAAGTATAACAGCACAAAGCATCGAACTATTAAGATGAGACCTATAGACGTAGGCCCTGTTAATGAGGTTCGTTTATTTCTAACTGTGTATAAAAAGCCAAAAACCAAATCACGTCCAAAGTACAAGGTGGGAGACTTTGTTCGTATAAGTAGAAACAAACATGTTTTTGAAAAAGGCTACACCCCAAACTGGTCTACTGAAATTTTCAAAATAAAAGATGTAAAAAACACTTATCCAGTAACTTACATTCTTGAAGACTATCAGGGAGTTATAATACAGGGCGGCTTTTACCAGCTCGAGCTATCTCCAGTCAAATATCCTGATACTTACCTTGTAGAAAAAGTTTTAAAAAGACGAGGCGGTAAAGTTTATGTGAAATGGCTTGGTTTTCCGCAAAAGCACAACACATGGATTAATATAAAAGACGTTTTATAAACAGTCTTTATTATAGTCACAATGCTGATCTTAAAGCGTGAATCTGATCGGTTAAAGACATTTAAGAATTTAACTTTGGATGACAGGAAATCACACAAGCTAGCAAGGAGCGGCTTCTTTTACACCAACCTGAAAGACATAGCAAAATGTTATTTTTGCTGTATGGAAATGAGTGCATTAAATTGTTCTGAAGATGTAGAAGCCGAACATTTTCGACGTTCACCTAATTGTATCTATGCCAACGGTAAGGACGTATGTGGACCGTATAATAGCCCGCAACCAAGTGGGCTTTAAACACTTTGAAAGTTTTAGCGTTAATTCTGTCTGGCTTATGTTGTGAAATTTACTATTTTTACGAACAGTTTACACGGGAGGTATAAACATACATGTGCGTATGCGTGTGTATATGTATGTGTGTGTGAGCATGCTGACGTTATGCACATCAAGTATGAAAAAACAAGTAAGATTTCAAACCCTGCCTGAAGTCAAATATTTACATGTATGGAGTTACGCCTATCAAAATGCACGCAAGGGACCGTGGATCACTTACGGATTGGATCGATGCAGATTTAAGGCCCGCATTATGCAATGTAGTTTAATTTTAAGTTCCATTCTTCGTCACTCACACAGATGCAAAATCTTTATCGAGCGATTTAAAACTGTAAAAACAAAAAGCAAAAAATAAAAATACCTTTATCGAATTCGACTTTTTATTTCAATAGCCCCATCGTTTCTCACTGCCACCTTATCGAAAGGCATATTATCCACCCGCACTAATCATATCCAATATTCCGCAGTCTATCTTTACTGACCTTCAATAAAGGCATCTCAGCCGAATTGGTTTTTTATTTTACTCAAGCAACCCGTTTCTTTTAACTCACCTTCACCCATATTCGTGTCGTTCACAACATCAAGTTCACTGACTGCCGCCGATCTATTCTTGTTTTCCAGCTCATTATCATACGCGCCGGCAGTATTGAGCGTCACAAGAATCAAGAACCCTTGCATAAGCAACATCAGAACTTGTTCTTTGCGATCTTTCCTTAATCTTTTTTCCTTTACATCAAAAAAAATTCCGGAAATAAAGTCACCCACATGTCTCGCAGTCTCAATTCAGGTAGACTTAAAATTCTATACATACAGAAACAACAACTCGTCACCGCGGTCAAGTTCATGTTTTAAAACTCGTATGGAAAAATGACGTTGAAGAAGTGTGACTAACTGTTCAAAGCTTGTCTGGAGTGGAAGAAAAAAATGAACGGAATATAAAAAAAAAAAGAGGCGCGATAACCACTGATGATGTGAAGGCAACGATACAGGTTTAAACCATGCATGCTTGCTACATATGGGTGCAAGATTTTGTGCTTTAGTTATCTGCTTGCCTGGTAGTGCAATTTTATAAAACTTTACTATGCTTGTACGTAAGCCGCCTATAGTACACCTGCTTGCACCCACTAGGCTCAGCCATCCAGCTTTTTTTATTTTTACCCCCAATGCTTGCGACAGGGACCCATCTACCGTCCTTACCACAGACAGCACCAGCTCTCTCCTTTCAACCAACAGCCGGCATCAAGACAACACGGTATCAAGTCAGCTTTTTTTATTTTTACCCCCAATGCTTGCGACAGGGACCCATCTACCGTCCTTACCACAGACAGCACCAGCTCTCTCCTTTCAACCAACATCCTGCAACAACACAACTCGGTATCACGTCAACTTTTTTTATTTTTACCTCTCAATGCTTGCGACAGGGATCCATCTACCGTCTTACCACAGACAGCACCAGCTCTCTCCTTCCAACCAACATCCTGCAACAACACTACTCGGTGGGAACTCAGCTTTTTTATTTTTACCTCCCAATGCATGCGACAGGGACGTGTCTATCCTACTCACTCCTCAAGAACTTCTTATCGGCGGTGGGAACCCTCTTGCAGAAAACCAACAAGTGGCATTATCGCGGCAGTTGTCTCTATCGGACGTAATGTAAAAGTATAGGGAGGTGGGATCCTTACTACTCAGGGAGTCAGGGCCATAATTGAAAACAGAGTGAAGTAAACCTTTACGCCAGAGTATTGCTAGTAGTGAAAGGATTGGTGTATTAATAAACTTAACCATGGTACATAGAATTATTATAACGACATAGGAAAAGAAAAGAAAAAACTAAACCATTTTTTTTATTAACGGAGAGAATCGAGCAAATTGTTGGTTGCGCGCACACTGGTTGGCGATAGGCCGTATAATTTTTTTTTGGGTTGTGGTTGATTACGAAGGTACTAATGATATTAAAAAAAAATTTTTTTGGCTGAATTAGGAAGCTGGGTTGTGTAGGGGTTATGATGAAGGAGCCGCGATTGCGTCGGGATACAGCAGGTGATAGTTCGTCCTCGTGGTTTTCCTATGCCTCGTACCTAACCTGTGCTAAGGTGGTTGCTGTGACTGAACTGAGTAAGAATTAATCGCGGAGGCTCAAACTACTAGCCGTGATGATTTACCTCGCTTGTGGTGCATGCTTAAGTTTAATTAATTAATCGTGAGTTGCTTCGCTGTACCGATCTTCCTCCCACGCCCACCGACGAGCCTTAGCCGGCACCGTTATAAGGAGGTTGTGGAAGATCGAGGTATAGCGAAAGTGGTATTGTGAAACGATGCTCTTATTAAGTGGGCTCTGTAAGGTTCGAAGTATTATGGTCGAGTATTTGTCTCAGTACACAGCTATCGCGCATAACCATGGGGAACTTTCCTTAACGGGACCTGGCGCCCAGTGCTTTAAGCCGCCGAACACTCAACCTTTATACGCCGAGTTTAGTTTAACTTTTTAATTTTTTTTCTTTTTATCCATTTGCTTGCTATGTCGTACAACATCCGACTTATGTACCCCAAGCGCTCTCGAGCCAACCCGTGGTTTTACAAATAGAGCATTGTTTATGTACTGCTGCTAGATCAAGATACTTATATATAGCGAGTACTGCTTCTGTGTGTGGCACTAAATCGAAAGCTCTGTACGAAAGCTCATGTTACTACTGCATAGTTAAATGGAAGCTCTCGATTCCGAGCTTCACAATGCACAATGGTTCAAACAAGTTGGATTAAATTGGAGGCATCGGAGTCATTGGAGTTCACAAATGGGCCGAATGGGGCAACTCCTTCGGAATCAGTTAATCACTATTCAAAATGATGAACATACATATATCCATATAGATTGTACCCAATTGATAAATTTAATTATTTTCCGAATACACCTGAGCGGAAAAAAGTATTTGCATGGATTACAAAACAAATTTCCAATCTCAAACAAATATGGAATAAAAAAGTGAAAAGAGAAAAAATTCCAAATAATTTACCCTCGGCTTATATTCGTCACTTTTTAGCTAATCCATAAACGAAAAATATTAACAAATATTTTCCCTTTTCTTTCAGGGTATTCCTAATCCACTCCAACAACAAAGTTAGACACACAGCAAGAGCAGACGGGCAATGCTTGTGCTATGAGGCGCCGTTAATATATATTATGTACATACGTGCAGGATAGATACTCATTTTTAGAGACACATAAGATAAATTTGTTGACCTTTTTTTACTGGAGCCTACGCCATCTCGGAAAGCTTTTGAGAATTAAAATGAATAAAAACCAATTTTATCACGATAGAGGTTTACAAAATGATTTTTATAAAATAAACTACTTCCGGGATTAATCCAGTTTTTGGACCACTAAATGGGATCACCTTAATATTCATTATTGTGTTAAAATAATCGTGTAAAAACAAATTTCATTCAAGATAGAAGAGTCTCAATCTTAATGTTATGAAAGTAATTAAAACTTGTAAAATATTAACAAATTTGAAAAAAGAGCTCCGCTAACATTTACAAATATGTTTGGAAAACTTATGTACGAAAAATAATAAAAATTGGTGTGTACATGAAATTGAGGTTTTTGATTTAAAAAAAAAACGCAAAATCTTTTTCAAAAATCTAAGCCCGGCATCATTTGAACTGAAGAGTTTCTAATATTTTGCCGAAGGTTGCAAATCAATATCATAAAAACTGTGGAAAATAAAAAGGGGGAACAAAATGCTTACAAATTTATTCAGCCTTTAGCCGTTTGTTGTGTTATCGAATGAATGTAAAATGATAATCTAAAGAGTTGAGATTTTAAAAAAATTATTAAAGAGGGTGAGTTTTTTAAAATGTATTTCAAATTAATTAATTGTTTTCTGTTTCAGACACAAACATAGCAGCCAAATTTTTGACACATGGCAAGCTCAACAAAATTTACTCGAGAAGTGTCTGGGACACTGACATATATAATATGGACTGCTTAACTTTATATTTCATGTGGGCTCTATTGCTTATGTCAATAAAAATTCTTACGCCGGTGCCAACATTGAAAAAATCATTGGAGGAAGTTGAAAAAATTAGCGCGCAGCTCGTAAAGTGATTATAATAAAACGTTTCGAACTTCTGCTTCATATCTTATGAATATCTTGCCTTTGGTAAAGCAATTTTAGCAGTAATAAGCTTAAACAATTAATTTAAAAACATTTATTTGGACGGACCCATTTATTTATTTGTTGTTTACAGTTATCCTCAGTTGTTACTTGGTGCTTAGACCGAAAGTGTCAGCAATATATGTAGAAGTGAGCCCACTTTTTGCAGTGCATTTCCATTAACGTAGTCAGTCCATATTTTACATGACAGTGGTCTGGTAACTTTTGTTGAGTTATCCCCTCTACCGCATAAAAGTTTTTACTGATTTTTACTCAAAGATTTTTGCTTAAAAGTAAACAGACAGACCTAATTTATCGATAGTCGGTATGTTGTAACACTTTCGACAGGCGAATATTTCGATATGCTGAGAGGGGTAGTACAAGCAAAGATTACAAAATGTATGTAAATTGAAGAAATTAGATTTGTTACATTTTTTTTTAATTTATTCAATATAAATGATTTTATATATTAATTATATAGATTGTTCGAACTTGAAGTTATAAAACTTGTAAGAATATTTATTGAATTTAAAAATTAATAAAGCCCAGTATGCTAGAGCCAAGGAATTTTTGTTCCTATACAAAAACTATGTAAAAAAAGTGGAAAAACTAGGATTGGTCTAAGACCAATTCTTATGATACCCTAGATGAATGCCCGTATGAAATTTCGTATGGTCACCCATTTGAGCAATTTTGATTTTTTGCATTGGTTTCTAGCATATATTTCTAGAACGGCTCGTCGGACAGAAAAAATGATTATAACCATTTTCATAGGATTTCTTATTCTGAAGAAGCTTTTAGTACAATAAAAATATCTAGGACTGATCGTTTTCAAAGTATATGTAAAAAACCAAAAATTTTATATGGCAACACCAAGAAGGGGTTGCCCGATTTAGTCCATTTTTGAAATTTGATTTGCTATTACTATGAAAACACAATGTACTAAATTTCAGCTTTCTATGTCGACGTGTTCTCAGGTAGTGCCCAAATATATAGTGGAAAACGAAATTTTTGTATGGCAGCCCCACGAAGGAGTTGCCCGATTTGTCTCATTTTTGAACTTAATATTACTTTTTTTTTAATGACCGTGTACAAAATTTCAGCTTTCTAAGTGAACGCGTTCTCGAGTTATCGTGCGCACCGACGGACGGACGGACGGACAGACGGACATGCAAAAATCAAAATAACTTTCAATTTTATGCGGGGGTGTCCAATCCATTTTGCTCTACCATTATTATTTCTGTGCGTTACAAACGGAATGACAAACTTAGTATACCCTATAGATTTCATCTAGGGTATAAAAAGAAGTCATGGAATGCTCAAGGAAATTTTTTCTTTGCCGATTCCTTGAAGTAGTATGCTAGAGACAAGAAATTCGAACAGAAACCTACTTCCCGATTGACAAAAAGATTTCGTTCTTGTCGAAAAATCCATTTATGTCAATATTTCTTGAAGAAATAAGTACGCACTTATTTCTGTAAGGAATTTTGACGTATGTGGAATAATTGAAAAAGTAAAAGAAGGAACGGCGATTTTGCAAGAGGTGAATTTTAAATTGACAAATGGAATAAAAATTGTTTTACGTTTATCTTCATTTTTCATTCGAAATTATCTATTTCATCACTTTCTTACTTCTTTATTGTCTGAGATACCACACAATTATCAAATCCAAATTGTCAAAAATTTCTTCATCCAATGTGAACTTTTTTTCAAGAAAATGGAAAAGTTCCTTGACCGAATTCCTTGGCTCTAGCATACCGCACTTAAGGCAGTACATTTTGTTAGACATATCCATAACATAATACCGCTGTCTTAAAAATTTTCTTTTGTCCCGGCAATTAATTCTTTCGTCAACTACGTTATCCTCCACAAATAAATCCACTGCGCTTGAAAAATTCATAAATTCCAATTTTATTATTATTAAAATTTATCAACAACTAGAAAAAGAATCTATAAACGTCATTTGTGCTAGGGGAAAAAATTCGGAAATATAGTTTCGAAACAAGCAAAATCGCCTGTCGAACGAATATCTTATAACCACTGACTTATAACTGTTGTTATAAGTCAGTGTTTATAACATATCGCCAGATCGAAATCTTCGCTTCGATGATCGCTTTCGAAGCGAAGTTATAACATGTCACCACGGAATTCCATTCGAATTGCATGCTGCGTTGACAATATTCTATTATATCCTATATCCTATTCAATATACCTTGCTGCGTTGATGCATGCTGCACCGACTCTGAATTGGCCAGGCGTGAATTACAATTACAACTGATCAGTCGACTACGACTTTTCCCAAATGGTAAATACATGTTGTAAGATACAATTGCAACTTCGACTTCGACTGCGACTGAAACTAAACTTTGCTCAAACTGTAAAGCGTGAAACACAATTGGAGCGTTTCAGCCAGCTTGAGATTTGTTGACTATGTAAATCAATGTAGAAGCACACAATTGGAGCTTTAACTTTTTTGCCAGCTTCAAGCTGGCTTGAGATTTATTTGATCAAATTGCAAATTTCAAGCCCAATGACAGCCAACTTGTCGAATATTAGATGAGAATGGCTTCTGTTGACACATTTAAGAAGTAAACAGCTACCAAAAATGTCAAAATGGAAGAAAACTTATAGAGTTAGTAAAAGATAAGCAATTTCTGTGGGACATCAAAAAAACTCAGTATTATTTTTGCATATAACTGGTACATCTCAAAAACTATCCAAAAAAAGCATGAATTTATCGTAGTTTTGGAAAATCGGATACATTTCTATCTTTCTTTAATGCCACTTATGAATAAAAGTTTTCACCATAAACTAGTTAAAGCTGCAAATGTCAAAAACATCAATTGTGTTCAGGTCGGCTTTTCCAGTCGAGTTTAGCAGAAAGCTGGCGATAAAGCTGCTTGAAACGCTTCAATTGTGTTTCAGCCTTAAGGCGTGAATTACAATTACGATCGATCAGTCGACTACGAATTTGCCCAAATGTGAAATGCATGTGGTAAGATACAATTGCAACTTCGACCTGCGACTAAAACAAAACTTTGCACAAAGTGCAAAGGTGGTGTTGGCTACGGCCAACTTCAGTTCAATCACAGAAGTCGGGACTTTTGCTTTGTTCAAGCAGTTGAAGCTTTAATTTAATTACAAATTTCAACTCAGCGCCGACTATGACTTAAAATCAAGTCGCAGTCGACAGATCAGTCGTAATTGTAATTCACACTTTAAGAGTGTCGCCCTCTGAGCACTGATACATATACGTATAGTATTAAGCATGTGCTTCCTGTGAACAATAATGGCACAAATGTTATCAAATTTATTTTAGTGTCTCTAGCTCATATTAGCTGCGTTTTTTTATCTCTCTAATCTCATCCGGCTCAGTTTTATGTACGTAAAACAACAACAATGCATGACACATTGTTGTTATTTTACGTACATAAAATTGAACCTGATCAGATCAGAGAGATAAAAAAAGGCAGCTATTGCCCTGGTAGCCCAATCCTCATAAGCGCTCTGATGAACTCATGATGATTGGTTGGATGAATGTAATGATGATTTTTGTTCTTTCACCGGGACTAAACTCATTTATATACTTCGCATTCATATAATGAGCAATTTAATGATTGCCCTTGTGAATAAATCAAATACCTCATTGATGAGCATAATCATGATTCTCATAGATGAGTAAATCGAATACCTCATCGCTGAGCGTAATTATGATTATCAGGGGTGAGTATATCATATATCTCATCGCTTAGCGTAATCATGATTATCAGGGGTGAGTTAATCAAATACCTCATCACTGAGCGAAGTCATGATTATCAGGGGTGAAAAGTTTTCAAATTCAGAAAATAAAATCCAGAAAAATAAGCTCATATAATATACGTACGTATTATTTAACATAAAAGACAAAAACAAAAATTCAAATGCGTATTAATGAAAAAAACAAAAAAGCAAAATTGAGATTCATATTTGGAAAAAAAAATATGTCTTCTTGATAGCAGCTCGTCGAGACTATCTGCGGTACTCGTTTGTTTTTTTCTATAAAAATTAATCATTTAGACTTACAAGTACGTATGCAGAACTGGACAGATAAAAAAATAATACCTTGCTAAACATGTGGTCGTGGGCCGATTATAGCGGTTGTGTACCAATAAAATATCCTTGCGTAGTTCAGCTTCATATTCATATATTCATATCCGATAAGTTTCTAAAAAGCCAATGTTAAAGTGTAAGGGTGATTAATTAAAATAATATTTGTTGATGTAGTTCAAACTTCAAACGATTTTATTACTCTTCTCAATGGGTAAGAAAATCATAAAACCTGAAAGTGCATCAGTAAGTCCTCCGCCCGTACCCGAAATGAAATGCATGTTATCACCTTTTCTCCTAGAAACCTTAATGCATGGGTTGAGATATAATCTCACCGCAGGTCATGCAGATGAGTTGACGCTTCTAAGTAAATTGTAACAATAGCAATTATGACTCATTGATTTGGGATTATCACGCGAGTTACGTTACCTCACCTTAATACAGGAAACCGATATTCAGTTACAAGTCAAGACTGTCTCTACACAAATAAAATTCCTATACGAACCTGATCCATTCCTCCATATTTTCCACATTTTCCCACATTCCCAGACTTACCTGCAAAATAAACAGAAAAAGACAATTTAATTAAAAGCTTATCAAAAGTTAATTCGTGGGAACAATGATTAGGTAACCAGTTTTAACTATGAGAATTTTAGAATTAAAAGAAACCAGTCTTAAGACCGACGTGAATTTATTCGCAAGTAATTAAGAAAGCTTGAATATACATAGTAAAAGCTCATATATATATATATATGTGGGAATTCATTAATAACTATTCGTAACTTCTACCCTACCAAACTACTTCTAACCACCAAATGAAAAACGACGGCAACACTGCAAATAATAAAAAAAGCTTCGCTGTCATTTGAAAGAAAAAGAAGAAGATTCGATATTCAGCATTCAGTCAACGAAGAAGTATTTTTCTTGAACGTGGAAAGTAAAATTGAAGTAAATTCCAGTAAATGTTAACTTTGTCATTTTTTTTATTACAATAAATTTGTTGTATCGTTTTATATAAATTTCCATTATTACAAATAATTAAATTTAGAATCAGTGAATTAATAAACATTGTATTTTGAAGTTTGATTATTCGGTCTTATTAATTTTGGAAATCCCACAATTGGGGGCTCAACCAAACAACGCCAAGTGGAATTTTTTGGTATAATTCCAAAGCAGTTAAGGTGTCATCAAGGATCAGCGTGGGATCAACATCAAAATTAGCGGAACATCTAAAGAAAATCAAAAAAAAAAAGAGGATTGGCATAAACTTTTGAAGGTTAAATACAGTGGTCAGGTACAAAAAGATTTAATTCTAATATTAATATTAAATCATTAAAATTTTTCGTATTTTATCAAAATAATCATCATCCTTAAACATGCCTGACGATGGTAATAAACAAACTGTGGAAGAACAATTAAATCTATTAAAAGAAGAAAATAAAAAACTTAAAGAAAAGTTGAGAAAACAGCAACTGGAAAGAGAATTGAAAGAAAAAGAAATTAAAGAGAATGCAGAAAAGGCTCAGAAAAAAGACGAAGAATTGAAAACATTACACAAAATAGTACAACTACAAACAGAAAATAAAAAGCTGGATACACAAATCGTAATAACAAATGAACAACATAATAAATTAACAACTAAAGAAGAAAAACCAGAAATAGACAAGTTAACTGCAGAATTAGAACAATTAAAAGTAGAAGTACAACAACGAAACAATCTTGAAAGCACAACAAACGAAAAACACGATAAAGAAAGAATTTCGTTCAAAGATATATTAAATATATTACCTGAATTCAGTGGAACTGATGAATATGATGTCGAATCATGGATAAGAGATGTAGAAAATACATCAAAAGAATTTAAATGGAGTAACTTACAACAAACTATCTTTGCTAAAAGACTACTGACGGGAACAGCAAAACTGGCTTTACGATCGAATCCAAATCTAAATAATTGGGAAGAATTAAAAACATTTTTAAAACAAGAATTCAAAATTAGAATAACATCAGCAGAAATACACAAAAGATTATTACATAGAAAACAAGAAAGAAATGAAAATATACAAGAATATTTTCTGAAGATGAGAGAAATAGCGGCAAGAAATCCATGTATAGACGAAGAAACGATAATACACTATGTAATAAAAGGAATAAACGACAATCCTAGAAACAAAAGTCTACTATTTGAAGCAACAAATTTTGAAGAATTTAGAGAAAAAATACCAATATATATGAAATACAAAGACAGTTTAAAAAGTTTATCAAATACAACACAAGAATATACAACAAGAAAACCAGATATACAAAAACATGATAGCCAATCGAAAGTTGTACAATCAAGATGTTATAATTGTGGAAAAACAGATCACTTTAAAAATGAATGTCCACAAAATACACCGAAATGTTTTAAGTGTAATGAATTCGGACACATCGCAAAGAATTGTACAACAAAATCAATCAAATATATCGAATCTGGTAAAGATATACAAAAAGTAATTAAAATAAATAACGTAGAAATTTCGGCTTTAATCGACACGGGCAGCGACATCAGTATAATAAGAATTGAAGATTTTCACAAGATTAATGCACCAGAAGTAAACACATCAGAGTGCAAAATACAAGGTCTGTCAGGTGAAACAATTGAAACACTAGGTTCTTTTAAAGCAACTGTAGAAATAGATGACAACACATACATAACACAAATGTACGTTGTATCAGGAACGAATTTAAAAACAGCAACAGTAATAGGAAGAGATATACTGAACGGAACAAACATTAAATTAACAGATGATAATATCAAAATAAGTAAAATATACCCAGAATTAAAATCGTGCTACAACATTACATCTGAAAAAGAAGAATTAAAAATAGGAAATAAAAATTATTTAATCGAAATAAATAATCTAGTAAAAAAGTATAAACCAGAAAATAAATACAAAGATACTGATGTTAAATTAAAAATCATTTTATCAGACGAAACACCAATTAAATTACGTCCACGAAGAATGGCTCCATTAGAAAAAAAAGTCATAAATGAGCAAATTAAAGAATGGCTTGAATTGAAAATAATACGACCAAGTGAATCAGAGTTCTCAAGTCCAATACAGTTGGCAAACAAAAAAGACGGCAGTAAAAGATTATGTATAGATTACAGAAAATTAAACAAAATAGTAATCAAAGATAGATACCCACTGCCTTTAATAGAAGACCAAATTGATTCCTTAAGTAAAGCCAAAGTATTTTCAACACTTGACTTAAAAAATGGATTCTTTCATGTCGAAGTTGATGAAGAAAGTAAAAAATATACATCTTTTGTAACTCCATCAGGACAATTCGAATTTAATAGAGTACCATTCGGATTGTGCACGTCACCCACAGTTTTCCAAAAATATATAAATAGAATATTTCAACAATTAATCGAAAAGAAATTCGTTCTGGTATATATGGATGATATAATAATACTTTCAGAAAACTACGATGAAGGAATGAAAAGATTAAGAGAAGTCATGAAACTAGCCGAAGAATATGGATTAGAAATCAAATGGTCTAAATGTCAATTTTTATGTAATGAAATTGATTATTTAGGATTTAAAATAAATGATGGTAAAATTACACCATCAGAACTAAAAACGAATGCAGTTAAACAGTTTCCAGAACCAAAATCAGTTAAAAAAATACAAAGTTTCCTAGGTCTTACAGGATTTTTTAGGAAATTCATAAAATCATATTCACTGATAGCCAGACCATTAACGAACTTATTAAAGAAACAATCAGAATTTAAATTTGGTATTCAAGAAAAACTAGCATTCAATCAACTTAAACAATTATTGTCGGAACAACCAGTACTCACGTTGTATATACAAGATTCGGAAACTGAAATTCACACGGATGCGTCGAAATGGGGATTTGGTGCAGTTTTATTACAAAAAAGAGAAGATAATCTGTTTCATCCAGTATGCTATCATAGTAAAAAAACATCACCAGCCGAAGAACGGTACAGTAGCTATGAACTAGAAGTTCTAGCTATAATTTCAGCACTCAAAAAATTCAGAGTATACGTTCTAGGAATTAAGTTTAAAATATTTACAGATTGTTCAGCATTTAAGCAAACCATGGAGAAACAAAACATACTACCACGAATTGCAGGATGGGCTTTAGCCTTACAAGAATACGATTATCAGTTGGAACATAGACCTGGCGTAAGAATGAAACACGTAGACGCATTAAGCAGAAACCCAGTCGTAATGGTCATAACAAATCAATTTTTGAACAAAATAAAACATGCTCAAAATAACGATACAGAATTACAGCTAATAAACAAAATATTAGAAAACACAGAAATCTACGACGGTTATTTTAAACAAAACGATATAATATATAAAGATGGTAAAGACGGTAAATTATTATGTATCCCGAAAAATATGCAAACTGAAGTAATTAAAAATATTCACGACGATGGCCATTTTGGGTACAAAAAAATGAAAGACTTAATAAGCCGAGAATATCATATATCTCGTCTAAAAGAAAGAGTTGAAAATTGTCGAAGAAATTGTGTCCGCTGTATTTTAGCAGATAAAAAAGCAGGTAAACCAGAAGGGTATTTAAGCCCAATTCACAAAAATGAACAGCCACTAGATACCTACCACATCGATCACCTCGGTCCAATGACGAATACCACAAAGAAGTACTCATACATTTTATGCGTAATTGATGCTTTTTCCAAATTTTGCTGGATTTATCCAACAAAATCAACAACAACATCAGAAGTATTGCAAAAGTTAAATCTACAGAAGGATACTTTTGGCAATCCGAGAAGAGTAATTACAGACAGAGGAACAGCGTTTACATCAAACGAATTTAAAGAGTACTGTGAAATAGAAAATATAATTCATTTGCAGATAGCCACCGGTATTCCAAGAGGAAATGGACAGGTAGAAAGAATCAACAGAATGATTATACCAATCCTAACAAAAGTTACAATAGATGAACCAGCGAAATGGTATACATACACCGGAAAATTACAACGTTGCATTAACGCAACATATCAAAGAAGTATTGGAATATCGCCATTCGAATTATTAACAGGCGTACCAATGAGGAATAACGCAAATACAACATTAGCCGAAGCAATAGATGAAGAATTCAAAAATGCATTTATAAACAATCGTGAAGAATCGCGTGAAACAGCACGAATAAATATCGAAAACATACAAAACGAAAATCGGAAAAATTATGATAAAACGCGAAAAGCTGCAAAAAATTATAAATTAGGAGATTTAATTGCCATAAAACGTTGCCAATTTATAAATAATACTAAAATCTCTACTAATTTTATAGGTCCATACAAAATTACAAGATGTTCAGAACACGATCGTTATCACGTAGAAAAAGTTGGCACACACGAGGGGCCAAACAAAACAATCACAAGCGCTGACAATATGAAGAGTTGGTATGACATCACTAGCACCGACGAGGAGGAAGACTTCCTGGGCTTCGAAGAAGAATAGTACCAAAAAGATGTTAAAAAATTTATACTAAGATTTTAAAAGATGTACCAAAAGATGATTCTAAAAGATGTACCCAAAAGATGTTAAAAAAGTTTATACCAAGATTTTAAAAGATGTACCAAAAGATGATTCTAAAAGATGTACCCAAAAGATGTTAAAAAAGTTTATACCAAGATTTTAAAAGATGTACCAAAAGATGATTTTAAAAGATGTACCCAAAAGATGTTAAAAAAGTTTATACCAAGATTTTAAAAGATGTACCAAAAGATGATTCTAAAAGATGTACCCAAAAGATGTTAAAAAAGTTTATACCAAGATTTTAAAAGATGTACCAAAAGATGATTTTAAAAGATGTACCCAAAAGATGTTAAAAAGTTTATACCAAGATTTTAAAAGATGTACCCAAAAGATGTTAAAAAGTTTACACCAAGATTTACCTAAAATGAAGACTTACCTAAGATGATAAACAATTTCTTAAAATAAAGTTAATTACCAAAGATGAAGAATACTTACCAAAGATGTTCAAAAAATTACCAAGTTACCTACCTATGATGCCTAATAATAAATTCACGTAATGACGTCCACAAATTTCATATTTTCGAGGGCGAAAAGACTATCAGGATGGCCGATTGTGGGAATTCATTAATAACTATTCGTAACTTCTACCCTACCAAACTACTTCTAACCACCAAATGAAAAACGACGGCAACACTGCAAATAATAAAAAAAGCTTCGCTGTCATTTGAAAGAAAAAGAAGAAGATTCGATATTCAGCATTCAGTCAACGAAGAAGTATTTTTCTTGAACGTGGAAAGTAAAATTGAAGTAAATTCCAGTAAATGTTAACTTTGTCATTTTTTTTATTACAATAAATTTGTTGTATCGTTTTATATAAATTTCCATTATTACAAATAATTAAATTTAGAATCAGTGAATTAATAAACATTGTATTTTGAAGTTTGATTATTCGGTCTTATTAATTTTGGAAATCCCACAATATTTGTGTATCATCTTGGTTTACTCCGAAGAGGAACTAAAGTTTGTAATAAAGATAATTATATTTGTGTATCATCTTGGTTTACTCTAAAGAGGAACCAAAGCTTGTAATAAAGATTGTTATATAAAAGTGTACACACATAGTTTTCGTGAATATATATTATATATGATTGTTCAGTACAGTGGAAATTGTGTTTTATTTAACGAAATCTATCCTCTGTGTTTTTTTTACTACCAACCTTAAAGGAAAAAGTTAATTGGCGCAGTCGGTAGGATTCTTTTCAAAAGAAAAAGAATCCAGTGATCGAACCTCAAATCAGAAAACATAGTAGTGACTTTAAAATTAGTTGCTGCGAAGAAACGAGATTTGTGGTTTATGATTGAAGGCAGAGAAGCAGTTTTTGATTTAAGGAGAAACATTCGTCAAGACGTAATGGCATAACAGGAAATACAGGATTTACAACAAGCCGTTCAGGAACTAAGGGAGCAGCACCAAAAGGAAATTGCTGCCCTCAGGCAACAACTCGCTCAACCTATTGCTCAACCTGCAGGACAATTGTTCCAGCTATCAGTGGACCAAATCTTAAATATGTGCCAGAATATAAAAACTTTTCATGGAAAAGGAGACTACTCGTTACAGGAATTCATCAGTGCCGTGGAGAATGTTGGAGCTCTGTGTGGGAACAACATTACGCTTTTACAACATGGCCTTGAGATGGTGTTTAAGGAGAAAATCCAAGGAGAGGCCAAGCAATGCATTCAGCGACTGAATTGTTTTTAAAAATTAGAGCAATAAATTTCCAATTAAATGAATTATACGAGTTTGACGATAGTAAACCGACAAATTATAAGAATAATTTGACTATCAGAGCCAGCTTAACACAAGCTCGCTGCATGGACACGTTTAATAAATAAATGTCTCAACAATACATGCGTTTCATCATTTAGTCGGTGTTAGTACTAGTATGTTACACTAAACATACACCGAACACCGGATAAAATGGCATGCAACATAGAACAAGACAATTTAAAAAAGTTAATTAAAACAAAATTAAATATTAAATAGGCCTTTTTTTAAAACATGCTTAGGGACGTCAACAACAAAATTCTCACCCATATTATTGACAGTAATACACATGCGATTAATAGGTTCATACATGCTAAAGTTAGACCTTGAGGAGTTAACATGCAACAGAGGTAGCCTTCTCAAATTCTGGCTACTATCACGGAAAGAGATTTTGTTACGTAACAATAGAGAATCAATATTCGCGTTTAAGAGTTGATGCACAAATGTTACATCGGCAACCAAGCGACGTTTCTCAAGCGAGTGCATATTCAAAAGCTTCAAGCGATCCTCGTAGGGTGGAAGAATTAAAGAATTATTCCAGGGTAGATGCCTGAGAGCAAATCGTAGGAAGTTCCGCTGAACAGACTCGATACGGTCGATGTGTGTACCGTAAAATGGAGACCAGACCTGGCTAGCATACTCAAGAAGTGGTCTCACAAAGCAAGTGTACAAACGCAATGTTATGGTAGGATTTGAAAACTCTCGGGACGTTTTATAAAGCCCAGCATAGAACTACTCTTTGAAACCATGTAGTTTATATGGGAGATAAAATTCAATCTGTGGTCACATTTGACACCCAAGTCACAGAGAGAGTCCACACGGCGAACCGAGGAATCCGAGAACTCATAATCATAAGTGATTGGTTTCTGATTCCTGTGGAAAGTCATAACCTCACATTTGTTGATATTGAGTACCAAATCATTGCTCTTGCACCAATTGTAAAATTTTTGAAGGTCACCCTGTACCTGTTCACAATCGTTAACAGATTTAATCTGAGCGAAAAGCTTAATATCGTCAGCATAAATCAAGACCTTACAGTACCTCACAACAGAGACAATGTCGTCAATAGACAGAATAAAGAACAACGGGCCCAAGTGACTCCCTTGTGGTACGCCAGACGAAGCCTTCAATACTCTAGAATGGAATGGCGGAATAAGATTTGGTATGTTCTGTTATCTAAATAAGACTCCGTCCATTTTAGAAATATTGGGGGAAACCCATATTTTTCCATTTTAAACAGTATCACGGAGTGAGATAACTTGTCGAACGCCTTACTAAAGTCTGTATAAATGCAATCTGTCTGATAGCCTTTTGCAAACCCGCAAATGGGATCCGAGACAAATTCCAACAAATTAGTGGTTGTAGACCTGCCCGAAATAAACCTATGCTGGTTTAGAGAGCAAATTCTTACAGGAAGATGATAGTTGAGAGTAAATGATAGATTCGAATAATTTGGGCATGCAAGATAATTTTGCAATAGGTCTATAGTTAGAAATTTCATTTTTACTACCTTTTTTGTGGATAGGTATGATAAAGGAGTTTTTCCATAGCTGCGGGAAACAACCACTATCGAGCGATTTTTGGAAGATAATTCTCAGCGGAGCTACCAGGGCGAGGCAGCATGAATTAAAAAAGGCTGGAGGGATCCCATCAGGACCAGTTGTGAAGTCATTTGGAAGCCCATTAATATGATCCAGTGTATCCTCTTCTGTAATTGAAGGGATAGTGAATGAAACGTTATGGGAATCATTCATATGACTGAAGTTGCCATTTTGAGGTTGAAAATTTGATGAGGCAAAGGCATTGTCAAAAAATGAAGCAAAGATATCGCAAATTTCAGACGAATCATCACTAGCAGAATCCTTGTACCTCATGGTATTGGGGTAGTTGTCCGTTTTTTTCTTCATATTAATAAACTTAAAAAACATGCGTGGGTCACTAAATAATTTCGTACGCATCCTTTGAACGAATAGCCTACACCTAGTCATGTAGTCTGTGGGCGCCACGTGATTTTTCTATCGCCGGATAAATCACGAAACCGTACGTCTAACCAGTAAATTCCACCTGCAACTTCACTGTACCAAAACCAAAAGTGGTATAAAAAAAAATTAACAGGCAATACCTGGACCCATATAAAATATATTGAAGGAAAAAATATTATTACAATGTCGCTACGAGATGCTGATACAACCAAAGATTCGGTATATACTAAACAAGAACAAAAGGAATATCCTCATTACGGTATTATGCTAATCAACCACACACCAAATATCGCAGATAAAATATATATAGATATATATACTCAGATATCGCGAATACAATATATATATATACTAAAGAATTTCAAATATCGTAAATAAAATATATATATATTCAAAAAAAAAATTTCAGAGGTTTAATTGTTTAATTGTACGGTAAATGAAATACTCATCTTGATTTTCTGCTGTTAATTGCTGCCCTTGTGTCCTATATACCTAACGGATCTTTTGGTCCGTCGACAAATGTAGTGCCCGTTTGTCCAAAATCCCTCGTCCTCTTTCCTTCTCTTTCTTTTATAATCTTTCCCTTTTTCTTTTTATAACTTTTCCTTTTTTCCTTTTTATAACTTTTCCTTTCGGGTTTTCCTATTTTTTTTTGCACATTAAGTTTTTCCTTATATGGTTCCTCCTTTTATTGAAGTAGACGTTCTTAAAGACAAAAGACTCAACTCACACTCGGCAGACCAAATTACACTTTTTTGTGCTCCCTTAACCTTTTACTTCTTGTCCAAGAATGTCACTTGAGTACCGTCCCCCACTACAATTTTAGCAAGTGCGTTCGCACATTATGATTGACACAGAAGCCTACAAATGTTTGATTCTGTTAGGTA
Organism: Dioctria linearis; assembly: GCA_963930735.1. Classification (NCBI taxonomy): domain Eukaryota; kingdom Metazoa; phylum Arthropoda; class Insecta; order Diptera; family Asilidae; genus Dioctria; species Dioctria linearis. Next base: position 130,762,007 of record OZ005742.1, on the reverse strand, counting down.
TTTCTGTTGCGTTCACGCGTTCACACGGTGCTGCTTGCATGATTGGTATTATGGTTATGCTATTATATTTGTGTATGTATTATACGTACATTTATTAGGTTATTTCTTTTTAAGTATTCGGGACTTTTGCATGCTAGTTATTATTGCATGTTTTTACATAGTCCGCCTTAGTTTGTTCCTTTGTATTTACAAGTTTAATTTATTTATTTATATTATCCGGTTTTGTTCTACTGCTGCATGTTGGTAACTTAAGCTGTTTCTTGTATTATCACACTTTAGATTGTATTGTTGTATGTCCAAACCTTAACGTATATGTTTTGATTGTTAAACTTTTAAGTTTTATTAACGTAGCTGTTATATTATTGGACTTCAGTCTTTTTGGTTGCCCGGTCATGATTTCACATAGCCTTTTTGTTGCACGGTCATGATTTCACATGGTTGTTTAAGTTATTCACATATTACTATTTTATTAATTAATTTTTTTTTTTTATATATAAGGGATCCTGGACTACACTTCCGTTTCAAATACAAGTTCCCAAAGCTAGTTAGCGTTACGTTTACTACAATTATTACCAAGGTAAGGAGCAGCAAATTAAGCAGTAGAGAGAGAGAGTAAATTAGTAGAAGTTAACGCTTTCGAAGTGTGTGGCTGATTGACGTTTGGTGGAAATTAAATGATTAAATGCTAAGTTCCAATTAAATGCAATTTTCCAGATTAGTTATTAAGACTTAATATTTCAAAATTTGAATGGGCAGCTTGGAGCAATTAAAGTTAAAGTATAGAATTCAATGTCTAACAATCCGTACGTTAAGCATCTCTATCCCAATTTATACAATTCAAAAGATAAGTAGATTAAAAAAAATTATGTAAATACATGAATCCTAAACTAATTAATTTTACAATTTTTGTTTTAGACTACGGTATAGGTACCATTCACTGCAGATTAGCGATCTTCTTTCCGGATATTAAATAAATTCAGCTCTGACGTCTCGTTGGCGGATACTAATAAAATTCAGCTCTGATGGTTTGATTCAGGTCTGATGTTTTGACTATTTCGATACAGGATACTAATTAAATTCAGCGCTGCCATCTCTATCTCACAACGCAATTAAAAATTCGACGAGTATAGTCTTGGCACCCTTTGATAGATCTCCCATGATATCTTCATGGACTAAGAGCGGTAGAGCCGACCCAAGGTGATCAGAAAGTCAATGCCTAAAAGAAAGTTATCTGCAGTATTACTAGTTCGAACACAAAAAAATATTATGTTTAAGGACGGACTTCTACATAAATACATTACGCAAACAACAATCTTCCTCCGGGACCGTAACACACCTCCCCTTCCTCCGAGAGATTTTGTAGAAATCGTCTTTAAGATCGGAAGCAAGTAAGGGCACCTATCGAATGCGATATTATTACTCCGTGACAGATATCACCCTATGCCTGTGAAGAGTGAATTTGGTCTGAGCGTTTCACCGACAAAACCAATCACTTCGAAATTACGCCTATGGTGACTACTAAACCCATACTGAGCAATGATAACGCCTCTCCTCTTTTATATATACATATGTAGAACATAAATCGAATGTTCCCAGTTTGCTTTCTATACGTATATATGAAATTCTCTGTCGTTAACTTGTCATTTAAAAGTCAACAAACACACTTGTAATTCACACATTATCAATATATAAAAAAAATTATTTTAGTTTTCCAATAGAACTTATAACCTAACTAAACAATAGTATTTCCCCTTTTTTTCTTATATAAAATTTTCTGTTTCATTCTTAGGAGTAAGGGATGACAAATTCAGAACTCCTTAGCAAAAAAAGCTTCCGCCTTTAATTGAGTCTTTGCAAATTTTCCTTCTTCTCTTTATATTGCTCGCAAATGTAAAGATCTTTTACGTACGGGTTTGATATAACCCAAGGTAAATTCATACATTCTAATCTAACTTTCCGATTAAAGGAAAGTGTTTATATTGCGATCAAGCTCCTTTGCTTGCCCGCGACTTCCATAATGTGGTATATTAAGGTACTCAACCTTAATAGGATTTGTGCCTTAAGGTACTCAACATTAAAGCAGTGTTTCTAGTGGCGAAGTGTATTGAGGTACTCAACCTCAATATAAAAACAGTTGTAAGTATTGAAGGTACTCAACCTTAATACGATATCGATGAAAATTCGCCAAATAAATCTCGCGACTACTGACGAACAACTAATAATTTATTTTCTCAAAAACTTCCTTTTTTTATACAAATTATCCACTGAAAATCCAAAATATCAAATTCAGCAACAATTCTAAATTATTTTCTTCCCATAGTCACATGAAATCAGATATATATATTTTGCTTACCTACCTATAAAATAATTGTCACTGCGCCTTCTGTTATCACAGTTCTCATGCAATATGATCTTGTTTACTTGCATAGTGCAGACAATTTCATGAGAATTGTGATGGGCAGCGGTGAGAAATTAATTGTAAGCAGATTTACAATTAATGAAATTTAAGTTTTTGGTATGTAAAGCTAAGGAATGTGCTACAATACTATGCATATGGCTAGGCTTGAACATTCTCCCCGCGTTGAGCTGGCTCAAGATCTTCTGATTGTAATAGGTCCAGGGAAGTGGTTCTTGGCAATGGTACGGGTGGTCTAGGTTGTATTGTTTATATCTCCATGTCACATATACGATAAGAGCCAATATTAATAGCAAACTTGTGTAGCCAATGGTGTATTGATGAGTATCATGAAAGTTGATGTCCTTGGGAGCTAGTCTTTCCCTTTCCTTGAGTGAGTTGATTCTCATTTGATGTTCTTGGATGTCTTGCATGATGCCTTGTGCTGGGGAGACCCTCAATGCGAGGTCGGTGTTGGTGTTGTTTAGTGTACGGATAAAGTCGGTGAATCTTGGTGTGGTAATAAATTGACCTTCTGAGTGGCTGGAGATAATGTTGTGGCCCCTTATAGTGGTAGATTCATCTCGGACAGAGCATTGTGGGCTTAATTCTAATATACCTTCGAGGACTTCTTGATGAACTGACCATTCACAAACAATATTGATGGTTGTTCGTGTTGGCATCAAGTATATCCAATGATTGGGGGTGGCTAATTGTATCCATCGAAGGGAGTGAGCTGATGTAAGAAAACAGTTTCTTGGTGTTGATTGTGTCAGCAGACTGATCTCGCACAGGCTATGATTGGACTGTTTGTTATAGATCGGATGATGTTGCTTGCAGATGAATCCTGATTCACCTACTCGGCATGATCTTAGTTCGTTCTCTTGTAGAGGATAATACTGATCTCTATGGAGATTGATTATCAAGAATTCTGTTGATGGTTGAATCATCATGAGACTGTTGTTCCTTAAAAATGGTATTGACACCAAGTGCATTTCAAATTGTTCAGATGTAAATAATGGTAGAGTTAACCGAAATATCATGTGGCTAGGACTGGCTCGTCCTTCAACTGACATGATGCTGTACAATTTTATCAAGTCCTCAGGTTTCGCCGGCAATCTCAGTGATGATGTGAGATGCTCTTGAATATGACTGAGCTCCTTGTTGAACTGTCTTGGCGCCAATAGGTAAGGATTTATTTTCCCTTGATGAGTATCAATTAGTACGTCCCACAGAGTTGATTGGATCCGTTGATAATTATTGATAGCCATTACTAACCGGAGCGAAAGTGTTGTAAATATTTGTGTTATTCTTAGCTGGTGGGCTTCATGTGTTAGGTTGTTGAGTTGAGAGATGGTTGTATTAAAATATTTGTGAAACTCCATGAACTGGCTCTCTGTCCTTTCTTGTGACCTTTTGATTATATAGGCAGTTGAGTCAATTACTGAGGTTTGGTTCTTAATGAGCTCTAGAAGATAGTGAGCATTGCTCTTCATATTTTCAATTACTTCAGACATCTGGTTGGCATATTCTGAATCTAAAACCCCAAATAAGGAGTTGGCCAGACTGCCTATAATGTTTAAGGGAGCTCTTTTTGTTCTCGATCGCACCTTTTTATGACTATGAAGTAGGAGCTCATTACCATTCTGCATTTCGGTTAGGAAACCTTGAAATTGGTTTAGGATAGGCTCGCAGAATATCTTGGCAGTAATTATGTTGCAAAGATTACTCAAATTGCTTATGCCACAACGTATAGCTTCGTATTCTTCCCAAACTGGGCTCATGTTGTAGTGCACTACGAGCGTCCATTCGTTGGATATGAGCTGCCATTGGGTTGTGGGAAGATTTTCTTCCTTTATGACCACCATCATTCCTGGACGAGCATTATTTGATTGTTTTTTCCACTTGTAACGATGTTGTAACTGGCTGAGGTATTCCTTGGACCATCTTTGCCAGAACTGAGTTTTTAGAATGAGCACTTGTTTCCATCGCTGTGAAAGGCTGATCCTTGAAGGTTGTGCATTTGGATCTGCAGCGGTCGTGAGTGGCTCTCCTATTAAGAAATGTCCAGGAGTGAGAGCGGTTAGATCGTTTGGGTCACTAGATAATGGCGTTAATGGCCGAGAGTTCAGAATGGCCTCAATTTCGATCATAAGTGTTTCAAGTTCCACATATGTCAATGAGGCTGATCCGATGTTTCGTTGCAGGAAATATTTGGCTGACTTCACTGCGGCCTCCCACAAGCCGCCAAAATGTGGAGCTCTAGGTGGAATGAAATGAAACTGAATTCCTTTAGCTGTGCAATATGAGGTTATTAATTGTTGTGAGTCTCCATGGTGAAGGTTTTTTTCAAGTTCCTTGAGCTGGTTCTTTGCTCCTACAAAGTTAGTAGCATTGTCGCAGTACAGATTGCAGCAACTTCCTCTTCTTCCAACGAAACGCTTAAGGCATCCTATAAATGCTGCTGTACTCAGATCACTTGCAACTTCGAAGTGTACTGCCTTCGTTGCAAAGCAGCAAAAGACTGCAATATATGCCTTCTGAGGACGTTTGCCTCTCAGATTAAAATGAATCCAAATAGGTCCTAAGAAGTCTACTCCAGCGTTTGTACAAGGTCGTGCTGGTTGTATTCTGTGTGCAGGAAGGTTCCCCATGAATTGGTTGAGGAGTTTTGGTTTGGCCTTGGCGCATCGGATGCACTTCCCAACTATTGATCGAGCGATAGTTTTACCCTTGATGGGCCAATGTCTTTGGCGCGTTGTAGCCAGGAGTGTCTGTGGTGCACAGTGTAGATTGCTTTCATGAAGATGTGTCATCAACAGCTTAGTAAAGGTATGTGCGTATGGAAGTAGTATTGGGTGTTTTGCATCCAAGGGTAAATTAGCTGCTTCCAATCGCCCTCCTACTCTGATTAAGCCTTGGTTGTCTATGACTGGAGACAAACTGCTCATAGGACTGCTGTTATGGACGTTCCCCGTACGATGTAATTGTGATAATTCTTCCCTGAATTCCCTTTGTTGAATTGATTTGATGATGATTGTGGTTGCCTCGTCAAGTTCCTTTGTTGTTAATTGTGGGTTTCTGTTGCGACAGTGATGGACAGGTCGACAATTTCGTGTGAATCTCAAAACATAACCAACAATTCGTTGCCATCGACTGAAGTTATTGTGATGTTCAATGGTGTTTACAAAGTGTGAATCTTCACTAAAGACTGTCAGAATAATTTTCGGGCGCCTTTTTTCCAGGTCCGTATCTGATTTGATGTATTGTGGAGGCCAGTGGGTTTCTGTGCCATGAAGGAATAGAGGACCATAAAACCAAATGTTCTGAGAAGCTAGTTTTTCTGGATGTACTCCCCGCGATACCAGGTCGGCCGGATTCTGTTTTGAGCTTACATACCTCCATTGGTCTGGTGATGATATTTCTTGAATAGACACGATCCGGTTGGCGATGAATGTATGATATAATGCCGGATCCGAATTGATCCAGTCCAATGTGATTTTTGAATCAGTCCAGTAATAGCATTGGACGTCCTTCAAGTTTAGATCGGATTTGACTCGGCTAGCTAATTCTGCAGTCAGTTTTGCTGCGCACAACTCTAGTCGTGGAAGAGTGCATGGTTTGGCTGGAGCTACTCTTGATTTAGAGCATAGGAGTCGCACGATTGTAACTCCTTCCTGGTTTATGGAACGTAAGTATATTGCAGAACCATAGGCCTTCTCAGATGCGTCAGCGAAGGCATGCAGTTGTACTGATACTGGAACTGCTGCAGGAAACATATGTCTTGGAAATTTGATTCTAGTGAGTGATGGCAGTTCTTGATGAAATTTTGTCCAAAATGTGTGTAGTTCCATAGGGAGCGCTGCATCCCAGTCAAGTTTAAGACGCCATAGGGTTTGAAGGAAAATCTTTGCAGAAACTATCACAGGACTTAAGATGCCCAGCGGATCGAACAAATGTGCAATGTCCGATAAAACTGTTCTCTTTGTCACCCTGCTACGCTCAGTGCACAATGTTTTGATGCAAAATTCATCTGAGTGAGGTATCCATGTCAGGCCCAATGTTTTTATGCCTAGTTCGGACTCGTAAATGTCCTCTCTTGAGAAAGATTTCAATAATTGGGGATGATTGGCGCACCATTTCCTGAGCTTGAATCCGCCACTCCTTAGAGCTTCTTGCAACTGCCTCTGTAACTGTAATGCTTCAACCAAACTATTTGACCCCGTCATTACGTCGTCCACATAAAAGTCTCTTTCAATTGTTTCAGATGCCAGTGGATAAATCGCCTTGAACTCCTTTCCTAGTTGTTGAAGACATCTAGTCGCAAGGTATGGCGCTGATGTGGTGCCATATGTAACAGTGCGCAGGTTGAAACATTTTATAGGTTTGGTGCTGTTGTCTCTCCACCAGATTAATTGAAACTTCTGATCCTCTGGATCCACTAATATTTGTCTGTACATCTTTTCTATGTCGGCTGTGAAGACAAACCGTGGGATGCGGAAACGAAGCAATATTGAAAATAAATCGTTTTGTATGGTAGGGCCAGTTGACAAAATATCGTTCAACGAAGTGTTTGATGATGATTTGCAGGAGGCGTCAAACACTACTCTTAATTTCGTTGTTGTGCTGTCTGGTTTTACCACAGCATGGTGTGGCAAGAAATAATACGGCTTAGTGACAATGTTAAAGTCAATCTCTCTCATGTGGTCGAGTTCTATGTATTCCTTCATGAAGTCCATATATTGTGTATGTAATGATGGATTTCTTTCGAATTTTCGTTCGATAGCTAGAAATCGGCGCAGAGCTACATCTTTTGATTCTCCTAATTCCTTGGTGTCTCGATTAAAGGGTAGTTTGACAATAAAACCCCCAGTGTTCTCACGCTTGATGGTGGTTTGAAAATGATGTTCACATCTAGCTTGTTCTGCTGTGAGTTTAGGAGAAACTGACTGTGTTTCTTCTAATTGCCAAAATTTTTCCACTTGTGTCTCTAGATTGATATCTTCTGTTGTAGAAATGCCACAAGTTAAAGTTTGTTGTGATAACTGGGGTGTTGTTCCTGCAGCTACCCAACCAAATACAGTGTTCTGTAAAATAGGCAAGTCTGTTCCAAGCCTTATTTGACCAACCGAAAGAAGTTGATAATAAAGCTCCGCGCCGATGAACAGATCTATCTTGCCTGGACAGTTGAAACTTGGGTCCGCTAATTCTATGTTGCGAGGAATAGACCAGGACTCAGTATCTATTTCGTAAGTTGGCTGTGCGGAAGTTATTTCCGGAAGAACGAATGCTTCGATTCGTGCTGTGAAGTTGTTGATCCGTGACATCACTTGTACATTTATTCTATGTTGGGTGCGTTGCTTTATTTCTCCTATGCCTTGTATGAGCATCGTTTCTGATGATTTTCGTAGACCAAGTTTGCTTGACAAACGTTCTGTTATGAAGTTTAGTTGCGAACCTGAGTCAAGAATTGCTCTACATCGGATTGTTTCGCCCTTGCCATTTGGTATCATTATTAATACGGTTCCAAGCAGAACATTATTTCTCTTGAGTGTTTTCGTTCTTGCTGCCAAGCTTGCTGATGCCTCTTTGGAACTTGTTGTTGGTTGAACGATGACGCTCTTAATTGCCTAATCGTCAGATCTCTTAGATTGAATTTGTTGATGAAGTAATGTATTGTGCTTCTGATTACATTTTAAGCACCCTCTTGCCGGACAATCTGCTACTTGGTGGGAACTCTTCAGGCAATTTGTGCACACCTTTAATTGGTATGCCATCTTGCGACGTTCTATAGGTGAAAGTTTTAAAAACTTAGGGCATGCAAATAATCCATGTTGCTTCTGACAAGCTTTGCAAAGCGTAGGGCTGGCTCCTGTGACCAGTACTGATGATTTGTTGATGAGTCTACCGTCTGCCTTCTGTGAGCCTAGTGTTTCCAGAGCCTGTAACCGAAGTTCCAAGAACTTCAGGAACTCTTCTACTGATTGTAGATCTCTGGGTGCCTGTAATCCTTGCTCATACAGAACATGGGTTGATTTGTCTACCTTTTTTAGAAGCAAGTGTAGCAATATTGGATCCCATGTGTCTGTCTGGATTTCAAGATTATTCAATGCCAAGATGCATTCCCTTGTAGTGTCATGTAGCCTCTTTATTGATGTAGAAGAGTCTGGTGTGGTTACTTGTTGTCCTAACAATTTTTCCAACAATGTTCTGGTCAGCAACCTTTTGTTGTTGTATCGTTTTGTAAGGGTATCCCAAGCCGTTGAGTAGTTTGCATCTGATATGGGCAAATGTCTGATTAGGCGTTCGGCTTCACCAGTTAAATTGGTTTTGAGAAACCACATTTTCTGAGCCCCTCCAATGTCTTGTTCGTGAACCATTTGTGAAAACAAGTCATGAAATTGTTTCCATTCGAGGTAGTCGCCATCAAATTGTGGCAGCGAGATCTTTGGCAATTTCATCTGTGTTGATATTGTTGATCTAGGTTGATCCATATTTGAGTTTAAAATCTCTTCGGACCTTTGCAGTAACTTCGCCAGCATGTTTTGCGTGGCTTCCTCAACTCTATAATATTCTTCTGGGTTATATTCATAGCAGTCATAAATGTCATCTGCAGCTTCCCAAATGGATTGGTTGATAGTCCTTAGTTGTGTCCAGTACTCATTGATTGTATTTCTTTTAACATTGTAATATGCCCCTGATGATTCTTGTGTATTGACACCTTCCAGTACTCTTTTCAGCGCAGCCATAATTGCCAGCTGTTTGCGGACAAGTCCTCGTAATGCATCTGATGACGAACTCTTGATGTTATCAACATGAATTTTTGATGCAATTGAGTTTTTGGGCTTGGCACCCTTTGACACCTCATCTGTTGCTTGTCGCGTTTGCGGCTCATCTTGATGATGAACATCTTTATTGAGATTCAAGTCCGTATTATGAGATGGTAAAGATTGCTGAACCTCCTCTTGAAGCAGTTCATGAATCGTGTTGGAAATTTGTTCTCTTATGGTTTCATAACCATCCTTGAATTCCTCATAATGATGGAAGTATTCTGGGTTGACTTGATTGTCAAATTTTTCTCGAAGCTCACTATCGGTCTTGTCGTACTTCGCCCATTGCTCATCCAGGCGGCTTAAACTGTTCTTGTAAAATCTCAGATCTCTGTCAGCAATACGCTGCTTTTAATGATTAGAGATAATTCTTTCTATCTCATCTTCTGTTGCCGTTTGTTGCTTTAGCAGCTGTTCCATGATGATAGATTGTCTTCCAGTTGATTGATGCGATTAATGTGACGTGAAATCACGTCGGGGTCACCAAATTATGTTTATATTGCGATTAAGCTCCTTTGCTTGCCCGCGACTTCCTTAATGTGGTATATTAAGGTACTCAACCTTAATAGGATTTGTGCCTTAAGGTACTCAACCTTAAAGCGGTGTTTCTAGTGGCGAAGTGTATTGAGGTACTCAACCTCAATATAAAAACAGTTGTAAGTATTGAAGGTACTCAACCTTAATACGATATCGATGAAAATTCGCTAAATAAAACTCGCGACTACTGACGAACAACTAATAATTTATTTTCTCAAAAACTTCCTTTTTTTATACAAATTATCCACTGAAAATCCAAAATATCAAATTCAGCAACAATTCTAAATTATTTTCTTCCCATAGTCACATGAAATCAGATATATACCTACCTACAAAATAATTGTCACTGCGCCTTCTGTTATCACAATTCTCATGCAATATGATCTTGTTTACTTGCATAGTGCAGACAATTTCATGAGAATTGTGATGGGCAGCGGTGAGAAATTAATTGTAAGCAGATTTACAATTAATGAAATTTAAGTTTTTGGTATGTAAAGCTAAGGAATGTGCTACAATACTATGCATATGGCTAGGCTTGAACAGAAAGGAAACATCCGCAAGTATAATCATCACATCCCAACACCATGAACCGAGTGCTCCCGATGACAATCCCCATTCGAACGGCTACCTCTGAGAAAATAACGAGTTGGAATAGCCGGTAAGCTCCCTACCTTACGGTACCATATAAAGTAAAGTGACACAAAGGTCATACAAAGGAGTATTAACCGCAACGGACTTAAGCGGCTAATTAATACCCTATAGTTGCCCAGTGAAGCTGGGTGGATGCCTTATTGGGGCGACCGAAATCCATGTTTAAGTGAGGTTCAATTTTCCATAATTTATCCATTCTTACAAAGAATGTAGCTATTCCAGCTTATAAATTTATACGACCTTTCTACTCATCGGGAATATCTCTCGTATATGCCCTGAGATCTTTCGCGTGCCATGTACCGCGTTCCTTTCCACTATCATCTGACAATTCATACGTCCAAGGTGACACGACCTTTACTTCCTTGAAAGGGCCTTTATATTTAGGGGCTAACTTCGCGTTGAAATGTTTCCCTGCATCCGACAGCACATAATTCTTACGTCACACTAGATCATTTACCAGAAATCTTAGATCTCTACTACGAAGATTGTAGCCTTTTCGACTAACTTCAGCGGCTTTTAGCGATCGGTTCCTAACATCCTCTATAACTTGCTTCGTTGCCCTAGCCCTGATGCTTGGATCGTACCTTTCTTCAGTACCTAATCTTTGATGGCTTCGACCATGAAGCACCATCTCTCGACCAAAGTTAATAAAATAGGGGGTTAGTTTAGTGATATCTTGAACTGATGTACGGATAGCACAAGCAACTTTTGCTAATTGCGTATCCCAACTTCTATGGTTCTCCGACACATAAGCTCGCAGCATCGTCTTGATAATTTGGTTTGTCCGCTCGGCAGGATTTGCCTGCGGATGGTACAAGGCAGTGTATTTAATTGTTATACCATATTGTTCGCATAGCTTCTGGAAGTCTCGACTCTTGAATTGTACCCCGTTGTCGCAGACGACAATATTAGGGACACCGAATAGTAAGAAAAACTATCCTCCAGAGCTTTGGATATTGTTACTGTGGTCGCCGATCGTAGCGCGAAAAGCATAGGGAATTTGCTGAGTTGATCGACGACAGTCAAGATGTACACGAAGCCACGGGTGGAGCGAGGTAATGGCCCAATTAGGTCTACACAAATGGTTTCCCAAGGTTTATCCGCGATATTACGCGTGGCCATAAGACCTGCTTTCTTTTTTAACAACGGTTTACTAGCTTGACAAGTGAGACAATTTCGAATATAGGCAGCCGTATCTGCCTTCATTTTAGGCCAATAAAAACTTTGAGAGAGTCGTTTCAGCGTTTTCTGAATGCCGCAATGACCAGAGGTGGGTACATCATGAGCTTGATAAATCAATTGCTTTCTCTTTTCCTTGGGAATTACCTGTTTCCAGTGATCTGATTCTGTGGCTAGCTCCGAGTATCTTGGCTCGCAATGCTTAAAGACTAATCCCTCATCTAGTTTCCAGTCAGGATATTTATCCGGGCTGTTTTTAATTTTCTCTACCATATTACCATACCACTTATCTTTGTTTGCTGGGTCAACCGAGACGAGATCTATAGTAGGGACCGACCGCGAGAGCCAATCGGGTAAGAGGTGTTCCTTACCTTTTCTATGTACCACCTCGAAGTTGTACTGCTGCATCCTCATAGCCCACCTTGCCAATCTGCCCGTTGGATCTTTTAAGTTATGCAGCCAAACCAGAGAGGCATGATAAGTCACAACTGTGAAGCGGGATCCTTCTAAATATGGCCTTAATTTGTCAATCGCCCACAGCACTGCGAGGCATTCTCTTTCCGTGGTAGAGAAATTTCTCTCACATCTATTTAAGGAGCGACTCAGATATGATATTACTTTTTCCTGACCATCTATAGGCTGGGTGAGTACTGCACCTAATCCAAACCCAGACGCATCGGTATGTACTATAAAAGGGACGTTGAAGTCGGGACATACGAGTATCGGAGCACTAACTAATTTATTTTTAAGATACTTAAATGTGTCTTCACATTCTCTTGACCATTTAAACTTTCGGTTTTTCTTCAAAAGATCCGTAATCGGAGAAAGTAGTGCCGAAAAATTCGGTATAAAGCGACGGTACCAAGCTACAGTTCCTATAAACCTACGGACTTCTGACACTGACTTGGGACTAGGTATCTTTAGGATACATTTAACTTTTTCCGGGTCCACTTGTAAACCATTCTCCCCGACTAAGTAACCCAAATACCTCAATTCGGGTCGACAGAACTCACATTTTTCAAAATTCAACTTCAATCCAGCCCTATACAACTTCTCTAGCACTTCCTGCAATACACGTTTATGAGCCTCAAATGATTGCGCAACTATTACTACGTCGTCGAGGTAAACAAAAACATGCTCCTCCAAGCTCCCTGATAATACTCGATCAATAAAGCGCTGCCACGTCACTGGTGAGTTAGTCAATCCAAAGGGCATCCGACAAAACTGAAATAAACCGCGGCCTGGGACTGTAAATGCAGTATATTGCTTTGAATTCATTGCCATAGGGATTTGCCAAAACGCGGACTTGATGTCTAATGATGACATGTATCGTGGGTCCCTCAATTTATCTAGGGTTGCCGACACGTAAGGTAACGGGTAGGCATCTTTCTTGGATACCTTATTCAACTTACGAAAGTCAACGCAGAAGCGGTAACTTCCGTCTTTCTTACGAACCATGACAATCGGTGAAAACCATGCACTATTCGGTGGTTCGACTACACCATCCTCCAGCATTTTATCCAGTTCCTTATTGATCTCCTGTTGGATCGCTGGTGACACGGGGTAATAACGCTGCTTTATAGGAGCGGAGTCTATTGTAATAATGTGCTCGACTTGTGAGGTACATCCCAGACCCTTACACATTTTGATCTGGGCTTCGCGGACCATTTCATCAAGTTCATGTTTTTGCTTTGGCAACAACTTGGACTGGCTCTCTAAAGAATTAATACAAACTTGACCATCATTGGTTGTAAATCCCCACGTATCATCTCCCAAATTCACACATATGTCCATTTCTTTCCAAAAATCGATCCCGAGGATTATTGTATGTGGTAGTTCGGGTATAACTAAAACTTTTAATTCTTTAACACGACCTTCTAATTTAATCGGTACGTGAATTTCACCTAAAATCTTCACTTCCTTTCCATCAGCTAGTTTCACGGATGGAAAAACCGAATTATAGAAATTTAACCCCATATTGCAGAGTAATTTCCATCCAGGAGCTCCTACAACTGTGTTAGATGCACCAGAGTCAAGTAGTCCTAAAATCCTCATACTGAATATAGAGATAGCTAGATATGGACGCTTGTCATTTTCTGCATGTGCGAAGATGTGATCCAAGAAGGTCAACATTGCTTTAGCATCCTTTTGAAATCTAGCATTAAATGATCTACTATCGGCTGTCATCAACTCTTCACTTTCCGCTGCGACGTTCTGGTAATTACTTGAGCCGGAGTCGCCGCTTAACACCGAGCTCTGTTCCCGTTGCCCGGTTCAGGTGCCCTTCTATTTTCATCTGGGTTCCTGCCATTATTTCTACCCGCTTGATTTCTTCGATTTCCTGGATTATTGCTACAATTGGGGCACTGCGGACGTACTACACCCTGAAGTCCACATCCATAACATTTTATACTTCTGCTACAGAATTTAGCTATATGGCTCTCGCGGCCACACTGAAAACATTTAAGACGCTGTCGATGATTAGTACTATTAGGAGATATCTCTGAGACGATGGGCTGACTTGGGGCAACGTATGCTAAATCAGATTCGAGCACATGTGTGTTTCTCCGTGAAGGTGGAGGAACGAAAGCCTCGACCGAAGCTCGAATAGTCTCTAACCGCCTACCTAAATCAATCAGATTTTTTATGCTTTCATCTTTACTAAGTCCCAGTTGAGTCTGGTAAAATGGGCTCACATTACGCTTGAGTATCTTTAGAATTTGGGCTTCAGTTAAGTTATCGGTGAGTCGAGAGAACATTGTAGTCATAATGGCTACATAGGTACCAATGGACTCCTCTTTTCCCTGCGTGCGTCTCTTAATTTCCTCGAGCAGTCTATCATCATAGTCAGCTGGTAAAAATTCTTTTCTCAATTCTCGAACAAGATCTGACCATGTCTGGAACCGACGCTTATTGGCGCGGTACCATATAAGTGCTCGGCCCGTAAATAAATCTACGGCCGAACGAAATAGTTGCGATTCGTTTACCGCCCTAGCTTCGCTTAGTTCCAGCACTCGTTCTAGAAACGAATTTAATGATTGTCCCTGCTCTCCGGAGAAATGGACACCCCATTTAAATACTTGAACTCTTGAGTTTGAATGTTGGACAGTCGTAATTTCAGCTGTATCATCTTGCTCGGAATATTCGGAGTCTACATCCCCGCCATTTGCTTTGTCTTGCAGTGCTCCAAATCCGAAACCAACGAACTCTTTATAAGACTCTTCTCCTTTTTTTCCCCGTTTTTCCGTTGCGATACTTCTACTCAACCTAGATAAAGCCCATTCTATCTTGGTCAATACCTTCTTATAATCCGGCGAAGAGGAATCTCCAGCAAAACTAGTAATTAGTGCCTTTATTTCTTCTATTTTTTTCTCCAATGCTTCCTTATCTTCGGCGAACTCGATTTGATATGGGTCTACTAACAAACATTGGCCCGTTTTTTCTCCTTTTAACGCGGCACGCAGGCTTACCCTCATATCATCTACTTTACCTATCGGAGGTCCCCTGATGACTATCTCATAGGATAGCTCTAATACCTATTAGGTGTTACAGAAACTACGATGATGGTGGGGTGATTTACTATCTCACTTGTATCTACAATTCTTTCATAATATCCCTGATATATGATAAGACCTACTCCAACGTCCCCAAATCCCCAATCAAATGTTGCCGTATTGAAATATCCTTTTAATCGAAAGAAACAAAAGTCGCGCAAAATAGTCTTTTATAAATTAACTATGGCTACATAAACATTTCATTACAATACATCTGAAGGATGGCTCTTGTCGCGGGAAAACCGAAAGAATGATCAGCTAATTTATAGTTTGTATAATAATTATGTACCTTTCATGGAGAAGTAGAATTAAAACATAGATACATAAATTTTATCTATGAGATCCAGACGACATGCCAAAAAAAATATTGCGCCAGTATGGCTATAGACGGGTGCGAGGTAATCGCCTCAAAAAAAATTAGTACCTTTCGAATCAAATCTGTTAACAGCACTATGTAGGTACGTCTGGTCAACGAATTTAGTAAAATTCCTTTGTTAATACTCTTCTTTCTCTACAACTTAAACTTTACTGTGGAATGCCCACGCACCGTTTTGGCCAACAAAAAAAAATCCGTAATCTATCAAATGCTGATATTAATTTACACCCATGCGATACAACCTTATATCGCCGTTAGCTGAAAGATGAAAGTTTTTCTCTTTTTTTTTATTATTTTGCCAAATTCCACTGGGATTTACACAAACGATAGAACTAGAAAATCAATTCCACCGAACTGTAACTTCCACAATTTCGAGTTGCTTGGCACACCTACACGAAGCTGATGGATAAACAGAAAATTTTGTCGTCGGTATTTTACGAGCCGTTCCTCATAATTGCTCACTATATATCTATATATATATATTTTTTTTTTAACTGGCCCCACGTTGGGCGCCAAATTTTGTTACGTACCCTTTGTACGTATAAGCTCGCTCAGGAGACGGGGTGGTTCGACAAAAGAACGAATAGCCTACACCTAGTCATGTAGTCTGTGGGCGCCACGTGATTTTTCTATCGCCGGATAAATCACGAAACCGTACGTCTAACCAGTAAATTCCACCTGCAACTTCACTGTACCAAAACCAAAAGTGGTATAAAAAAAAATTAACACGCAATACCCATATAAAATATATTGAAGGAAAAAATATTATTACAATGTCGCTACGAGATGCTGATACAACCAAAGATTCGGTATATACTAAACAAGAACAAAAGGAATATCCTCATTACGGTATTATGCTAATCAACCACACACCAAATATCGCAGATAAAATATATATAGATATATATACTCAGATATCGCGAATACAATATATATATATACTAAAGAATTTCAAATATCGTAAATAAAATATATATATATTCAAAAAAAAAATTTCAGAAGTTTAATTGTTTAATTGTACGGTAAATGAAATACTCATCTTGATTTTCTGCTGTTAATTGCTGCCCTTGTGTCCTATATACCTAACGGATCTTTTGGTCCGTCGACAAATGTAGTGCCCGTTTGTCCAAAATCCCTCGTCCTCTTTCCTTCTCTTTCTTTTATAATCTTTCCCTTTTTCTTTTTATAACTTTTCCTTTTTTCCTTTTTATAACTTTTCCTTTCGGGTTTTCCTATTTTTTTTTGCACATTAAGTTTTTCCTTATATGGTTCCTCCTTTTATTGAAGTAGACGTTCTTAAAGACAAAAGACTCAACTCACACTCGGCAGACCAAATTACACTTTTTTTGTGCTCCCTTAACCTTTTACTTCTTGTCCAAGAATGTCACTTGAGTACCGTCCCCCACTACAATTTTAGCAAGTGCATTCGCACATTATGATTGACACAGAAGCCTACAAATGTTTGATTCTGTTAGGTATTTCTGTTGCTTCACGCGTTCACACGGTGCTGCTTGCATGATTGGTATTATGGTTATGCTTCGCAAGTATTATACGTACATTTATTAGGTTATTTTTTTTTTTAAGTATTCGGGACTTTTGCATGCTAGTTATTATTGCATGTTTTTACATAGTCCGCCTTAGTTTGTTCCTTTGTATTTACAAGTTTAATTTATTTATTTATATTATCCGGTTTTGTTCTACTGCTGCATGTTGGTAACTTCAGCTGTTTCTTGTATTATCACACTTTAGATTGTATTGTTGTATGTCCAAACCTTAACGTATATGTTTTGATTGTTAAACTTTTAAGTTTTATTAACGTAGCTGTTATATTATTGGACTTTAGTCTTTTTGGTTGCCCGGTCATGATTTCACATAGCGTTTTTGTTGCACGGTCATGATTTCACATGGTTGTTTAAGTTATTCACATATTACTATTTTATTAATTAATTTTTTTTTTATATATATAAGGGATCCTGGACTACACTTCCGTTTCAAATACAAGTTCCCAAAGCTAGTTAGCGTTACGTTTACGACAATTATTACCAAGGTAAGGAGCAGCAAATTAAGCAGTAGAGAGAGAGAGAGTAAATTAGTAGAAGTTGACGCTTTCGAAGTGTGTGGCTGATTGACGTTTGGTGAAAATTAAATGATTAAATGCTAAGTTCCAATTAAATGCAATTTTCCAGATTAGTTATTAAGACTTAATATTTCAAAATTTGAATGAGCAGCTTGGAGCAATTAAAGTTAAAGTATAGAATTCAATGTCTAACAATCCGTACGTTAAGCATCTCGGTATAATTAACATTCACTGCAGATTAGCGATCTTCTTTCCGGATATTAAATAAATTCAGCTCTGACGTCTCGTTGGCGGATACTAATAAAATTCAGCTCTGATGCTTTGATTCAGGTCTGATGTTTTGACTATTTCGATACAGGATACTAATTAAATTCAGCGCTGCCATCTCTATCTCACAACCCAATTAAAAATTCGACGAGTATAGTCTTGGCATCCTTTGATAGAACTCCCATGATATCTTCATGGACTAAGAGCGGTAGAGCCGACCCAAGGTGATCAGAAAGTCAATGCCTAAAAGAAAGTTATCTGCAGTATTACTAGTTCGAACACAAAAAAATATTATGTTTAAGGACGGACTTCTACATAAATACATTACGCAAACAACAATCTTCCTCCGGGACCGTAACAAAGTGCAGAAGAAAGTTCTCTGAACTTATTAAAGGATGTGAGGAAGTTGCTGTGACTTATAATGTCCCTGTCCCTCATATAGCTTTTTCCATAGTTTATTCTTCCTAATTTTAAGACGTTTAAGTTCTTTATTGAACCATGGCGGTGATGTTTTATTCAACCGCTGACGCTCGCGGGGAATACAAGAAGAAAATAAATCGAAAAGAATTATGTAAAACTTAGAAACGTCTTCATCAACACTATTGCAAGACAGAAATTTGTAGAAATCAATAGAGGTAAGTCTACTGGAAAGTTCTGAAAAGTCAGCCTTTCTAAAATTTAAAAAGTATTGCGCTTCGTCACAATATGTGAGGTTTTCGGTTACATAGCAATGTGTAATTTGAAGAGGGGGTGGTATTTGTCAAGAGTAGACATTATAACTGGGCTAGGTTCAACTAATAAGTTACCCGCGTCAGTAGAAAATACCAGGTCTAACTGCCTACCCATGTCATTCTTAACATTACTGATTTGGCTGAGACCAAGAGATGAAATAGTGTCAAGGAAAAGTGATTCCCTTGTTGTCAAGTTATTAAGTGGAAGATAGTCATCGTCATCATCATTAAGTACCCATTGTATATTGGGTAGGTTAAAATCACCAATAAGTAGTAATTCGTCAAGAGGTTCCATCTTACCATGGATAAAAATGAGTAGGTCATAAATATTCTGACCTTTGTCGTCGACGATATTTATGGAGTCTGGAGGAATATAGCAACAAAGTATGTATAAGTCATATTTTAAGAGAGACATCTTAAGAACTACAAGTTCAATGTCGAGAGTGTTGGAGAAACTGGGGAGCTCAACTTGGCTGCAATTTAAGTGGTTTTTACAGGCGAGGAGTACGCCACCGCCACGAGCTTCAGAATCAGTATACCTATCTCTTCTAAAAATTTGATAAGAATTGTCAAAGATTTCAGCATCGCGAAAACCATGATGCAGCCAAGTTTCAGTGAAAGCAACTATATCAAAACCATTTGCAACAGAGGACTTAAAGATTTCTGCAGTTTTTGTCCGAATCCCCCTTACGTTTTGATAGTAAAGGGAAAGCGATTTGAGTTTTTTGAGATATCGCTGCTAATTTTAGCTATACTTCTATGTTGGTGTCCAGAAGGTACGAACAATTTAGTAAAAGCGCCAGAGGGCCAAAAAGTGGGATCCAATAACTTATCCTGCTCATCCGCGGACACAGTTAGAACAAAAGATGCAACAGGTTTAGAGGATTTACTAATTTTTCGACAAGAAATACCATCTGTTGCAATATTCTTGGACTTCAAATACTTCAGTATGTCCTCGCACATCGTTTCTGGAGAGAAACGGGTGACAAAAACATTCGAAGGTTTTGGTACCGTTCTCAAAGAGAAAGAGTCAAGACGTTCGGTAAAGCTTTTTAAAAACCTTAATGTGTAGCAGGGCTTTATATCTGAGCATTCGCTGCAGGTTGTAAGTCCAGGAGTAGGAGCTCTGGAGCTCCGCTTCAAGCAAGAAGCGTGGAAAGATTTACCACATATACCGTCACAAGCCACCACGTCCTCTGATTTCTCTAAAGAGCAGACTTTACAAGTTGCCATTCTCAGTGATGGCGATTGAAATAAAAAATTTGAAGATGTACAGAAAAAAAAAACAAAAAAAATAAATAAACAAAAAATAAAGAAAAATTTTGAGTCGCAATGTACCTGCCCGTTGAATGGTTTAAGCCCGCGAAGGGAATAACGAAAATGAACAATTATCTCCGCAAAGCGAGAATATTCACAAATAGAGGGCCGAAATAAAATCGAAAACAATAACAAATGAAAAATCAATATATATATAATAGATAAAAAATAAATTAAAAAGAAATACCAGCGATTAAGAAGAAGTTCCCAATTCACAAAAAAGAAAAAAAAACAATAAACAATACAGATGAGCACGACGATGAGCCTCAACCGGCAAACAAAAAGGGCAGCGCAGCTGCAGTCACAAATTAGCATTAAAAACCAAGCCGAGTGCAAAACAAGCAGATAATAACAAACAGCACTATGGCACAGTAATGGCTAAATTACAATATCACTCACGAACATCAAATAATTAACGATAAAATCACTAAATTAACAAAAAAACAAGCATGAAAACTTGCAATGACAGTCCGGCAAATAACGAGAAGAACTTAATAGATATTGTAAAAGATATGTTAACAGGTAGTTATCGTGCTAATATACGGAACGGAATGTCATTAAACGAAGCTTTTGACATTTTTGACAGTTTAGGCTTATTAGACGAAAGTGATGTGATCCATTATATGTATAGAAAGAATATTAGAGATTCGCAACATAACAGTGAACAGTATGCAACATAGAAACTTTAAAAACGATCGACAAATACTTAATCCCCCGAATAGTGTCAATGATAGAAACTTTACGCCACAGTACAATAATTCACGTAACTTTTCGGAACAATATATACAGAATAATTATTTCAGACAAGATAGAAATCTTTATAACAACAACAGATCGGGACAATACAGACAGAATAACTATCTTACACAAGACGGCAATGCTTACAACAATATTAGATCAGGGAACTATAGACAAAACCACGACCAACAAAGGCTAACAAACAATATGCATAATTCTAATAACCCCATCCCGATGGAAATCGATAACATCCGGTGTAGTGATGTAAATTTTCAAAACCAGCCTCGGGAGGAAAATCACCAATAGTTACTCTAACCATTGACAAAATACAATTAAAATGTCTTATTGACACCGGTTCAGAAACAAGTATTCTCAAACCTGGAATATTTTCACACTACCCCGAACAAAAATTAGAAAAACCTCTTTTCTTTTCAACCATTAACGGTATATCTGAAGTATCTCATAGATTAATCACTCCCATCCCATATGAATTCAATGTATCAGGCACCTTATCTTGGAAATTAATGAATTTACCGAGCCGCAGATACGACGCAATTATAGGCCAACATTTTTTATCTCCATTAAAAGCAAATATAGACTTGGGACAAAAATTGATCGAAGTGAATAATAACATAATCTATTTTACAACGAATTATCATAAACCAAGTTTGTAATTTTGAGGAAGGTAATATTCAAAAATTAAACCTCGACCATTCTCTCTCTTCTCTTAAACAATATGAAAACCTATTTTACAAAGAAGGAGATAAACTGACCGCGACCCACGAAATCCAACATGAGATCATTACGACTACAAATAATCCTATATACGCTAAAATTTATCGATATCCCCGTATCCACGAAGAGGAAATAGAGAAACAGATTAGGGAAATGTTAGAACAGAATATTATACATCCTAGTAATTCCCCATATAACAGCCCCCTTTGGATTGTCCCGAAGAAGTTAGATAATTCTGGGGAACGCAAATGGCGAATAGTAATTGATTATCGCAAACTCAACGAAGTTACGGTCAGTGACAAGTTTCCGATACCAAACATCGAGAGTACCCTCGACAAACTGGGAAGGGCTCAATACTTTACAACAATAGATCTGGCGAAGGGCTTTCACCAGATACTAGTTAAACCCGAGGATAGAAAGAAAACCGCTTTTTCTACCCCATACGGTTACTATGAGTATCTGAGAATGCCATTCGGCTTAAAGAATTCTACTGCAACTTTCCAAAGAATGATTAATCAAGTGCTTAGAGGACTCATAAACAGAGTTTGCGTTGTGTACCTGGACGATATATTAATATTCAGTAAGTCCCTAGAAGAACACATCACAAATATTAAAAAAGTTAAAATCACCAATAAGTAGTAATTCGTCAAGAGGTTCCATCTTACCATGGATAAAAATGAGTAGGTCATAAATATTCTGACCTTTGTCGTCGACGATATTTATGGAGTCTGGAGGAATATAGCAACAAAGTATGTATAAGTCATATTTTAAGAGAGACATCTTAAGAACTATAAGTTCAATGTCGAGAGTGTTGGAGAAACTGGGGAGCTCAACTTGGCTGCAATTTAAGTGGTTTTTACAGGCGAGTAGTACGCCACCGCCACGAGCTTCAGAATCAGTATACCTATCTCTTCTAAAAATTTGATAAGAATTGTCAAAGATTTCAGCATCGCGAAAACCATGATGCAGCCAAGTTTCAGTGAAAGCAACTATATCAAAACCATTTGCAACAGAGGACTTAAAGATTTCTGCAGTTTTTGTCCGAATCCCCCTTACGTTTTGATAGTAAAGGGAAAGCGATTTGAGTTTTTTGAGATATCGCTGCTAATTTTAGCTGTACTTCTATGTTGGTGTCCAGAAGGTACGAACAATTTAGTAAAAGCGCCAGAGGGCCAAAAAAAAGGGATCCAATAACTTATCCTGCTCATCCGCGGACACAGTTAGAACAAAAGATGCAACAGGTTTAGAGGATTTACTAATTTTTCGACAAGAAATACCATCTGTTGCAATATTCTTGGACTTCAAATACTTCAGTATGTCCTCGCACATCGTTTCTGGAGAGAAACGGGTGACAAAAACATTCGAAGGTTTTGGTACCGTTCTCAAAGAGAAAGAGTCAAGACGTTCGGTAAAGCTTTTTAAAAACCTTAATGTGTAGCAGGGCTTTATATCTGAGCATTCGCTGCAGGTTGTAAGTCCAGGAGTAGGAGCTCTGGAGCTCCGCTTCAAGCAAGAAGCGTGGAAAGATTTACCACATATACCGTCACAAGCCACCACGTCCTCTGATTTCTCTAAAGAGCAGACTTTACAAGTTGCCATTCTCAGTGATGGCGATTGAAATAAAAAAATTGAAGATGTACAGAAAAAAAAACAAAAAAAAGAAATAAACAAAAAATAAAGAAAAATTTTGAGTCGCAATGTACCTGCCCGTTGAATGGTTTAAGCCCGCGAAGGGAATAACGAAAATGAACAATTATCTCCGCAAAGCGAGAATATTCACAAATAGAGGGTCGAAATAAAATCGAAAACAATAACAAATGAAAAATCAATATATATATAATAGATAAAAAATAAATTAAAAAGAAATACCAGCGATTAAGAAGAAGTTCCCAATTCACAAAAAAGAAAAAAAACAATAAACAATACAGATGAGCACGACGATGAGCCTCAACCGGCAAACAAAAAGGGCAGCGCAGCTGCAGTCACAAATTAGCATTAAAAACCAAGCCGAGTGCAAAACAAGCAGATAATAACAAACAGCACTATGGCACAGTAATGGCTAAATTACAATATCACTCACGAACATCAAATAATTAACGATAAAATCACTAAATTAACAAAAAAACAAGCATGAAAACTTGCAATGACATTCCGGCAAATAACGAGAAGAACTTAATAGATATTGTAAAAGATATGTTAACAGGTAGTTATCGTGCTAATATACGGAACGGAATGTCATTAAACGAAGCTTTTGACATTTTTGACAGTTTAGGCTTATTAGACGAAAGTGATGTGATCCATTATATGTATAGAAAGAATATTAGAGATTCGCAACATAACAGTGAACAGTGTGCAACACAGAAACTTTAAAAACGATCGACAAATACTTAATCCCCCGAATAGTGTCAATGATAGAAACTTTACGCCACAGTACAATAATTCACGTAACTTTTCGGAACAATATATACAGAATAATTATTTCAGACAAGATAGAAATCTTTATAACAACAACAGATCGGGACAATACAGACAGAATAACTATCTTACACAAGACGGCAATGCTTACAACAATATTAGATCAGGGAACTATAGACAAAACCACGACCAACAAAGGCTAACAAACAATATGCATAATTCTAATAACCCCATCCCGATGGAAATCGATAACATCCGGTGTAGTGATGTAAATTTTCAAAACCAGCCTCGGGAGGAAAATTACCAATAGTTACTCAACCATTGACAAAATACAATTAAAATGTCTTATTGACACCGGTTCAGAAACAAGTATTCTCAAACCTGGAATATTTTCACACTACCCCGAACAAAAATTAGAAAAACCTCTTTTCTTTTCAACCATTAACGGTATATCTGAAGTATCTCATAGATTAATCACTCCCATCCCATATGAATTCAATGTATCAGGCACCTTATCTTGGAAATTAATGAATTTACCGAGCCGCAGATACGACGCAATTATAGGCCAACATTTTTTATCTCCATTAAAAGCAAAAATAGACTTGGGACAAAAATTGATCGAAGTGAATAATAACATAATCTATTTTACAACGAATTATCATAAACCAAGTTTGTAATTTTGAGGAAGGTAATATTCAAAAATTAAACCTCGACCATTCTCTCTCTTCTCTTAAACAATATGAAAACCTATTTTACAAAGAAGGAGATAAACTGACCGCGACCCACGAAATCCAACATGAGATCATTACGACTACAAATAATCCTATATACGCTAAAATTTATCGATATCCCCGTATCCAAGAAGAGGAAATAGAGAAACAGATTAGGGAAATGTTAGAACAGAATATTATACATCCTAGTAATTCCCCATATAACAGCCCCCTTTGGATTGTCCCGAAGAAGTTAGACAATTCTGGGGAACGCAAATGGCGAATAGTAATTGATTATCGCAAACTCAACGAAGTTACGGTCAGTGACAAGTTTCCGATACCAAACATCGAGAGTACCCTCGACAAACTGGGAAGGGCTCAATACTTTACAACAATAGATCTGGCGAAGGGCTTTCACCAGATACTAGTTAAACCCGAGGATAGAAAGAAAACCGCTTTTTCTACCCCATACGGTTACTATGAGTATCTGAGAATGCCATTCGGCTTAAAGAATTCTACTGCAACTTTCCAAAGAATGATTAATCAAGTGCTTAGAGGACTCATAAACAGAGTTTGCGTTGTGTACCTGGACGATATATTAATATTCAGTACGTCCCTAGAAGAACACATCACAAATATTAAAAAAGTCTTTGAAAGAATAAAAGAAGCAGGATTAAAAATGCAAGTAGGTAAATGTAATTTCCTCAAGCGAGAAGCAGAATTTTTACGGCACATCCTAACGCCAAAGGGAATTAAACCGAACCCAAACAAGATTAAATGTATTCAAGAACTCTAACTTCCCACTACTGCAAAACAGATCAAGACATTCTTAGGAACAACAGGGTACTATAGAAAGTTTATAAAAGACTATGCAAAAGTGGCCTATCCGATGACCAGATATTTAAAGAAAGGAGTTACAGTTAATCAGAGCGACCCGAATTAGATAAGTGCCTTCGAGAAACTTAAAGAAATAATTACAAACCATCCAATCCTAAAATACCCGGAATTTAATAAAAGGTTTAAACTAATAACGGACGCCAGTAATTTCGCTCTCGGAGCAGTTTTGACACAAGACGGACATCCAGTCTGCTTCGCATCTAGAATCCTAAATAACCATGAAAGAAATTACGCAACAAAGAGAAAGAGTTGTTAGCGATTGTTTGGGGATGCAAATATTTTAGACCCTATCTATTCGGTAAAGAGTTCACTTACAAACGGACCACCAGCCAATCAAGTGGTTCGCAGCAAAGTACTCAGGAAAAGATATCAACCCGAGACTGACGAGATGGCTCATTTCCTTAGGCGAATACAACATTAAAATTGATTTCATAAAGGGTAAAGATAATGTAATCGCGGACTTTTTGAGTAGAATCAACTCCGAAACAAAAGAAATAAATGTAGTAAACAACGAAGACTTGAAACTCGACTTGAACAATTTATTCGAATCATGCAAAGAACTAAGAGATAATAAGAGAACTAACACTTTCGAAACTGAAAATTTGAGTTTCAATTTAAAAGAGGAATCTTGCGACTGGAATAATAATAGTGAATTCAAACAAAAAAGAAAATCTATTACAAGTGAATTATGTGAAAAGGAAAATACCTTAGAAAAAGAAGTTAACCCGAACAAGAACGAGATAAATGTGTTAAACGAGTCTTTAGAAAATCAAACAACTCACTCCCAAGAAGAAAACTGTGAGGATCATATACCAATTTTAGAAACTATAGTTAATCGATTTAGAATGCAAATCATACTCGAGGAAATGAAGAAGAAAGAATTTGAAAATATTTTTAAAAATAGAAGAATTTTCGTCGATTTACGAGATATCGAATATAAAACTCTTGACGATATTTTACGAAGATACATAGAAAAAGGGAAGGTAGGCATTTATTCCAAACTTAACGACCACGAATATCATAAGTTGCAGTAAATAATTATCAATCTTTTCCCACAAGGCAGTGGTATAAAATTTGTTAAATGCGGTCTTCTTGCGTTAGACATCGAAGACGAAGAACGCCTTAATAGGGAAATATCACTCTTTCACAAAAACGAGCTTGGGCACTCAGGAATACTAGCAACCTTAAAAACCGCAGTTCACAGAATAATTAACAATTGCGACATTTGTGCAGCAGGCAAATATGACAGGAACCCAATCAAAAAGAAATTTCATTCAACGGAAACCCCTTCGACGACTAATGAAATCATTCATATTGACACTTATACAAATAGCAAACATAGTTTCATAAACTTCATCGATAAATTTTCAAAGCATGTTGTTAGCTTTTATTTGGAAGATCGTATTAGTCAAACGCTAATAGAAAAATATTTAGCAATAAAAGGTAAAATAAAGAAGTTTGTTTTCGATAATGAATTTAATACAAGGAACATTAAAGAATTTTGCGAACAAGAAGGCATTGAGTATCATGTCACTAAACCAAATAGCCATACAGGAAACTCTGACATAGAACGTTTTAACAACACCATCACGGAACGAATTAGGACCCTGCACATAGAGGAGAAATTATCGATTAAAATACAAATGCTAAAAGCTGTTAAATTCTATAATAACACTTTCCATTCAACCATCAAAGCACTCCAATCGACGTACAAGAACATAAAGTAGACCATAGCACAATGCGCGAAAATTACAAAGCCTCATGCCATAAATAAAAGAAACAAAAGTAGGGAAGATTACACGGAAGAAAGAGAGGAGGGTTTCATAAGAAACTATAAATCAGTTAGACATAAAGAAGAACCTAAATTTAGAAAACACAAACTAGATAGAGTTCACGAAAACAATATTAAAAGACCATTTCAATTTTCAGCCACTACTAATAATAGGAATCGTAATACTGATGATACCATTCAGCTACCAAACGGTAATAATTGACCAAATTAAATCAGAATCAGGCTACACAAAAACTCAAACAGGCGAAGTAGATATTGTTAGTAAATCCGACATTATTTTGCATATTATTAATCCAAAAGAAATATTGGAAATTGTCGATAGACTAGAAGAAACCATAAACCCAGTAAATCAATAAAAACATCGCAGTACATCAAATCGAGAGCATCAGAAACCAAGTTAGGACACTCATCCCTAGCAGACACAAACGAGGACTTGTTAATTTTGGCGGATCCATTTTGAAATGGCTATTCGGGACCATGGACGACACCGACAGACACGACATTATTGAACATTTAAACACGAACGACAGAAATAACCACGAAACAATCGAGACAGTCAACCAACAAATTAGAATCAACAATAACTTCAATAAAACATTTACGCTTGTTGCAAACGCCGTCAAAGCAGATCGGCTTAAAATAGCAAGTAAATTAAACGAAATCGAAAAACAAATCTATGCATAAGGTTTATTCCTTGAACAAATGATCAAGATTGATTTTATAAAAAGACAAGTCGACAATAAACAGGACAATTTTGCATCAGCTAGATTAGGAATCTTACATCCGAACATTCTGATAGACGAAGAGATTAAGACATACGACATTGACTCGAGAAAACTGACACATATTAGATTTGGAGTGGCTAATTATTTTAACGAATCAATCATTTTCGCAATAAAAATCCCTAAAGAATTTCAGAAATTTGGTAAAAAGCTCGTAATTCCTATCAGTAATTTAAATAATAAGCAAATTGTTCAAGAAGCCGAATTCATAATCGAGAGAAATAATAAAGCTTACACATTTGAAAGTGGAAAATTTTTGAAAGAATTAAAGATTAGTAAATATAATATAAAAATATAAATGTAATATAACAAATTATGAGGAGGAGTACATCGAAATTCATGATGACATTCTGATTTTAAATAATATGAAAAATAGAAATCTAAATATTTCCTGTGACGAAAGGAAAATGGTTTTAAATGGAAATTATTTTATAAATTTTCAAAACTCTACAGTATAAGTTGGTAATAACACATACAGTAATAAAGTAGATAAATTAATAAGCAAATTCATTGTACCAATAGGTGATAGTTTGAATTTGAGCAAAACAGATTTACCCTTTGAAGATATTGTCCTGAAACAGGAAAAGAACATTAAAGAAATAAAAGAATTGAAATACCATAAACATCTAAATACAGGGCTAGGAATAGGATCATTTTCAATATGTTTTGTAATGGGTATCATAATTGTAATATTTTGTATTTTGAAACAAAGAAATTTAAAGATAAAATTAGTTAACAGGATTCAGGAGAATTCTCAATCGAACGGGGGAGGAGTTACGTTACCTCACCATAATACAGGAAACCGATATTCAGTTACAAGTCAAGACAGTCTCGACATAAATAAAATTCCTACACGAACCTGATCCATTCCTCCATATTTTCCACATTTTCCCACATTCCCAGACTTACCTGCAAAATAAACAAAAAAAGACAATTTAATAAAAAGCTTATCAAAAGTTAATTCGTGGGAACAATGATTAGGTAACCAGTTTTAACTATGAGAATTTTAGAATTAAAAGAAACCAGAATTCAGTCTTAAGACAGACGTGAATTCATTCGCAAGTAATTAAGAAAGCTTGAATGTAAAGCTCATATATATATATGTTTGTGTATCATCTTGGTTTACTCCGAAGAGGAACTAAAGTTTGTAATAAAGATAATTATATTTGTGTATCATCTTGGTTTACTCTAAAGAGGAACCAAAGCTTGTAATAAAGATTGTTATATAAAAGTGTACACACATAGTTTTCGTGAATATATATTATATATGATTGTTCAGTACAGTGGAAATTGTGTTTTATTTAACGAAATCTATCCTCTGTGTTTTTTTTACTATCAATTCTAAAGGAAAAAGTTAATTCGCGTGGTAATCCCTACACGATACTACAACATATTTTTATTGCAATGACGTTAATATATGTATATGCCCATTATACATATCATCAGCAAATTTCTTTATTTTTTTTATCCATAAAAATATTAAACATTACTTACCAATAATTAAAAAGCAGTAAAAAAGTTCAGTTGTTGTACGACCACATAAGGTACACTCACATTGTCGTACTTGACATAAAAGTTGTGTTAGTGAACATAAGAGCCCCCGCCCGCACCGTTACTAAAATTTTGTAAACTGATGAGCGTTGGCTACCAGGGAAGCTATTCTCATTAAAATGTTGACATATTGCAGCTGATAGCCTGTGACCTGTAATGTAAAAGTGGTTACCGTTAAGTGCTGATCAGTTATTGCAAAATATATAACCCAGAAAAGCAATTGCGAGGCAATTGAATTCTTTAGGGTATCGACCTATAAAATATCGATTATTTACTTTCACAATAGCTGATCAACTTTAAATTTGTAAAAATACGCTAATTCAGCTGATCTTACAATATGAAGCAACAAATGAAAGTAGGTCAGTGCGAAAGCATGAAGAAAGGTTTTTGAAAGAACTGAAGGCGAGTGCTTGAATACGGGTGATTGAATACGGACGAATAAGAGTACATCGGGCAAGTGATAAAACGGAGAGTAATTAATTTCAGATCGTAAAGCGTGTAACGGGAATAGATCTAATAAGCGAATAAAGTTATAGAAAATATTAATGAATAAAGCAAATAAGTGTAAAAAGTTTGAAGGAATATCAAGAAATAAATCAATTGATAAATACACGTATGTATATAAAATTAAAAACTGTTCGGTTGTTTTTCATAAAACCATTCCCACCCTAAAAAAACAGACCTACCTCTACAAATTGGCGCAGCCGGTATAGGATGGGAAAGTGAAAAAATTAATATTTTATAAATGTGTATTTACCAAGTGAACTTAAAAAGAAAATAAATAAAAAAAAGAGAAAGAAAAAACAAAAAAGAACAATACAGTGCAACTTATATATACAGGGTGTCCCGTAAGTCGACGTCAAGCCGGAATCGGGTGATAGACCAAATCATTACAGTTGCCAGTAAAATATAAAAAAAATCTAAGTCATGTATTTTTCAAATTATAGACATTTCTTTTGTATTCGAGATAATGTACACCTTGTGATGGTTTTTTAGCACCTGTTGCTACAAATCTTTACTTTTTTCAATTTTATTTTTGTTGTGTAATCCCGAATAGTGCTTTTGTAACCTGTTGCTTTAAATTCTAAGCCCACTGTTCCAGCTTGGAAGAAAATGTGACATTTTGCCGAACCAAGAATAGAAAATTAATATTTCACCCAACTTTAACTGACTGTAATGAAAAAAAATGTACTACGCCAGTTTGGCAAGTAACTTTAAAAGTTGACACATTTAATAAAGATTCTAAAACGTTATAACACTTGCTACAATATTTCTTAGTATACGGAAAAAAAAATTTTTTTCTTCTAGAAACCCAGTTTCGAAAAACTTCTTTTCACTTACTAAAAATGATTCTATTGTACCCAAAGCTTGTCGTAAGACCGTAACTTTAAGCTTCTAGTTTGACTGAGATGGAGAGTCATTACATGAAGTGTGAGTGAGACAGATAGTGACGCTTTCATGTTAGAGATCCTAACTTTTTGTTGAATTTAGGACAAATTTTCTTTAAGTTTAAAATTAAACACCAGTTATTTGGATGCTAAGATTAATTATTTACAAAAGATGTTCAAATTACCTTCGTTCAGCTGCAATATAAGTTCGATATCTTCTTAAAAAGGATCGGTTTATCAGACGGGCAAATGTTCCATTGATGACAAATTCAACTGCTTCCGTAATTCTGGAGCTCATGTTTTTGTAAAATTCGTTGAGCTTTACTTTTAGGCACTCCTGTGCTTTCCTGGATTGTACGTACCAAAGTACTTGGGTCTTCTTCAACTGTTTGAAGTACTACGTCCTCGTAAGGTAAGGAACTCTTTCTTCACCATGTACTTGGTTTGGAAGTCGGCCCTCTGTGGAGAGGAGACGATGCACATTTGTAAAAACTCAATGATTTGACCAGCGAGCGTCGCTATCTTGCTCACTCACACTTCATGTAATGACTCTTCGTCTCACTAAAACTAAAAACTGAAAGTTACGGTCTTACGGCAAGCTTTGGGTACACTAGAATCATTTTTAGTAGGTGAAAAGAAATTTTTCGGAACTGGGTCTCTTGAAGAAAATTTTTTTTTTGCCGTAATCTAAGAAATACTGTAGCAAGTGTTATACCATTTTAGAATCCTTATTAAATGCGTCAACTTTTAAAGTTACTTGCCAAACTGGCGCAGTACATTTTTTTTTTCAATACAGTCAGTTAAAGTTGGGTGAAATATTAATTTTCTATTCTTGGTTCGGCAAAATGTGACATTTTCTTCCAAGCTGGAACAGTAGGCTTAGAATTTAAAGCATCAGGTTACATAAGCACTATTATGGATAACACAATAAAAATAAAATTGAAAAAAAGTAAAGATTTGTAGCAACAGGAACTAAAAAACCATCACAAGGTGTACATTTTCTCGAAAACAAAAGAAATGTCTATAAATTGAAAAATACATGACTTAGATTATTTTTATATTTTTCTGGTAACTCTAATGATTTGGTCTATCACCCGATTCCAGCTTGACGTCGACTTACGGCTCACGCTGTATATAAATATAAATATAAAAAAGAAAAGAAAAGAAAAAAAAACTACAACAGCAATAACAAAGCACGTGAAAGTGGAAAAAAGTGGAGAAACAAGACACCAGAGTACGGAGATTCAGCTACGTCGAAATTGGCTCAAAGTGAGTGAAGTGAGTCACTTTTCTGCAAATTTGATTCTGCTAAGAAATTCACTCACTCACTTCACTCACCTTCAATTTTGCGGTGAATGGGGGTGAAATCATCGAGCAGAGCTTTTATTTTAGAAATGGTAAGTAAATTAAGTTGCGTTTTTTTGGTTCCGTGCGGTGTTCTACAAAGCACAAGAGATTGTGAATTGAATTTATTTGTAGGGTGCGTAGAAGTTACTATTTTTTTTTGAAAGTATAGAGATAATAATCAAAGTGCCATGATTTTATAAGAATACATTAAATGTCAAACTTTGTCTCGAAATTTATCAAGTTTACTTTGACATTTGGGTCCAAAAGAACACAGCTATAAGTATTAATTACTACTAATAAATTGTAACACAAAGTTGTCTTTACACCAAAAATCAGTTCTGATTGAAGAAATGAGACAACATTATGATGTCTTAGAGGGAAGATTTGCCAGTGCACAAGGAGCCCAATGCAAGGATAAGATATGGGAACAAATAGCAACAAAATTAAATTCTTATGGTACAGCGAAAACAGCTCCACAGAGGAAAAATGTAAATTTACATTTTTCTTTGCATTACTGACATATAACCATTACTGCAGTGCTGGATGGATATGAGGCTCAACGTGCACAAAAGGTTCCGTATATTAACGAATGAACGCAAAAGAACCGGCGGAGGTAGTGTAGATCCCAAATTTCAACTTTCAGCTGACGACAAGATCATTTTTAATATATGTGGAGTGGATTATTTTGAAGGAGATAAAAAATCCAAGGAGCTCGGATTCGGCAAAAATTTAAAAATAGTGAGTATTTTTAATTTTATGCTTTTAACTGGTAATATCATTGTAGGTGACCGAATTTGAAGTAATTGCCGAAGAACTTGAACCCTTAGGAGAGGACGAAGGTGCGGGGAATTCTGCTGATATAAACATTTCCTTGTCTGAAACATGTAAATTCCAACAAGTACAAAACCAAAGAGGAATAAAGCGAAAGTCAGCAATCCCTACTGGAATGTTTGGGAATTGCAAAGATTACATTGAATTGGCATATGAAGAAAATTGTAGGACAAATAATCTTCTTGAGCGGTTGGTAGAAGGACAAAAAAATATAATAGCAGCAATAAACGAGCTAAACGCTATTTTAAAACCGCAATATTTGGATTAATTCATTTGATCTTCTTATCTTTAGCCGACATAATGGTTTTTTTTATTTAATTTTTTATATTTATATATTTTTAAGTGATTATAAACAATAGAACTGTAATTTTTTTTAAGCTTTATTAATAAAAATTAAGGAAAATATCTTTCACTTTTTTATATTACTCCTTATTATCCGCATATAGTGTTTAGCAGCGGCGTTCATTTTTAAACATAACATCGACAAACAGCTATGAAAATGACATTCGAAGTTAATATTCGAAAATACTTACTTCACTTTTTTAAAGGAATCATTTTATTTTCAAAAGTGAGTGAATGAAGTGATTGAAAGAAGTGACTGAAGTGAATCACTCACAAATAGCTGAATCTCGTCTAACCATCGTCTGTAAGTCAGCCAATTTTGTAAATATATACATACATATAAGTACCGATTATATCATTCACATAATATTTTAAACACAAAAACAAAAATCAGATTTTATTAACTACGTAGGTATATAAATATAATTAATTTACTTAATTGATAAAGCAGAACAAGGTATAAGAAAAAACAAATTAGCTATATATGTATATAAATATACAGGGTGTTCCGTAAATGTCTTTAATCCTTAAAGGGGATGAAAGTAGAGGTCATTTGGGTAAAAAAAGTCTAGATACTTTTATATCGAACTCCGCTTGGTTTTCGATTAAATCGATAATATCGGTTTTCAAGATTTTGCATAGCTCTTCAGAGTAATTTCGTTATAAGTTCTATTGTAATTAATGGATTGTGACGTTCAAACCTTTATTTAAAAGAGCACATATTGGCCTTTCTAAGAATGCATAATTAGTTATAATTATGCCTTCAATTATTTTAAACACAAACAGTTTTCTCTAGAATTTTTTATTTCACCAAAATTTTTGTCGCGCTTCAGTGTACATTTATTCGAAATATCACCATTGCATGAACTTGGCAGAACTATGAAAAAATTTGTGCATTATGTCCCCTTTCCAAAATGACCTCCCTAAGTGCTATCAACAATAACAATCAAAAGCTATCAGCAAACATTTTGAAGATGTACCCCTCGAGGTAATCTTCAGTTTTTTCGTAGGATTCTATCTCCTCCTACAGTTTTTAACCTACGACAACCATTTATATGTCATTGTACGGGAATCTGAACTGGCTATTAGATAGGGTACTTTTCGATTTCGAATTTCGAAAATGGAGGGGGTAATTTCGAAAAAACACTTTTTTACCAAACTTGATATTTACGTAGATTTCGTTATTCCGCATCTTCATTTTTGCGGGAGGGGCAAGCTCTGGAAGGGGTGGAAGTTCAAAGTTTCAACTTTAAGCGGCTATATTTGAATAAAAACTACCAAAAATGTCTTTTCCATTTATGAATTTAGGACTTACTTGCTAGAAAAATGCTTGGTTGCTAGAACAATGCTTGGCATACGACGGTGTATGCAATTGCCGGGAGAAACTGTTAATGCGCTCGGAACTAAACTGAGTATGCTTTTGCTGGAATGCAAAAGAGCTATTAATAACAAGTATCCCGAAAATAATCAGGCATTAATAGATGAAATTGAGGAGGACGCTTGTTATGTTTTAAGACAGGTATCCTCAGCCCCATAATAAGACAAAACTTGCTAGGTAATGCGGATAAACGTCTTGAGGAGCTAATCAAAATTGCCCAAAGAATTGAAAAGGCTGAAGATCGACAAGTTCAGAGTTGACAAATTGGTTTTAGTCGGCAGACTTCGCCTATTACCTCCCCAAATACATTGAGTGAAACAGAAATCAGACAACTTAAAGATCTCTTGCGTGATACTGCGCTCAGTCACAATCCCCAAGAGAAACTTATACCTTCAAAAAGTCAGTGCTAATCTTATCATTGCACACTCATCCCTGCACGACCAGAATCACACAATGATATAAGAATTGTGGACGTGAAGAGATATCTGTCTACCCCACCAGAAAACGCACATGCTTTTCCAGAAGCTCACATCACCCAAACGTCAGCACCCCATATCAATAGAAGAAGTTATATCAAGAAATGTAGTTTCTGTGAGAAAGACGGCCACACTTATCAAGAGTGCCGGACCCGACAACGCACTCCATACTGTACAATTTGTCGAAGCTATGGTCATATTTTCCAAAACTGTTCAGTAACAAAAGAGAAGAAAACCCAGGTAAATGCAAACCCCATACCAGTAAAATGTGATTGGTGTGAAAGGCTCTATCCTACTATAACAGAGTGTCGAGTAAAAAAATCTTGGGAAAAAAAAGCAGAACCAAATAAACCACAATCATTCGGGAAACTAAAGGGGGCTAGCCTACTGCGCCCTATGGCTAACCCTTCCTTCTACAAACTAAGAATGAAGCAGTAATCGAACTACCGTTAAATATTTCAAAAACAGGCACCGTTAAACTTTTGGTCGATACGGGAGCTGAAGTAAGTATTTTAAAAAAAGACAGCTTGAGCTGTAATACTGCCATACATTTTCAAAAAATACTTCACCCCTCAGGATTATATGGTGGTAATGACACAACGCTTGGTTCTTGCATAGGAAGTTTTCTTATAGGGGAAGGTCTAAAATGTGAGTTTAATATCTGTAATGCTAACAGCTCTGCTCCTTTCGATGGTATATTAGGCCGTAACTTTCTATGGCGAAATGCAAATATTCTCACAACTGAAGGCATTTTACACTTCCCGTACAACGATAGCAACCCAATCGACCTAAAAATCCCTTTTTTAAATAAAACAGGGATTGAAAACATTAGATCATAAGCATAAACCTAATGCAAAGTATTCACTATCATCTGATCCTAATGCAATAATTACTAGTACACACTACACCAACCATAGTAAAGGAAAACAAACAAACATTTCCAATTCCTTAACCTCAAGCAAATCTAAAGAAACAAACATAAACAATGATTTTCTTCTTGACACTGCGACGCGGATTCCACCGCGATCAGAAATGGTATTAGAAATACCAGCAGATAACTGTGAAGGTGAAATGTTTTGTTTCTCACAAGAGGTTTTACCCAGCGTTCTCACAGCCAATACTTTAATACAGCCACAAAATGGAAAGATAAGGTTAAGTGTAATAAATACGCATGACAGGGAAATTGCACTACCTCATTTTGAACTAAAGTTCGAATCTTTACAAAACTTCATTACTTTTAAACTGGAGAAGACAAAAAATCGTGTCGATGACTATCAACGGAAATAAATACTGATCTAACGCATAATATCGAAGAGCTGGAAGCGATAAAAATTATGTGAAGAGTATAATGATTTATTTTATTTAGAAGGTGACCCGTTACCATACTCCACTGCCGTATGTCACACTATTCCTGTAAAATCCGACCAAACACCAATAAACCAAAGGCCTTATCGTTTACCTGACACTCATAAAAACGAAATCAATAAACAAATAGACAAAATGATGAAAGATAACATTATTATTCCAAGCAACAGTCCATGGAACTCACCATTATTAGTAGTCCCAAAGATACCTGGCCCAGATGGTAAAAAACGTTGGAGACTCGTTATATGTAGATTTCCGAAAACTTAATCAACAAACAATCGGAGATGCATTCCCTTTAATAAGAATAGACGATATATTAGATCAACTAAAAAATTCCCGTTAAAAAAACTGCTTTTAGCACGTCATATGGTCATTATGAATTCCAGCGACATTCCAACGCGCAATGAATCATGTACTAACCGGCTTACAGGGATTGAAGTATTTTGTTTACCTAGATGGTATAGTCGTCTACGGAAAAAACCTGGAAGACCATACGAAAAAATTAAAGGAAGTATTTGATAGACTCAGAGAATATAATTTAAGACTCCAACCTAATAAATGCCACTTTCTTAGGAAAGAAATAGTATACTTGGGCCACAAATGTACACAAGAAGGTTGTGCCCCTGATACAGACAAAATCAACTGTGATCAAGAATTCCCCACACCCAGAACAATTAAGCAACTGCAAAGTTTTTTAGGTTTAGCTAATTACTACAGAAAGTTTATAGCAAAATTCTCTAACATCGCAGAGCCTCTGACAAAAATGTTGCGCGGAGAACAAAACTTCGCGTGGTCACCGAGAAGTGAAGTAGCCTTCCAAGAAATTAAAAAAAGCGTTAACCACACCTCCTCTTTTGGCCCAACCTGACTTCAAAAAAGCTTTTAATGTTACAACAGATGCTAGCAATGAAGCATTAGGTGCGGTCCTATCTCAAGGCCTCCCAGGTCGTGATCGTCCTATTGCATATGCTAGTCGCACCCTCAATAATGCAGAGAGACGTTACTCAACTAAAGAAAAGGAGTTGTTACCCATAGTCTGGGCTGTAAAATATTTTCGATGTTACCTTCTTGGAAGAAAATTTTCAGTCTATACTGACCATCAGCCACTGCTGGGAGTATTCAATATAAAAGACCCCACTTCAAGACTGATACGATTTCACCATAAACTTTCGGAATACAACTACGAAACAAGCCAGGTCGAAAAATCCAACGCGGACGCCTTAAGCCGCATACCTCATGAAGAAAATTCTATACTGGTTACCACCAGATCTCAAAACAAGAAATCAGAAACATCGAAAGCCATCAAAAAACTAAATCAAAAAGGAATGATAAGCGAAGAAGACTCGTTTTTAAGCTTGGGAACAGAATATCTAGATGATTTATCTATTTCAGGAGAAAGCACTACTCAGTATCAGATTACGGATGGAAAGGATATCAACGATATATTAAAAGCATTTCATATGAACCCATTGGGTGGTCACCAAGGCATTGCATGGACATATCATCGCATTCGACGACAATACAGGTGGAAGAATATGTTGAAAGATGTAGTCAAATTCATTAAATCCTGTCCTAAATGTCAGAAAAACAAACATAGTAAGCAAATTCGAATGCCAATGCCAATCGAATACAGCAAAAAGGCCTTTCGAAAAAGTGTATCTCGATATAGTAGGTCCACTTCCTGTGACAAACCAAGGACATAAGTACATACTTACAATTGAGGATGACCTAACAAGGTTTATGGATTGCTACGCTATACCCGATGGAGAAGCAGCTACTGTGGCGAAAACGTTTTATGAAGAGATAATAACACGCTATAGTATACCGAAGAAATTAGTAACTGATCAAGGCTCTAATTTCATGAGTGACTTATTTAAGCATTTATGTAAATTCCTGAAAATTCAAAAACACAACACTTCTGCGTATCATCCTCAATCGAATGGTGCTTTGGAAGATCCCATCGACCATTAGGGAAATACTTAAGAAACTTTGTTAGCGAGAACCCTCATACTTGGGATGAATAGCTAAGAGAGGCTGTCCATGTACACAACAACACTAAGCATTCCTCGACATGCATAACACCAATGGATTGTCTTTTTGGGTTTACGGCTGAGTTACCGACAAATATTAAGCGCAAGCCCGAAACAATATATGGCCACGAAAACTACTTCTATATCCTTCGAAATAAAATTCAACAAGCCCATAATATTGCTAGAAAAAATCTCATAAATAGTAAAAAGTTAATAAGAAATATTATGACAGGACAATCCGTGAGGAATCATTCCTAATAGGTGATATGGTCCTTTTGAAAAATGAAGCTAAAAAGGATAAGTTATCACCGATATGGATCGGACTTTATGAGGTAAAGGAAGTAACCTCTCCAGTGAATTTAAAAATTCAAATAGGTTGGAAGGTGAAAACTGTCCATGCTAATCGATTGAAGAAATTCCAAAAATAAAGTTAACTTAGCCTACACAAACACCCTGAATATGTACAATGTACATTAACAAAAACACAATTTGTTTTATATTACTGAATTTACGATTTTTATTCCCTATCAGGTACTAACTGAAAATGCAATTACTTACTATCTTTGCATTGGGAGCGCTCTATTTAGTTAGAGCAGGGGTTCCATTTACCCGAACCCAGGTAGACAATACAGGTATCATTTCTGAAGTAGCTAGTAAAGCGCTCCAATACAAGGACCAGAGGACCATTCTCACTGCAGTAAATTTGTCACGAGTTTCCGTGTGGGAGAAATACTTGGATTGGAGTGAAAATATTGTGGTAACAATTTGCAATCACTATATAGTTTTAAACATAAATCAAACCTGTAAACGAGATATAAAAAATGTACAATATATATCAGGT
Organism: Dioctria linearis; assembly: GCA_963930735.1. Classification (NCBI taxonomy): domain Eukaryota; kingdom Metazoa; phylum Arthropoda; class Insecta; order Diptera; family Asilidae; genus Dioctria; species Dioctria linearis. The sequence goes on along the minus strand of OZ005742.1, from coordinate 130,722,475 downwards.
AAAATAAGACTAGCCCTAAGTAAAATAGAAATGAAACCTAGAAATAAACAGCGGCGGTCATTATTCGATGGTGTAGGATCGTTTGGTAATTTCCTCTTCGGAACGATGGATCAAGAGTATGCGAAAGAGGTTTACTCTAGGCTAGACAATTTAGAAGGGGATAATAAGCAAACTTTAGATTTAATGAAAGAACAAGTTAGCCTAATAAAGGCAAATTATGAAGATAATAATGAAGCTCTTGATAAATTCATCAGGGACTTGCAACAAATGAAAAACCAAACTATGACCATGCTAAACCACTTTCATGAAACAATAGCAAAAATACTTTCAGAGAATTCAATCATAAGATGGCAACTTTCCTTGGATGAAACCACAATGAATATTATCATTCACCTGCAAGAAATTGAGCGGCAAATTGAAAATCTTTTCAAGACTACCTACTGTGAAATTTTTTCGTGCTGGAGAAAAGACTAATATTAGTGACTTTGAAATAATTTAATAATAATAAAAAAAACAAAAGTGGATATTTTGTAATTTACGACAAAAGGAATTAATTATTTGCTCAAACTTTTAAATGCAAAAGCGTAAGTTAAATTAATTAATTCGATTTTTTTAGCAATTTATAAATTTTTCTAAGGTGTTGTAATAATATATAATAAACGTAAATAAGTATAAATTAATATTTGGGGTATATTATAAAGTAATAATAAAGTTATAATAGAACAACTATACGAATTATAAACGTAAAGATTAATACATATGAAGCAAAAAAAAAACAAAGGTATATTGCTAAACCTCTCTATAGACAATTATTTTTGTATACTTTATACTGATCAATGTGAGTAAAGTAAATCGACAGGAATAAAATACAACCCCTTATTACGAGAAATATTATAAATAATAGCTACACACAAATTATATTATGTAATTTCTTATATGTGTAACAAAATGTATTAGTTTCGTTGATCATAGTTCTTTTTATACCAGAATGTTTCTTTTAGAATATGAGCTAAAAGAATAGAAAAAAAAACTTATATAAAAACTAAAATAAAATGATAAGGAAAAGGCAGAAAATAAAAAAACAAAAAATACCAAAAATGGAAAAACAGAAAAGTTAGTTAGAAATTATATATAAAATGTGAGGTAACCGATGTGTTCCAACTACATAATGAAAATAAAACAAAAATATGATAAAATAATACAAATTATATATAAAAGAAAAAAAAGGGAAAAAGTATCTATGTGTATATAAAAGCAAAATGTATATTATGAATTTATTTCCGTTACAGAAGAAAAAGAAACTCTTTCTTAGTTAAAGATGTCGTCTTGAGGTATTTCCAAAACCTATCACTTCTCTTTTTGGTTTCAACATATTTTCGTCACTTATAATAACGAACCACTACATATAATACAACCCCAAAATGCACAGCCTTCGCTTCAAAAGGGGGGGAGGAATGTAATGTAAAAGTGGTTACCGTTAAGTGCTGATCAGTTATTGCAAAATATATAACCCAGAAAAGCAATTGCGAGGCAATTGAATTCTTTAGGGTATCGACCTATAAGGTATCGATTATTTACTTTCGCAATAGCTGATCAACTTTAAATTTGTAAAAATACGCTAATTCCGCTGATCCTACAATATGAAGCAACAAATGAAAGTAGGTCAGTGCAAAAGCATGAAGAAAGGTTTTTGAAAGAACTGAAGGCGAGTGATTGAATACGGGTAATTGAAGACGGACGAAAAGATGTATATCGGGCAAGTGATAAAACGGAGAGTAATTAATTTCAGATCGTAAAGCGTGTAACGGGAATATATCTAATAAGCGAATAAAATTATAGAAAATATTAATGAATAAAGCAAATAAGTGTAAAAAGTTTAAAGGAATATCAAATAATAAATCAATTGATAAATACACGTATATAAAATTAAAAACTTTTCGGTTGTTTTTCATAAAACCATTCCCACCCTAAAAAAACAGACCTACCTCTACAGACGTAACATATATAACTGTAATATGTATATCTAATGTATATACATTTTTAGAAAAGACAGAGAGAGGAGAGAGAGTATTGTCGTATTGTGTTCTCTGTACCGTACTTTCCTAAACATTTCACGATATTTCGGCAAGTAAAGGTGGAAAGTGGTTCGTATTGGTAATAGCTATTTTATATATCTTGGTTAAGTATGTGTCCAAATATATAGGGGAAAACGAAATATTTGTATGGCAACCCCATAAAGGAGTTGCCCGATATATCTCATTTTCGAACTTAAATCTCCTTTTTCTGTAAATTTTGTGTACAAAATTTCAGCTCTCTAAGTATACACGCTCTCGAGTTAAAATAACTTTTAATATTATGCGTGGGTGTCCAATCCATTTTGCTGTGCGATCATTATTTCTAGTTGTTACAAACGGAATGACAAACTTAGTATACCCTATAGATTTCATCTAGGGTATAAAAATGGCACAAATGTTGGCTAATTTCTATTTGTCTCTTTCAAGCTCAAAATATACTGTTACGTGCAATAGAAAGAGACAACTGGTGACATCTACTGGCAATAAACAACTTCAGGTTCGGAGAGTAAAAGACTTCAGGTTCGGAGAATCGATTATGAAAGTTCAGGAATAGAACAAATAGAGTAGTCAAGAAGCTTTTGGAATAGAACACTCCAGATTAATCTGGAGTGTTTCTAGGGTATAAATATAGCAGTTGTCATCGCCAGAAAAGAGTCTGGTCTTAGACGTTGCAGTGTTAAGAAGCGAAAGCAATAAAGAAGCGATAGTGTGTAATTAGATTGCGATAATTGAAAGTACAGTGTTAGCGATAATTAGAGTTGAGTTGATTAAATAAATATTTGTGAACTTTATATGATTTAAGTGTAATAAAGAACTTATATATTAATTATTTAATATTGTGTTTTAAATAACGAACCAAAGGCCACGCTCGCAACAACTGGTGTCAGAAGTGAAATAACTTCGCGAAATAAAGTGGTGGCAATTGACTAAAAATTAAAAGAGTGATTAATTTTGCGAGAAGATCCGGACATTTCACCTATTCTTGCTTGGAAAGTAGACATAGAAAAACCAGAATGGAAGGATATTTCGAGGATGAGTGAAGAGCTGAAAAGCTACTGGGCTCAATGGAATTCTCTTCATGTTGAATGCGGCATATTAAAACGCAAGTGGGAAGCACCTAATGGTAAATCGTTCCGAATGAAAATAGTCGTGCCGGCATCAAAGGTCAACGAGGTTCTAGGTAAAGTGCATCGTGGAGCATCTCGAGAACATTTGGGAGTGAATAAAACAATTTCTATAATACGAGAAAAGTTTTATTGGCTACATATGCGGGAGGATGTAAAGAAGTGGTGTCGCAGATGCACTGTGTGTGCTTCTTATAAAGGGCCGCAACGTAGCAGCAGAAAGGAAATGTACAAGTGTAATGTCAGAGCCCCATTGAAACTGAGAGCTGATGTACAAAGGGCCACGGGGGCGAAATTAGCAGTAAGTACCCATCGGATGAGGACACGTTATGACTTACGTGCGAATTCAGCAGGATTTAACGAAGGTGATCTTGTTTGGCTGTACAACCCGAAACGACGTAAGGGACGTTCTCCAAAATTGCAACAGCACTGGGAAGGACCATATTCAGTAGTAACTAGAATTAATGACGTGGTATACAGGATTCAGCGTGGCACAAGAGGCAAGCACAAAATTGTTCATTTGGACCGCTTGTGTCAATACTACGAGCATCAAGACCATGGACCACCTGTTGTTCGGGACGAACAAGTTTAAGAATGGGGCAGTGTTACGTGCAATAGAAAGAGACAACTGGTGACATCTACTGGCAATAAACAACTTCAGGTTCGGAGAGTAAATGACTTCAGGTTCGGAGAATCGATTATGAAAGTTCAGGAATAGAACAAATAGAATAGTCAAGAAGCTTTTGGAATAGAACACTCCAGATTAATCTGGAGTGTTTCTAGGGTATAAATATAGCAGTTGTCATCGCCAGAAAAGAGTCTGGTCTTAGACGTTGCAGTGTTAAGAAGCGAAAGCAATAAAGACGCGATAGTGTGTAATTAGATTGCGATAATTGAAAGTACAGTGTTAGCGATAATTAGAGTTGAGTTGATTAAATAAATATTTGTGAACTTTATATGATTTAAGTGTAATAAAGAACTTATATATTAATTATTTAATATTGTGTTTTAAATAACGAACCAAAGGCCACGCTCGCAACAATACACTGAACTGTAACCAATTTTGGAAACAGTATGGCTTTATTAATGGGAATGATTGGAATTGACATAAAAGTTCAGACAAATATATTGTTTATATACATCTATCTCTTACAATCTCAATTAAATTTGACAACAAATCTGCAGAGGAGCACATTTTTCAGTAATATTAAAAATTAATTTTTTTGTTATTTAAAACAAGTTTAACTTCCTAAATAATTTTAATATAATGCAATACTATTTTATAACATCTTTAGTGTTTCCAATCGGCAAATAATAGTTAATTATAAGTCCGCGTGAAATTGTACAAAATAAAGGGGTTTCACATCCTGGACAATATTTGTGCCATTTTTGAATAAGAACGCTCAGAGTCCATTCTTATTATATGTCTGTGCAAACTTGGCTCAAATTTTGGCTAAAATCTATTTGTCTCTTTCAAGCTAAAAATGCACACTGAACTGTAACCAATTATGGAAACAGTCAGTACGTTTACATGAATAGGGGAGAATATCTAACAGTGAACCATAGCCAACAGTGAATCGTTCAACAAATTTTCGACGATTTATTAATATTGTTACGTGCAATAGAAAGAGACAACTGGTGACATCTACTGGCAATAAACAACTTCAGGTTCGGAGAGTAAATGACTTCAGGTTCGGAGAATCGATTATGAAATCTACAGGATAGTTCAGGAATAGAACAAATAGAATAGTCAAGAAGCTTTTTGAATAGAACACTCCAGAATAATCCGGATAGTTTCTAGGGTATAAATATAACAGTTGTCATCGCCAGAAAAAGAGTCTTGTCTTAGACGTTGCAGTGTTAAGAAGCGAAAGTAATAAAGAAGGGATAGTGTGTAATTAGATTGCGATAATTGATAATTAGAGTTGAGTTGATTAAATGAATGTTTGTGAATTTTATATTAGAGTGAAATAAAAAACTTATATATTAATTATTTAATATTGTGTTTTAAATAACGAACCAAACTCCACGCTCGTAACAACTGGTGTCAGAAGTGAAATAAATTCGCGAAATAAAGTGGTGGCAATTGACTAAAAATTAAAAGAGTGATTAATTTTGAGAAATTGTGTTAAATTGTGAAAGTCTGGAAAATAATTTATATTCATCTATAAGAGAATTACTAAAATAATGGGGCGCAAAGTGGACGAGCTTCGAACGCAGGATTTGAAAGTGGAGTTAGGGAACCGGTCATTACAAACGACAGGCATAAAGAAAGTTCTAGTCGAGCGACTTAGACAATCTTTGATAGAGGAAGGAAAGAATCCTGAAACATTTGTTTTCGAAGAGAACTTGGAAGAAATCGAAGTTGAAGAAGCGCCTGCGATGAAAATGGAACAGCTTTTCAGTACTTTAATGAGTAAAATGGAAGCCCGTTCTGATGAGCAAAAGAATTCTCTCGAGGAACAGAAGAAATCTATGGACAAACAAAAGAATTCTCTCGACGAACAAAAGAATTCTCTGGAATCACGTTTAGATGAACAGAAGAAATCTATGGACGAACAAAAGAATTCTCTCGAGGAACAAAAGAAATCTATGGAAACCCGTCTGGACGAGCAAAAGAATGCTTTCGAGGAACAAAAGAATGCTTTTGAGGAACAAAAGAATTCTGTGCAGAATTGTATAGAAATTTGTTTGGAGGAACAGAAGAAATTTCTGAAAGTTTCATTAGACGAACAAAATGTGAAAATTGAAGGAATACAGCAGGAAGTGTTGGAAGTTCGACAACAAGTGTCGGGAGTACAACAAAATGTCACGGAATAGCTTGATAACTTTAAAGCAGATCTGGAAAGAATAAAGCGTCGTCAGCCTCTAAGCGTAGCAACTGAATTAACCGGTGCAGGTAGAATGAAACCTCCCATATTTGATGGACAAAATTCGTGGCATATCTTCAAGAGACAATTCGAGGCAGCTTCAGAGGTAAATGGATGGATGAAGACGAAGCTATAGCTCTGGTGTTAGCACTTCGAGGTCCTGCGTCAGAACTGTTACAAACTGTAGCGATTGAAAATCAACGTAATTACTCTTCATTAGTACAGGCGATAGAATTACGTTACGGAGATGAGCACATGCAGCATGTATATCGCCTACAGTTGCGCAACAGGATTCAAAAACATGGCGAATCACTACAACAACTGCAGGCAGATGTAGAAAGATTAGCGCATTTGTCATACTCCAGCGTGAATGCGGATTTTCTCAATGAAGTGGCGACGGAGGCATTTGTGAACGCTATTACAGATCAAAATTTACAACAATCATTAAGGCTAGCAGGAAAGAAATCAACAGCAGAAGCACTAGCCTATGCATTAGCGTATGAATCCGACAGACAATGTACTTGTAACAGAGTGCAATCATCACAGAGCCCGCCTTCACGTGGTGTCCTTCGATGCTGGAATTGTAATAGACCAGGGCACCTTCAAAGAGAGTGCAGAAAACGTCGACGAGTGGAATCACCAGAAGAAGAGGGGAAAGAAGAATGCCAAAGATGTCGAGACAGGGAACAAGCAATTTGTGGAGAGACTAGATATCAAACAGCGACTAGTCGCATCGCCTCTCCTGTTGAGCAGTCGGAAAACTAGTAAAAACCAGCTTTGTGGGGCAGAAGTTGGTTGGTGGAATCGACAGCCCCGAAGTCATCATCCAAGTAGGTCAGTTACAGAGAAATAATAGCAGTCTTGTTATATATGGAAGTGTAGGAAAACATGACTGCGCAGTTACTATCGATACTGGAGCTTCAAGATCAATCATTAGAGCAGATCTTGTTAAGAACAAATGGCTTCACAACACCACCAAATATCTACTAAGAACAGCAACTGGAGCAGCAGCACAGGTGTTTGGAGAAATAACTTTAGATGTTCAACTAGGCGAACTACTATTTCCTCACACTTTCCTGGTTTCAGACATAATGGATGACTGCATTCTTGGAATAGACGTCATGACCACATACAAAATAAATCTGGATGTCGGAGAGTGGATTCTCAAATATGGGAATATAGAAATTCCTATGAGACTAGGAGAAGGAGCAGATTATCCTGCGAAAGTAAGGACGATGGTCTGCGAAAATATTACTCTTTCGCCATGCTCTGAGACACTAATATGGACAAAGCTTACTGATGACATCGGGACCTGCCAAAGGCCACGCTCGCAACAATATTGTTGCGAGCGTGGCCCTTAGTTCATTATTTAAAACACAATATTAAATAATTAATATATAAGTTCTTTATTACACTTAAATCATATAAAGTTCACAAACATTTATTTAATCAACTCAACTCTAATTATCGCTAACACTGTACTTTCAATTATCGCAATATAATTACACACTATCGCTTCTTTATTACTTTCGCTTCTTAACACTGCAACGTCTACAACAAGACTCTTTTTCTGGCGATGTCAACTGTTATATTTATACCCTAGAAACTCTCCGGATTATTCTGGAGTGTTCTATTCCAAAAGCTTCTTGACTATTCTATTTGTTCTATTCCTGAACTTTCCTGTAGATTTCATAATCGATTCTCCGAACCTGAAGTCATTTACTCTCCGAACCTGAAGTTGTTTATTGCCAGTAGATGTCACCAGTTGTCTCTCTCTATTTTGCACGTAACACTGCCCCCTTCTTAAACTTGTTCGTCCCAATCGCGTTGATGATAGTCAACTACTTTCTTTAGATGCTCGATCAATGTTCTGTTGAAGCGCTGGTCGACGTTTTCTGCAGTCTCTTTGAAGGTGCCCTGGTCTATTACAATTCCAGCATCGAAGGACACCACGTGAAGGCGGGCATAGGCTAGGGCTTCTGCTGTTGATTTCTTTCCTGCTAGCCTTAAAGATTTTTGTAAATTTTGATCTGTAATAGCGTTCACAAATGCCTCCGTCGCCACTTCATTGAGAAAATCCGCATTCACGCTGGAGTATGACAAATGCGCTAATCTTTCTACATCTGCCTGCAGTTGTTGTAGTGATTCGCCATGTTTTTGAATCCTGTTGCGCAACTGTAGGCGATATACTTGCTGCATATGCTCATCTCCGTAACGTAATTCTATCGCCTGTACTAATGAAGAGTAATTACGATGATTTTCAATCGCTACAGTTTGTAACAGTTCTGACGCAGGACCTCGAAGTGCTAACACCAGAGCTATAGCTTTGTCTTCATCATTCCATCCATTTACCTCTGAAGCTGCCTCGAATTGTCTCTTGAAGATATGCCACGAATTTTGTCCATCAAATATGGGAGGTTTCATTCTACCTGCACCGGATATTTCAGTTGCTACGCTTAGAGGCTGACGATGCTTTATTCTTTCCAGATCTGCTTTAAAGTTATCAAGCTATTCCGTGACATTTTGTTGTACTCCCGACACTTGTTGTCGAACTTCCAACACTTCCTGCTGTATTCCTTCAATTTTCACATTTTGTTCGTCTAATGAAACTTTCAGAAATTTCTTCTGTTCCTCCAAACAAATTTCTATACAATTCTGCACAGAATTCTTTTGTTCCTCAAAAGCATTCTTTTGTTCCTCGAAAGCATTCTTTTGTTCGTCCATAGATTTCTTCTGTTCATCTAAACGTGATTCCAGAGAATTCTTTTGTTCCTCGAGAGAATTCTTTTGTTCCTCGAGAGAATTCTTTTGTTCATCAAAACGGGCTTCCATTTTGCTCATTAAAGTACTCAAAAGCTGTTCCATTTTCATCTCAGGCTCTTCTTCAAATTCGGTTCCTTCCAAGTTCTCTTCGAAAACAAATGTGTCAGGATTTTTTCCTTCCGCTATCAAAGCTTGTCTAAGTCGCTCGACTAGAACTTTCTTTGCACCTGTCGTTTGTAATGAGCGGTTCCCTAGCTCCACTTTCAAATCCACTCCTCCACTTTGCGCCCCATTACTGTAGTAATCACAGTTGAATATAAATTATTTTCCAGAATTTTTAAAATTTAACACAATTCCACAAAATTAATCACACTTTTAATTTTTCAGTCAATTGCCACCACTTTATTTCTCAAATATATTTCACTTCTGACACCAGTTGTTGCGAGCGTGGCCTTTGGTTCGTTATTTAAAACACAATATTAAATAATTAATATATAAGCTCTTTATTACACTTAAATCATATAAAGTTCACAATCATTTATTTAATCAACTCAACTCTAATTATCGCTAACACTGTACTTTCAATTATCGCAATCTAATTACACACTATCGCTTCCTTATTACTTTCGCTTCTTAACACTGCAACGTCTAAAACAAGACTCTTTTTCTGGCGATGACAACTGTTATATTTATACCCTAGAAACTCTCCGGATTATTCTGGAGTGTTCTATTCCAAAAGCTTCCTGACTATTCTATTTGTTCTATTCCTGTACTTTCCTGTAGATTTCATAATCGATTCTCCGAACCTGAAGTCATTTACTCTCCGAACCTGAAGTTGTTTATTGCCAGTAGATGTCACCAGTTGTCTCTTTCTATTGCACGTAACAATATTTAGATTTGGCAACACTTTTTTATAACATTCTGAAATGTACCGTTTCTTTTGGTTTAGTTTCTGGTTTGCTCTTGCAGTGTTAGGTCGTGGTTTGTGCATTTTGACATTTCATACTAAGGTTTCTAAATTATTACCGATTGTTAATTTTTGAATGTAAAAATTGAGTATATTAGTTATCAACTAAGTCTTTATGCATATGTTTATTAAACATCTTTTGGTTGGTTCTTTCAAAGATAAATGTTTCTTAGGGCGTCAGACGATATGTTGCATTGTTAAGAGTAATAGAGCCTAACAGTGAGCCACTGTTGAACATTTTTATTATTTTCTTTCGAAATATTTCTTATTTCCTTCTGAAATATTTTTTATCAGTTGTTTGCAGATATTAGTTAGATATGGTACGCAAAATTGGAAACTGTTCTGAAAAGGACATGAAAGAAGCACTTCAACTGGTTGAAAACGGTAAGAGTTTGAGAGAGGCAGCAGTGTTAAAAAAGATAGCGTATGCTACTTTAAGAAGATATTAGGTGAAAATGAAGGACGGGATTATACGTTACACGCCAAACTATAATGTAAATCAAGTGTTTACGGATGAACAAGAAAAGTCGCTACTCGACTATTTTCTGACATGTTCGAAAATGTTTTATGGATTACCTTTATTGGAATGTAGTAGGTTTGCTTATAAAATGGCCGTAATGAATAATATCAAAACTCCAGAGAAATGGCAAATTGATTAGCTCGCGGGGAAACATTGGTTGCTAAATTTCCGCAAACGGCATCCTCAATTATCTTTGCGAACTCCGCAAGGATGTACCCTTTCAAGAGCGACATAATTCAATAAATATAATGTTAATATATTTTTTGATAAACTTTATGAAGTAATGAATAGAAATACTAATTTTGTGGATGGTACCCGTATTTTTAACCTTCATGAATCATCGTGCGTAACTGTTCAACGCCCTCAAAAAGTGTTGGCTGAAAGGGGCATTCGTCAAGTAAGTAAGGTGACAAGTGCTGAAAGAGGTACCTTGGTGACGATCTGCTGCATAATAAGTGCTTCAGGACAGTCGATTCCCCCTACGATGATTTTTCCTCGTGTTCATTTTAATCAGAATATGCCAGTAGAATCTCCAGCGGGTACATTAGGATTAGCTACTCCTACAGAATGGATGAATGGTGAACTATTTTTGGATGCTATGAAGCATTTCATAAAGCACACATGTAGCTCTAAAGATAATCCAACTCTATTAATCTATGACAATTATGAAGCTCACTTATCTCTGCCTATTTTAGAACTAGCCAAAGGAAATGGAGTTACCATTTTAACAATTCCTCCACGCTCAACAAGTAAGTTGCAACCACTTGACGTTGGGGTCTTTAAACCATTCAAGACTGCATATAATGCCTCAATCGACTCTTGGATGATGCAGAATCCTGGAAAGCCAATTTCCATTTACGAAATAGCTTCCTGTGTTGGGTTAGCGTACCTAAATTCTGTCACGCCCACTAATATAATTTCGGCTTTCAAGAAAACTGGAATATACCCATATGATAGACATGTCTTCACTGACATCGACTTTCTACCAAGCTATGTAACTGATAGACTCCAAACCGCTACTGATTGTTCTACTGTACCTTCAACATCTGACGTGTCATCTTCTTCTGCATAACTTTGACTAATCTCCCACCAAAAGAAACCACGCTAGAACCCTCAACATCATCGTCCAACATGGAATTGCAAAAAGAGGCGCAAAAAGGTAAGTACCTACCTAACTTCGACAGCATTTTATGCTAACCAGTAGGTAGACAATTTATCCTAAATGGTTGGATTGTAAACGTTTTTATATTTTCTTAGGTGATGTTCAGAATTTTTAAGCCCGGATCAAATTCGTGGATATCTTAAAGCAGGCCCGAGGAAAACCCAATCTAAAAAGCGGAGAAAAGGAAGAAGTATTATCGCTACCGACACACCTGAAAAGGACGCAATTGCGGAAAGGAATACAAAAAAATATATTCCAGCTAACAAAAAAGTTAAAAAGATTGCTTCTCTAGACATAGAAATAACAGAAGAGAATGATTTGGCTGAAAGTGAAACTGAACTGCAACCTTTGACTGATTCTCCTGAAAGAACTCCAATTGAAGACGATTTTGTTTTAGTTAAATTTAACACGAAAAACAGGAAAGAAGTTTTTTATGTGGGAAAAGTAATTGGCAACAGAGACAACGATGGTGATATTCAGATTAGCATTTTGCGAAAAACCATTCAATATAAATTTGTAATGCCAAATGTCCCTGACTTTGCAAGTGTCCCTGAAACAGATGTAAGAATGATATTACCTAGGCCTTCTTTTATTCGAGGAACAGCGAGGCAAAATCTAGCTATAATTTTGGCGTTGATTTTTCTTTAGTTGATGTACGCTAAGCAGAAATTTTATTTTATTTTTTTTTTCACTTTTTAAAAAATTGAATAATGTGTTTTTACTTTCTAGCCATTTCCAAATGTACTTTATTTTGTTAATTTTATCTGAAATATAAGTTTCTTTTAAACTTTAACACTTTGATTCACTGTAGGAAACCATTTCTAACAGTGAGTCATTTGGACTTCAAAGACGTTTTAATTTTTTTTTCATACTTTGCAAAGCTTTTTGAAAAATTCTTATAGAATCAATTAACAGCTTAATGATACAGAAAACATTGCAAATACTATCAAAAAATTTTCCCTCCCCAGGCAGAAATTATATGGTTTTAAAAAAAATGTGGTTCACTGTTAGATATTCTCCCCTACTTGAAGTATAATTCAAGTAGAGGTCAAGTAATCAAAATATCATGTAAACGCGCATTGAGTTCAAGTATACTTGAGTCAAGTAAATCACAAAATTATGTTCGATTTACTTTAAAAATTCATGTAAACGCAACTTCAGTACTTAAAAAGTTTTCATTTGTGCCAGATATGAAATCGACAAAGAGGAACAAGAAGAAGATTATTGTTGATAACTTTATATACCTTGTGTTGATAACTCAGGATGTGATTTTTAGCACTTTTCTCAAGATATTTTTCTATAAGTCCGCAATTATACATATATTGAACTTAATGCAAAGTTGTCAAAGGTAAAGTGTCACTTCAAGTAAATTTCCAGAAAATTTCAAGTCAAGTAATTGGAATTAATTCAACCAAAACCCTACTTGAGTTTCACGTGGATTTCAAATCAAGTACTAAAGTATTCATGTAAACGTAGTGAGTACTTAGATCATATAACAAAACGACAGACTATGAGGAAGAAAAACTTAAGCATTTTTCTGTATGAGGTTTTACCTACATCGATGTATTCGTTTTAGTCATGGAAGTAGTGAACTACGATATTGTCACACCGGTCGAATAATTTAGTGGTTGAAACTTTATTAAGTATTGAAGAAATTCAATAGAAGAGATCCCTTATATCACAACATTTTTAAATTAATTTTTAAGTGTCATTTACTCTCCGAACCTGAAGTTGTTTATTGCCAGTAGATGTCACCAGTTGTCTCTTTCTATTGCACGTAACAATATTTTTATAACTTTGACATTTATACGAATGTTCCTAGTGCCCCGTTTATTTTCTGATAATATTTTTTGGCGTTGCGTAGCTACTGTAACTTAAGGCGACAATGACAATTCAATTATAAACAAACAAACCGGCATTGGAAAATTTTAAATTTTTTTGCCATGGCTGTTTATTTTTATAAATATTGTTACGTGTAATAGAAAGAGACAACTGGTGACATCTACTGGCAATAAACAACTTCAGGTTCGGAGAGTAAATGACTTCAGGTTTGGAGAATCGATTATGAAATCTACAGGAAAGTTCAGGAATAGAACAAATAGAATAGTCAAGAAGCTTTTGGAATAGAACACTCCAGAATAATCCGGAGAGTTTCTAGGGTATAAATATAACGGTTGTCATCGCCAGAAAAAGAGTCTTGTTTTAGACGTTGCAGTGTTAGCAAGCGAAAGTAATAAGGAAGCGAAAGAGTGTAATTAGATTACGATAATTGAAAGTACAGTGTTAGCGATAATTAGAGTTGAATTGATTAAATGAATGTTTGTGAACTTTATATGATTTAAGTGTATTAAAAGAACTTATATATTAATTATTTAATATTGTGTTTTAAATAACGAACCAAAGGCCACGCTCGCAACAATATATAACTCTTATTTGATTTAAAACACTAAAATTTATTATTAAAAGAATTACGCTTGTCTGCAAAATGATTTCCTAAGCGAATATCACCGGTTGTTTTTGCAGCACAGCACAACGCACTTCATCGCGATAATTCAAGACTCCGGAGTTTCGATTATATAAAGTCCCGTTCACAAAACAATATTTCACTATTGTACCACACTACTATTAAGTAAAAATCACTTTTAATTAGTTGTTTAGTACAAAATCGCTAAATCAAATCCGAACTTCTTGTCATAAAATCTGAAATGTCAGAAATAAATTAGAATTGTCGAACTGACAAATAACAAGGAGATACCCATCTTGTCATTTCCCCTCCGTGTCAAAAAAACAACATGCTTATCAAACGTACACGAATTTTACATAGCTTGCCTATCCTTTTCGTTATATGATCTAAGACTGAGTACGGCTCACTGACTTATAACAAAGGATGAGCGATTTGCTATTCATGTGGCACAAAAAATATTGTGTTTCTGTATATGAGAGTTTGAGCACCATTTAAAACGTTTACTACATAAAAACATGTAAAACCAATCAGATGAAATTTTTCATCCGAAAATCGAATTAAACTAAATAATGTCTTTCTTGTGTTCAAGTGATATTTTAATTGCTTATAAGCACTCTTATACGAAATTAAATCATTCCGACTTTAATTTACAAAAGGTCATTTTTACCTGAATGCTGCCTATGGGCAAGAGAGACAGAGCATGGTAAATACCCAAGGCACAGTATATTCATACAGTAGAACAGCTCTGTCAAAACTGCACATGAATAGGATGCTTCTATAATGTGACTATACTTTCTCTTTCAACATTTATAACTAACACACTAGTCAATTTTTAATACAATGGTTCCTAGGTAAATCTAAAGTGGAAGAAACAGAACTTAAGGACAGTATATTAGCCCAGCTTAGAACAAACTACTGAAAAGTGAATTTTAGAATTTTAATTACAAAAAAAAAACCTCAAAATTTCTCCCATAAGGGGGAACTATTAATGATACGGATGTAAATGAACGAACAGTAGCTAGTTGCACAATGGTTGGGAGAAGTATAAGTTCTATGTAAGTACACATCTCAGCACTAGTCTGCAAATGTATTGTTCCATTACCAAACAGCTGTTTGATTGCAAAGTGGTGTTCGTTCCATGGACAGGCAAAATGGCTGTAATAATGTTTGTGGCAGTTTGATAGTTCTAAAAAGCCGCATGGCATGGGAAGTGGAACAAATTGTTTTTAGCTTTTGTTTTCTTGCAGAAATAGTTTTGACCATTTTGTCCCTCTTCCTCTGATACAAGTTTGTGCATGCTGTAAGTTCTGTTTCTTCCACTTTAGATTTACATAGAAACCTATGTATTAGAAATTGACTATTGGGTTAGTTAAAACTGTTGAAAGAGAAAGTATAGTCTCTTTATAGAAGCATCCTACTCGCTTGACAGTTTTGACAGATTTGGGCTACTGTATGAATATACTGTGCTTAAGGCATGCACAAACTTATACTAGAGGAAAAGGGGCAAAATGACAAGCAAATATGCTTATAACAATTTGTTCCACTTCCCAGGACATTCGGCTTGGTAGAACTCTCAAATTGTCACAAACATTATTAGCCATAGCCCACACAGGGAAGGATATTGGCACTTTTTACGGGCGAGAAGTATTCGGGGGGAGGAAAAATGCCGAAATGCTCAGTTTCGATCGGGAGTACGGCCAGCATACCAATACTACAGCAACCCGGCCATTTTGAAATTGAGTAATTTCTGTAATTTCTCATCGGACGGCTGTACCGTAGCCCCCGGAATATAATACAAGCCATGAAGTCGTCGCCCTCATTGCCTTTTGTATACTCGTCATGGAGGAAAAACTAAAATTTCGTCTTAAGCAGGATTTACATTCTGATGACATCCAATTTTTACAGAAATTGTGAGGGAGATAGTACATCGTATATGGAAATTTATTTATGAGCGACGAGAGAAGCAAACGCGTCCGAAATTTTTTCCCCACGTCGATTTGTCACTGTGTGCGTGTCCGGAACCATAAAAAGACCTCAAGCCTAGGGAGTTTTTATAGTTACTGAAACTAAAACATTGTTATTGGCAATCCTAATTTGTCAATTTCGACTACTGGAGCTGCCATATTGCTGTTTTGTTACTATAATTTCATGGTAAGGTTAAATTATTTGTCGAAATAAACAAAAGTAAGGTTTAAGTTTGTAATTAAATATTACGAAATAGAAAGTTATTAAATATTTCTTTATAGAAAATAGAATTATTCCGCCTTTGAGATAATCCGTCATGTGAACACGAACCGGTCTGGAATTATCTTCACCGGCGTTAGTTCGGTAGTGGAGTGGAATTATTTTCATGTGAGCACTTGAGTGAACTTTTTGTTTATTATATGAAATAAATATTAAATAAAAATTTCGTTATCATACAAAATGATGATTGCAGAACTGAATTACAGTACCACCTGGTATTTTGCGAGAAATTTTTTCGATATAATCTCATCCTTTGCTTCGAACTCCTTCGTGCTTTCATGCAATATTTTAGAAATTGTAAAATTATACTTCTTTTCATGATCCGTCTTTGACAATTTCCAAGTAGACAGTTCGACAATTTAATTTAAATACAAGCAACTTTTATATGAAAAATCCAGCAGTAAGACAAGGCTCCATCAAGTTGGCTGGTCAACTTTTACTTTTTTAATTTTTTATTGCACATATCGATTGTTGGTCGTTTGTTGGTGATTGTTGGCTTAATTTAAACGTTTGTTGGATAATAGTTTTTTCGGAAATCAAAAAAGAAAATTCACCATCAAGTTAGCCGGAAAATTCTTATTTTTAATTTTATTTTATTTATATATAACCAGCTCAATCAATGCGTAATCGTTTGTTGGACTCGTTTTTATTAATAAAATCGTTTGTTAGTCCCTCAATTCTTCGCTAATTGCAAAAATAATTTACCTAGCTAGCTACATCTGAAGCTAGCTACACATGAAGTTGTAGCTGATATTAGCCAAATTGAAATATTGTAGCTGGAGTAACACCAACATGATAAAACTAAAAAAGTAAAAGTTGACGTGGTAAAAATTAAAAAAAGTATAAGCTGATCAGCTAACTTGATGGAGCTACAGTTGATTGTCAATACATGAAATATATGACTTTTACTTCATTCTCATGTTGGTGTTACTCCAGCTACAATATTTCAATTTGGCTAATATCAGCTACAACTTCATGTGTAGCTAGCTAGCTTCAGATGTACCTAGCTAGGTAAATTATTTTTGCAATTAGCAAAGAATTGAGGGACCAACAAACGATTTTATTAATAAAAACGAGTCCAACAAACGATTACGCATTGATTGAGCTGGTTATAAATAAAATAAAATTAAAAATAAGAATTTTCGGGCTAACTTGATGGTGAATTTTCTTTTTTGATTTCCGAAAAAACTATTATCCAACAAACTTTTAAATTAAGCCAACAATCACCAACAAACCACCAACAATCGATACGTGCAATAAAAAATTAAAAAAGTAAAAGTGGACGTGGTAAAAATTAAAAAAAGTATAAGCTGATCAGCCAACTTGATGGAGCTACAGTTGATTGTCAATAAATGAAATATATGACTTTTTCTTCATTATCATGTTGGTGTTACTCCAGCTACAATATTTCAATTTGGCTAATATCAGCTACAACTTCATGTGTAGCTAGCTTCGGATGTAGCTAGCTAGGTAAATTATTTTTGCAATTAACGAACAATTGAGGGACTAACAAACGATTTTATTAATAAAAACGAGTCCAACAAATGATTACGCATTGATTGAGATGGATATATATAAATAAAATAAAATTAAAAATAAGAATTTTCCGGCTAACTTGATGGTGAATTTTCTTTTTTGATCTCCGAAAAAACTATTATCCAGAAACTTTTAAATTAAGCCAACAATCACCAACAAATAAAAAATTAAAAAAGTAAAAGTTGACCGGCCAAGGAGCTGTAAGACACAGTGTTCCCAGATCCGAGGGATTAATCCCTTTTTTAAGGGATTTTTCCTTGAAAGTTCGTTGAGGGACAAAAGGTTCAAATTTGGTTGAAATTAAGGGATTTTTGACGGAGGAGAAAATTTAGAGTTTTTCTTTATTAATATCACATGTGCAAAATATTCTCTGAGGCTAGTGATTATTTGTATTAGATTGTGATGGGCTTGTGTACTACCACTATTCTATACTATGTTATATTTGTACGTGTACGTGTGCTTAGTTTCCCCTTGGTCTATTTTGCGGAATATCTTGTATTGGATAGTAAAGTAGAAAGATAGTAAATAGTGGAAATAGTGGGAATTCTAAATTTCAACACCTCAAAAATTAAAAATAAGGCTGTGTAAAAAAGTTGAAAGCATAAAATATGTCAAGAAATTTTCCGATTGCTGGTTGGAAAATGAAAGTAAATTTAAAACCTGGATTCAAAGGCTCAATGACCGAAAGAAGCTAATTGCAAGGTTTGCGGTTTTAGAATTTGTTTATTATTGAAATCTTCAAAGAATTTATAGGCTTGCAATAAAATTCTAATTTGCGGCACATTTGAACTAGACAGATATTCTACCAGAAAAAGCATCAAGAAAATTTTAAAATTATGAGTGTCCCAAAAAGTGAAGGCTTTTACATAAATGCAAAAAATATTTATTTACTTATTCTTGATACTTTTTTATTTATAATAGATTTGTTCGATGTGATAATTCCGTTCTGAATAAATGATTTTGTTCAAAATTGATTATGGCACTTTGCAAACCCATTCTTAAGGAATTTTAAAAGATTTCTTTGAAATATGGTATTAGGGGATTTTAAGGGATTTTTATGTCCAAAATGAGGGATTTCCGTTGGCAAGAATCTGGGAACACTGGTAAGACAAGACAAGAAGACTGGATGTCGCCTGCTGACCGGCCCGCTGCTCTCTTTTTTCGACTTTATTCATGGCTTGTATACCGGCCGTGAGAGGGTACCCGGCATGTTAAGGCCTTTTAATGTGCCGGGGCCTTCGGCGACTTTGGCTTGTGTTATATTCCGGGGGTTACGCCTACGGCGAAAGAAGCGGAAATCCGTGAGAAAATAGTACGGATTTCCAGGTAAACTCGTCAAAAATGATAAGGAAAATGACCGGAATTCCATTCGATTTGCTTAATGGGGAGGGTTCATTTATATCGTTCCGTCATAGTGGCAGCATATTTGTCGTGTGGCACGATGTCCATACTGCTGCCATACTGCTGCTAGCTATCAGCATGTAGCACACAAAATTTCTGAAATTTCTCATCGGACGGCTGTACAGATGTTTATTTGCGATTTGAGGTGATAATATAATAATTTAATAATCATTACGTGTTTTGAATTTGTGATAGTTATTGTTTACATCAAAAACTGTGACTTATTTGAACACGCACACAATTTCGGTAATTTTATAAGGAACTACGCGAATCAACACTAAGGCCGAAACACAATGATGCCGACACGATATTGACGACGACAAAATAAATGTTGACCTAATGGCAATACATTGGGCGCGTTCACTGCCACCGAAATAGTGACTTTTTGTCGACTACGAGTCACTACCGAGCGTTCACTGCGCCAATTTTGACAGTAAAAGACTACGCTTGACTACGACTATCGTTCACTCCGCACTTTGAATGTACAAAATAGTCGACTACATTCGACTACGCTCAGGAGGATAGTCGATTGTAGTCGGTTTGACAGAACTACACTACGACAAAGACTACGCTACCAGTGAACGCGCCCATTGTTGCTGTACCCAATGGCGCCGACCGATTTTGTCGCCGTAACCAGAGTTGGGTATAATCAAATCATACAATCATATATTGAAAAGTTTTGTATGGCGGGTCGTTCCATTACGACCCGCTCTCACAAATTGTATGAAAACACTCTGCTTGTTAACGATCCGCCACTCATCGGTGGTGATAATACGACCCGCTTTCACAAATTTCAACCGTGAAATACAATTACGGCTGATCTGTCGACTGCGACTTGATTTTAAGTCGAAGTCGACGCTGAGGTGAAATTTGTAATTAAATTAAAGTTTCAACTGCTTGAACAAACCAGAAGTTCCGACTTCTGCGACTGAACTGAAGTTGGCCGCAGCGAACACCAAATTTGCACTTAGAGCAAAGTTTAATTTCATTCGGAGTAGCAGTCGTAGTCGAAGTTGCAATTGTATCTTGCGACATCTATTTACCATTTGAGCAAAGTCGAAGCCGAAATCGAAGTCGTAATTATAATTCGCGCTTTATGCGATCTCTGCTTTGAATGACGGCCTGCCGTCAGTCACCAGTGGTGAGTGGCGGCTGGCGGATCGTCATCGTCAAAGCAACAGAGGCAATACCTGCTCCGCATCATCCTCGTGCATTGCATTGCGTATGCCATGCCAGCCCAGCCATAATATTTTATTTTGTTTGAAAGAATTTTCATTTACATTGCATTGAAGTAGAACAGAGGGAGAATAGTAAGATGAGCGGATGGGATAAGAATTGGTGGGCGACAAGCTGTCAAGTCAGTTGCATTGATTGTGTGACTGTGTCTAGGTAGCCGTAACCCCCGGAATATAATACAAGCCATGAAGTCGCCGAAGGCACCAACACATTAAAAGGCCTTAACGTGCCGGGTACAGCATGCAGTAAGTGCTCTCTCTCACTGCTTTTTGTATACTCGTCATGGAGGAAAAACTAAAATTTCATCTTAAACAGGTCCTAAAGCCCAAAACTGTCGCTCCCACAGCAAAATGAAGTTAAAACAAATTGTAACCAAATATGTTTCCTTTCTAATAGTTAAAAACAAAAAATAGCATGTAGAGCATATTTAAAGCAAATTATAACGTTTGAACAAAATACAAGCAACTTTTATATGAAAAACTCCTGCAGTAAGACAAGACAAGAAGACAGTGAATGTCGCCTGCTGACCGGCCCGCTGCTTTCTTTTTTCGACTTTGTTCATGGCTTGTATATTCCGGGGGTTATGAGGTAGCCATTAATTTTTTGCGGGTTTTTCGATATAGATAATTTGTTGGCGAGATTATTAGACGATAATGATTAAGAACAAGTAAAAAAGCTATTTAACTGAATGGCAGATCTATAAAAGTTGTCAGAATGTAAAGAGCCACTATTTAGGCAGTCAAAAAGTCTGTCGATTTTCTCAATGAAATTCGCAGTTGACAAAGCAGTTTCCTTGTTGGTATTTTGAAAACCTAATGTGCCAGCAACTGCTTTAATGGCAGCTGGTACTGTTCTGCTGAAAATCTGAGTAGCTAATTTGAACCTCATCTTCTCAAATGTGTTGGGAAATATATGTTGCTTTGTCAACTTATACACATTTTGGTTTTTCCATTTACTTCAAGTTCCCACAATTCCGATACAACATTGAAACTTACAATTCCTTGAATGATTTCTGGGATAATTGTCTCTCGTATTTCAATCCTTTACTCTTCTGAAAAGCCTTTCACTGTTGCAATAAAGCTCGTTGGGTCGCACACAAATTGTTCAAAGTTCTATATTTTTCTTAAAAGCAAGAATTTTCCGTGACCAGTAAATACATTTACTTGTCTATTAAGTTTGTTAAGTTATATGTTCTTTGGTATAATCGCAACCCCCGGAATATAATACAAGCCATGAAGTCGCCGAAGGCACCGACACATTAAATGGCTTAACGTGCCGGGTACAGCATGCAGTAAGAGCTCACTCTCACTGCTTTTTGTATACTCGTGATGGAGGAAGAACTAAAATTTCATCTTAAACAGGTTCTAAAGCCCAAAACTATCGCTTCCACAGCAAAATGAAGTTAAAACAAATTGCAGCCAAATATGTTTTCTTTCTAATAGTTTTAAAACAAAAATAGCATATGGAACAAATTTACGGAAATTATAGCGTTTGAACAAAATCCAAGCAACTTTTTTATGAAAAACTCCTTCAGTAAGACAAGGCAAGAAGACTGTGGATGTCGCCTGCTGACCGGCCCGCTGCTCTTTTTTTTCGACTTTGTTCATGGCTTGTATCTTGCGGGGGTTACGGTATAATTTAAATGAAGTATTTTAAGCCAAAAGAAATCCTCAATAACGAAATACATATTTAAATGAAAAAAAAAGAAGAAATTGGAGAAAAGTTGAAAATAAGAAGTGGTTGATGATATTTTGTAATCCAGTGACGACATGTTATAACTAACTTCGCATCGAAAGCGATCATCGAAGCGAAGATTTCGATCTGGCGGTATGTTATAAGATTTTCGTTCGACAGGCGATTTTGCTTGTTTCGAAACTATTTCCGAATTTTTTCCCCTCGTACAAATGACATTTAGGGCCGTATTCACCAAGCCATTTAGGGCCTGTCCGGATCCAAGTCTTCGTCTTCATCTTCGTCTTGTTATTACAGCTAGTGACGTAACAGAACAAGCTCAGCTATTATAATAGTTAGACGAAGACGAAGCTAACCTGTCGGAATTCGTTCGTTTGCTCAGCTTGATTTCACAGACAGCAAACAAACATAACCTCACAATACGTTGTCTATTTAAATAAGTCAACTCGAACCTTGACTCGGTGATCAAGCTAACCAAATGTCAAAACTGTTATACAAACTAGCAAAGCTCGGTGGCATAGACATGGATTCGGATAGAGCTTGTCTCGGTGTTACGTCACTAGCTGTAATAACAAGACGAAGACGAAGACGAAGACTTGGATCCGGACAGGCCCTTAATTGAAATTTAATTTAATTTCTGTTTTAGTACTCCTGTAAGAGAGGGTTAGAGCACACTTAAAATTAAATTAAAATTTAATTTGGGTTATTTTATGTTATAATAACGCATATATAACTTTAATTTTAATTCAACTGAGCCCTAACCATCTCTAACGGGAGTACTAAAACAGCAATTAAATTAAATTTCAATTAAATGGCTTGATGAATACGGCCCTTATATTCTTTTTCTAGTTGTTGATAAATTTTAATAATAATAAAATTGGAATTTATGAATTTTTCAAGCGCAGTGGCTTTATTTGTGGAGGATAACGAATATGAGGAAGAAATATTTAATTACCCGGACATAAGAAAATATTTAAGGCAGCAGCATTATGTCATGGATATGCCTAAGAAAATGTACTGCCTTATTGAATTTAACAAATATTCTTATAAGTTTTATAACTTCAAGTTTGAAGAATCTATATAACTAATACATAAAATGATTTATATTGAATAAATTAAAAAAAATGTAACATAAATCTAATTTCTTAAATTTACATACATTTTTTAATCATCGCTTGTACTATCATTATCAGCAAAACTCAGTGAAATTCTATCGAAATTATCGCCTGTCGAAAGTGTTATAACATACCGACTATCGATAAATTGTCGAACGTCGAATCTTTCGAAGTTATAACATCTTGCCTCAGATAAACTCGGCGTTAATCATTGTTTATTTCACCTTTACAATTTTTTTTTGTATCTTTTTCATTTTACCACCTACATATTTTGATATGCCAACGAACATGAGATTGTCGGTGTCATTGTGTTAATTCGTCGACATTTACGACGACAGTGTAGCCGTAATTGTCGTGTCGGCATCATTGTGTTTCGGCCTTTATTGTTATGGCACGCCTAAGCCAAGGGTAGGAAATTCCTTCCTTCCGTAAAAAGTTCTCGTCTGGGTTGGGCCTTAGGTATTCGAATAAGTAGCGAAATAATCCCCATATTTTCCTTGTCAATATGGCATCCCTTCATAAGCATGGTTTGACTTTGACAATTTCTTTTGCACAAGATTCAACTGACACGTTAATTGTAAAGAAAAGTTAAGACGAATTAATTTTTTATTTATCAAAACTAAAATGTCAGCACCTGCTCTTAATTTAACTGTTCGGGTTCATCCCGTTGTTCTGTTTCAAATTGTTGATGCATTTGAAAGGCGAAATGCTGATTCTCACCGGGTTGTTGGCACATTGCTAGGTAACAAACCAATTTTATATGACATGCTAATCGTAGCCTATGCTCCATTATGTTCCAGGTTCTGTTGACAAGGGTGTTGTGGAAGTTACAAATTGTTTCTGTGTACCCCACAAAGAGCATGACGATCAAGTCGAAGCTGAATTGAGCTACGCATTTGATCTGTACGATTTGAATAGAAGAGTGAATGCAAACGAAAATATAGTTGGTAATTACATATCAAAATCATAACCTCTTAGTAGAGGCTAAAAGTTTTACTCACAGGTTGGTGGGCTACTGGAAACGAAGTTACTAATCACAGTTCAGTAATTCATGAGTATTATGGCAGAGAATGTAACAACCCCGTTCATCTTACTGTGGACACATCACTTCAAGGGGCTTGTATGGGACTGAAAGCTTATTTTTGTATATCACTTGGAGTTCCTGCAGGAAAAATGGGTTGCATGTTTACACCAATAAACGTTGACGTTACTTGCTATGAGCCCGAAGTTGTTGGTCTTCAGCTTTGTCAAAAAACTGTTGGTATTTCTAGTCCAAATCGTCCTAAAATAGTTTCACCGATGTTGGATTTGGAACAGATAGCTGAAGCGTCTTCAAAATTGCAAGGACTTTTGGACCAAATGCTGTCTTATGTTGAAGATGTTCTGAGTGGAAGACAGCAACCGGATAATGCTGTAGGACGTGCTATTCTTGATTTGATTCACTCTGTACCGAATATGTCTCAGGAACAGTTTACGCAGATGTTCAATTCTAATATCAAGGACCTCCTGATGGTAGTTACTTTGTCGCAACTAATTAAGACTCAGCTGCAGTTGAATGAAAAACTTACTTTCCTGACAACAAATTAAGTCTTTGTTTTTGGATAAAAAAGGGTATTAACTTTAGCGTTATTCATTAACATTTAAATCCATATATTCAAATGAATAAATGAACAAAAGATCTACAAATTATGAAATTTTGAACATTGTATAATAACACTGGGACTTACCTGACATAGATCACCAAACTCTATCAATCTGTCTCTATTGCTGCGTTCCTATTCTCGTTCTGAATGAATCTGTATGAATCGACAGAACGATGTCATAATTTAATTCTGTGCTCATAGAATAGGAACGAAACAGAACCACTTCAAGATTTCTTCCATTTGATAAAAGCAAGTAAAAATTCGTAAAAATTGTTTATTAAAAATAAAGCCATTTTCCAACAAAGGCAACTCAACTATTACCACCTCGTCTGAATTGTAAACAACACATTCTCGAATACAAATTAAAATCGTTCTGCTTGCATCCGGGAAAAACTCAGGTGCATTTAGAACGATTTGGAGTCCGAGAAAAGTGATGCCAGATTGAAACTAAATCGTTCGTCCCGAGAAAAAGAACGACATGGATTGTAAAAACTCAGTCTGAACGAGAAAAGGGACGCAGCACATTGCTGGTACCCAATATTTGAACATTATAGCGTACTTGGTATAATATTCAAATTCAATAATAACTAACAAGACCACGTATATTTGGATGAGGCTAAATGAAAGTTTTGCTATGAATGAAATTTTAAAATGTTTAAAATGAATGGATAGTAAATTTGTCAGAATTGCCTCGTTAAGTCTGCTACTAAATACCTTTTCTTACCTGCAAAACTTATTGTCTATTTATACATGCCGTTGCCTTTGAAGTGTTAATACGTAAATTGTCTACTAAGGAAGCTGATTCGAAAGCAGAAAGAAAGTTTAATTTCTTTTTCTGTATTTTGTTATGATTGTTTAATCTACAAATGTCTTGTTAATCGCGTAAGATATTAATATTCTCTTGTAACCTGCAAAAATATTTTTTCAAAATTCCTCTAGTTTATTGAAATAATAAAATTTATCTTCATTGTGTGTTAAATGCGGTATAAAATCACTCAAAACTGAGAAAGTTAAGTCCAAGTCCAAGTCCTCACACAACTCGAAATTAAAGTGATCCGACGATTCAATCTGATCCGTTAGACTGCAATAGTTTCCTCTTATCAAAATAAATTTGGTTTTCTAGATCCTCTACAGCCAAGACCCATTAGCCCCATGGATAAATAATAAATTCTGTTCCGCTAAAGTTGATTTTATCTATCCGATAGTACAACAACTTATGTAACATGTATCATAATAATTTTTACCTATTTTGCGAAGGATCTGTTCTCGTTCTTAGCGTAATTTTTTATCCGTAGATGACTGTCATTTAGGTAAACAAAACATTCGTGTCTTTAAAGGGCTGTTAATACGACATTTATGATTTTGTTATGAATCTATGTCGAGTGATTGACTTTGTAACAACGGTGGTCTGCAGCTATGAAATATAGCCGCCGCTCCCTGTAACAGCTTAAGCAACCTTTTTTTCTCTCCCTCGAACCACCTGAAATGCAGCTGGTAAAATAATCAGCCTATCACTGTAGAAAGCGGCTAAAACGTCACAATAATAATATAGCCATTAAACAGCGTAACCGACAGAAATATAATAACCTAATTTCACTAATGACCCGAGGAAGGTGCGAGTACATACGTACATAAAAGTACCAAGTAAAGTAGACGTAACATGACTTAGCAGCTAGTAGGTATATATATAAAGCCAGAATGAGTGTAGAGTAACAGGTCAAGGCAGAAAGCAACACGAAAAAATAAAACCGGGGTCGAGGCTGATGTTCATACTTTGCGAACAAATTCGGAATTAGTTATTGCGAGGTATGACTATTG
Organism: Dioctria linearis; assembly: GCA_963930735.1. NCBI lineage: Eukaryota > Metazoa > Arthropoda > Insecta > Diptera > Asilidae > Dioctria > Dioctria linearis. The sequence continues at coordinate 130,695,845 of OZ005742.1, read as the reverse complement.
CTGGAGCCAAGCCGTAAGCGCCTTAATTTCCAATTAGGCAGCTAAAAGAAAAAAATATTCGGAGTAGCCGTGGCACGAGTGAAACCGCAGACATCAACCATGCTTTCTAGCTTAAATTAACTAAATCAGAGCGTCAGAGCACACTAGGGGGCTAACGACTAGCCGGTGGAGCCATCTACTAGGGTTCAAGTAGGGTCCGTCCGATAGCCAAGAAATCCTATAAAATGGGAGGTGACTATATCGGAATGTTCTAGATGACCATAAAGCGTGATTCCGACTAGCGGATAGCCAAAAGAGGAATACGGTAGCCTCGCAAAGCCAAGCGCATTAGTTGGTCAAAGTATACTAGCGAAAGTCTAAGTAAGTGAATATTTATGCAAGAGTAGCCATAAAACCGGTGAAGAAATCAAAATAGAATAAAAATTCTAATAAGTGCTAATTAAGTGCGGAAAGCAAGAATAGAGTGGTGAGAAAGAAAATTTAAAAGCAGTTTATATATTGGAAGGGTCTAACGCATGCTAACATGAGATTTACAGTCACCGATTAGTATAAAAAAAAAAAAAAAACGGCAAACAGAAAAAAGGAAGGGAATTAATGTAGGGGAGCAGTTCTTGATTTAATTATATCATTAATTAAGTAACTGTCAAGAAAAGAAAAATTTTTATGTAAAATTCCCAGCCTAGCAACCGCCGGTTCTCGTCCGCAAATGCATTTGGGGAGGATAAACCGGGTAAGTACCATTAAGTTTCTTCTTAATAAACAACAATTTTTTTTTATATATAACACACATAGTAATAATATGAAGATAGCAAGCAGGTGCCTGCCATATTTATTTGTTGTTGGAACAGAGTAAATCAATCATCAATACAAAGAAGAAAAAAAAATTAAATGAAACTCAAATAATTCTTAACTAGTAATCACTAATCAGGTGACCTCAGTTCATTTTTGCATTGTCGGCCCCAGAAAAAAAAATGTACATATATATACACGGTGTCCTATAAATTCGAATACAAAAGTGATTTACTGTTTAAATAAGAAACAAAAATGTTTCTTTCTCATAGTTTCACAAAAACAAAGTCCCGTTAACAGTCCGCATGCTATGACAAAAAATGCAATTTGTATCAGTGTTATTTAGAAAGTGGAGTGCGATGGAAGCCATACGTGAACTAGTTGTAAAAGAATCGTAAGAGAAGTGGACGTCCACGCACCGCGCGTACTAGACAACGCACTAAGATCGTAAGAGAGCAGATTCGTAGAAAAAAAGTTCGTTCGGTGAGAAAAATAGCTGCAAAATTGGGAATTTCAAAGTCTTCAGCACAATTAATACTCACCAAGGATCTAGGAGTAAACCCTTACAAAAAACACAAAATTCATGGAGTTTTAGCCTCATCCAAGGAAAAAAGAGCTGCTAGAGTTGAAACCATACTTGCTTGGCACGGTGGTGATGAGTTCGTGTTCTCCGATGAAAAGTTATTCATTTTGGAGCAACCACACAATCCACAAAGTGATCGTGTGTGGGCAGTCAGAATGGAGGACATTTCCGAAAATGAACTTTATGTGCCCAGATATCAAAATTCATCCTCAGTTATGGTTTGGGGTGGTTTTTGCAGAAGATTCAAACTTCCCCTTGTTTTTATTGAAAAAGGTGTGAAGGTCAAAGCTGAATATTACCAGAAGCATGTTCTTGAAGCAGTTGTCCTTCCAAGCGTCAAACAGTTATTTGGAGATGATTATTACTGCTTTCAACAGGACGGAGCACCTTCGCACACCGCAAATGCAGTTCAGAGGTGGTGTGCTGATAACTTAACTGACTTTTTACCGAAGGATGAATGGCCTCCAAGTAGCCCAGATTTAAATCCTTTGGATTTCTTTGCTTGGAGCTATATGGTAGCGACACTCAAGGACCGAAAAATCAATCGTTTAGAGCAGTTCAAGCAAGTTATCTCCAAAATTTGGGAGAAAATGTCCATGGAATACGTTCGTGCCGCCTGCAACTTTTTCGAAAAGAGATTAATATTGGTAAAAAAAGCAAAAGGAGGTATTATCAAAAAACATTTATTGTAGGTTTTTAACTATTCATGTGCCTATTAAATTTCAATAAAAATCTTACCAAAATTTTAAATACTTGTTCTTATATCTAAATATCTTTTTGTATTCAAATATATAGGACACCGTGTATATAGAGAACAAAAGAAAAGAAGTTGAAATTGGATTAATATTAATGTGTATATCGGTGACGAATCTCAAGGTTACCAGGCAAGCATGGTGATAAGTACATAGTTTGGACGTATAGTTCATAAAATTTTGTTGGTAGATATACAATTTTCAGATCATGATAGGATAGTTCCGTAGGTCAAGTAGTATTAAAGAAGTAGAATCTTCCTCTTCGCCTGAATTGAAAAAAAGGGGATAGCAAATTTTGTTTTGTTTTCCCAGAATTTCTTTCCTTCGCATAATATTATTAGATTTTAGAAATAAGTTTGCCCTCCTCGGCCTGTAATAATAGATTTCCCTAATGTGTAAGTTCTCATTGTTGAATTATTAGCAGTACTACTCTTGAATTTTTTTTGCTGGAATTTGGTAATTTAGAAATCTATGTAGTAGCTAATAGCGTAACAACTTGGAGATTGAGTCGGGTTGTATCATACAAGGAAAAAAAGGAAAAAATTTATTTGAAGAAAAGAAACCAAAATGATTGAATAAATTGAATTTGTGGTACATGTCGTTGTGGTTAATTAAGAGGTAATGCCCGGTGTAGAATACTAGTGATGGAACGGTGATACCGTTTGTGCAGGTTATTGTCATTCCGTTTAAGATACGGAAATATACAGGTGTCTGGGATCAACTACGTAGAACTTCGTCGAGTCTCATCAATTTGTGGAGTTTATATGGAACCGACCTGTGATTGAAATAATTTTTTTGTTAAATTTCCCTTGAGCGTGATTAAGACTCCGAGGTACTGGAGAATACGGAGTTCAGTAGTAGAATGCGAACGGAGTAGTAGACCTACTGCGAGTGTAGTAAGAGGGATCTCCGGATGGCCGTATGTGAAGCGGCATGTCGAGGTGTAGGTTCTTCCTCATTGAGAATTTTTTTCTCGATATCAGCCGCTAATTGCGTCGTCTTCCCTCCCACGCCCAAATCGACGAGCTTATCCGGCTGAGATGGAGGTCATTCCGGCGAAGAAGGGAATCGAGTCATAAGCAATGCCTGCTTTACTGAACCCACCGATGAATTAAATATGGCTCCCACTTATCCATCAGAAGGAACATTGAGGATGTTTCGGCATGTTTATTGATATTCGTTTTTTTTTCATCATTGCTTAATCGATTCGCATATTGTTGTTTTTTTTTGTAAATATTGGGTTTCATATTTTGAGATTCACCCGCTTGGATTGTTTGACTTTACATATTCTGGGTGGTGCTGATTCGAGTAAGTACGTGCAATTAGTTTTTTCCTTTCCTTTTTTTCACTTTCTGGCTGCTTTAATGATATTTTTTTTAGCCCCAATGTGGCAAAATATAGTACCTCCAAATAAAATAGTGACACGAACGTTGATCTACCTTGAGAAGATCAATCGCGGCGTTACAGCTTGGACGTCAAGTCCAGACTACCAGCATGAGTTGACAGATCACTCGGTAGACAGCGTTGAAGTGCAGGACGGCACGCTAGCTCGCCTCGGCTATTGGCGGAGAGTGTGCGGGGGTTCCACGAAGACCTGCCGCTGTCACCTGCCATATACAAAAAATTTTCGTGCCAAAACAAAAAAGCCGCAACACACCCGATTCAGAAGGGACCTTTACATCATTTACCAGTACCTCCTGTGAAGGCCCAGATATTCTGCCTTCTTTCTGCTTGCCCCATCCACCCAACGACACTGAGGGCAGAGTATTTTTCAGTGTCCCTATGTTGATCTGTGATTAATAAGTGAAAGAGCGGACCAGGAGAGGGCGGAAAAGAAGAAAATCCTCTAGTGCAACATTACGTTCTAAATGAGCATTTATTAATAAATGGATCTTTCACCGTCACTAATTCAAAAATCTCGATCGGTGGTATTATCCTACATACAGAATGGCCATTTCCTCCCACAGTGAGGTTTACTTATATCTCTATATATCTAAACCACGTCAGCACATATCGACTACCAAATACTGCGGACTTATTGTCGCTAGATCGTATATCCTAATGCTACATTACCACAGTATATTCATACAGTAGCCCAGCTCTATCAAAACTGTCAAGCGAGTAGGATGCTTCTATAAAGAGACTATACTTTCTCTTTCAAAATTTTAACTAACCACTAGTCAATTTCTAATACAAAGGTTCCTATGTAAATCTAAAGTGGAAGAAACAGAACTTAAAGTATGTACAAACTTGTATCAGAGGAAGAGGGACAAAAATGGTCAAAACTATTTCTGCAAGAAAACAAAAGCTAAAAACAATTTGTTCCACTTCCCATGCCATTCGGCTTGGTAGAACTATCAAACTGTAACAAACATTATTACCGCCATTTTGCCTGTCCATGGAACGAACACCACTTTGCAATCAAACAGCTGTTTGGTAATGGAACAATACATTTGCAGACTACTGCTGAGATGTGTACTTATATAAAACTAATACTTCTCCCAACGATTGTGCAACTAGCTACTGTTCGTTCATTTACATCCGTATCATACTTAATAGTTCCCTCTTATAGGAGAAATTTTGAAGTTTTTTTTTTGTAATTAAAATCCTAAAATTCACTTTTCAGTAGTTTGTTCTAAGCTGGGCTATTGTATAAATATTGTTACGAGCGTGGCCTTAGTTCGTTATTTAAAACACAATATTTCAGATAAAATTCAAAAGTTCTTTCTTTATTTAACTTTACTGTTTACTCTCACAAATTCACAAATAATTATCAAATCAACTCTTTATTTATCGCTAGTACTGTACTTCTAATTATCGCAATCCAAATAGTTTACTTCGTTCACTTCGCTGTCTGAAATAATACTCGCCTCCTGGATGTGAGCAGCGCCGTATTTATACTCTACGAATTATCCTAGAACCTTCCTGAATATTCCATTCTCCAAACACAGTTTACTAGGATGTCACTAACCTAAAGTTGTTTCCATTTCCAATAGATGTCGCTTGTATCACTTTGTGGGGCGTAACAATATACTGTGACATTACTATAGAAATTCTTTAAAGGTATACTACTATACTACTGCTAGTTGTTTGCCTGATTACACTTTCCTTGCCTAACCTTATCTTGACAAGTGAATTCATAAGACATATACTTATTATATAGAACGTGGCCATGCCATTTACCAAAAACTTGAAACCTAAGCAAAAGATTGTATCAATAGATGTATCCCGATTGTGCAGATATACTAATTTCAATCTGAACTGCTCTCATACTCTTCCGCCATCGTAATATTTTTCGTATTTTTCTTTCTTCTTTTCTTTTGAGACAGGTGAGTATTTGAAATCAGCTCCAAACAGCATGTCACAATGTTTTTAGCCGCAGTTGGATTTTGTTATTTACCTTTTAAATGAGCTGTATCTGTAAATGTGAATAATTTGCGACTATTATTCATGGCTATTAACACTCCTGATCTAACCTTAACTTCCTTTAACCACCATATTACTATCTTAAAGCTCTAAGCCTAGCCTATTACTTCAGGCCTTCTTAATGTCAAGTTCGTCTTGAACCGTAACCTAATGACAAACTAACATATTGTTGCGAGCGTGGCGTTTCGTTCGTTATTTAAAACACAATATTAAATATTTAATATACAAGTTCTTTATTTCACTCTAATCATATAAAGTTCACAAACATTCATTTAAGAACTCAACTTTAATTATCGCTAACACTGTACTTTCAATTATCGCAATCCAATTACAACACTTCCGCCTGTTTATTACTTTGGCTTGTTAACACTGCAACGTCTAAGACAAGACTCTTTTTATGGCGATGACAAGTGTTATATTTATACCCTAGAAACTCTCCAGATTATTCTGGAGTGTTATATTCCAGAAGCTTCTTGACTATTTAATTCATTCTATTCCTGAACCTTCCCGAAAATTTTATCATTGATTCTCCGAACCTGAAGTTGTTTACTCTCCATTGCCAGTAGATGTTACCAGTCGTCTCTTTCTATTGCACGTAAAACTGCCCCTTTCTTAAATTTGTTCGTCCCGAACAACAGGTGGTCCATGGTCTTGAAGCTCGTAGTATTGACACAAGCGGTCCAAATGAACAATTTTACGCTTGCCTCTTGTGCCACGCTGAATCCTGTACAGCACGTCATTAATTCTAGTTACTACTGAATACGGTCCCTCCCACTGTTGTTGTGGTTTTGGAGAAAGTTCGTTATGTCGTTTCAATGGGGGCTCTGACATTACAATTAAGGCTGAGACAGATTACACTTTAGTGCGCGGCGCGACAACGCGGCAAAATGTTAGAGAACATGTGTATTGTGCATCACGCATTGAACGCGGCGCGACAGCGCTGCTCACTTTCAGTGGTACCTACAAAAATATTATGTTTGGGGTAAGCAACTTCTCATGAAAATCTGTAGTACCAATATAAGAGCGCTGTATCTACACTGCTGCGCTCTTATTGCAATCTGTAACACAGCGCGGCGGAACAATTTCATCGTTCAATATGCCGCGTTGTCGCGCCGTGCACAAAAGTGTAATCTATTTCAGCCTTAATACATTTCCTTTCTGCTGCTATGTGGCGGCCCTTTGTAAGAAGCACACACAGTGCATCTGCGACACCACTTCTCTACACCCTACCGCATATGTTGCCAATAAAACTTCTCGTATTTTAGAAATTGTTTTATTCACTCCCAAATGTTCTCCAGATGCTCCACGATGCATTTTACCTAAAACATCGTTGAGCTTTGATGCCGGCACGACTATTTGCATTCGGAACGATTTACCGTTAGGTGCCTCCCACTTGCGTTTTAATATACCGCATTCAACATGAAGAGAACTCCATTGAGCCCAGTAGTTTTTCAGCTTTTCACTCATCCTCGAAATATCCTTCCTATGTCTGCTTTTCAAGCAAGGCGATATGTCCGGATCTTCTCGTTGAGCTGTTCGCAAACTCTCGATGTGCCGACCTGTTGATGGTTCCACAGTTACCAACTGTATGGTAGCTGTTTTCTCATTTCCTTTCTCCCAGCCGTAATGCTTACATTCAGGTTCCCATTGACGTTGTACCAAGGCTTCTGCATTTTCATGGATACGTTCTTTTCTGTGTTGGGTCTCAAAGCCATAAGGTTGGATTCTAGTCTCCCTAAGAATAGTTTGCTCTCTATCTCGCCAACTTGGACATTTTTCTCTCCATTTCTTTTCTGTTGATTCCTTTCGACGGCGTTTCCTGCAGGCGCTTTGAAGGTGTCCCAATTTATTACAATCCCAACATCGAAGAACACTATGTAAAGGGGTGCTCAGTGATAACTGCAATCTATTGCAATTCTGCTGCTCAGCTCGATATCTTTGCAATTCCACTTTCCTCTCTTCATCTAGAGATTCCACTCGTCGGCGTTCTCTGCAGTCTCATTGTAGGTGTCCTGATTTATTACAATTCCAGCATCGAAGGAGACCACACAAAGGTGAGCTCTGGGATGACTGCATTCTATTAAAAGTACATTCGTCCACCGAAATTTCTCTCATCCGTACTGCACTCCGCGAAGCTTGGCTGGCGGATTCATACGCTAATGCATAGGCTAGTGCTTCTGCTGTTGATTACTTTCCTGCTAGCCTTAAGGATTGTTGTGGATTTTGATCTGTAATAGGGTTCACAAATGCCTGCGTCGCCACTTCATTGAGAAAATCCGCATTCCCGCTGGAGTATGAAAGATGCGCTAATCTTTTTACATCTGCCTGTAGTAGTTGTAGTGATTCGCCATGTTTTTGAATCCTGTTGCGCAACTGTAGGCGATATACTTGCTGCATGTGTTCATCTTCGTAACGTAATTCTATCGCCTGTACTAATGAAGAGTAATCACGTTGATTTTCAATCGGTACAGTTTGTAAGAGTTCTGACGCAGGAGCTCGAAGTGCTAACACTAGAGCTATAGCTTTGTCTTCATCATTCCATCCATTTACCTCTGAAGCTGCCTCGAATTGTCTCTTGAACATATGTCACGAATTTTGTCCATCAAATATGCGAGGTTTCATTCTACCTACACGGCATATTTTAGTTGCTACGTTTAGAGGCTGACGATGCTTTATTCTTTCCAGATCTGCTTTAAAACTGTCAAGCTGCTCGGTGACTTTTTGTTGAGCTTCCGCCACTTTCTGTTCGATTCCTTCAATTTTCAAATTTTGTTCGTCTAATGAGTTTTTCAGAAAAGTCTTCTGTTCCTCCAAACGAGTTTCTAGAGAGATCTTTTGTTCGTCCAAACGGGTTTCCAGAGATTTATTTTGTTCCTCAAAAGCATTCTTTTGCTCGTATAAACGGGTTTCCATGGATTTCTTCTGCTCATCTAAACGGAATTCTAGGGAATTCTTTTGTTCGTCGAGAGAATTCTTTTGTTCGTCGAGAAAATTCTTTTGTTCGTCCATAGATTTCTTCTGTTCCTCGAGAGAATTCTTTTCTTCATCAAAACGGGCTTCCATAGATTTCTTTTGTTCCTCGAGAGATATCTTTTGTTCATCGAGAGAATTCTTTTGTTCCTTAAGATGATTCTTTTGTTCGTCCAAACGAGTTTCCAGAAATCTCTTTTGTTTCTCAAGAGAATTGCTTGTTTCCTCAAAAGCATTTTTCATCTGCAGAGCTAATGAAAGCTCCAATTTACTCACTAAAGTGCCCAAAACTTGTTCCAGACTTTTCTTCCACTTCAGTTTCTTCCAAGTTGTCTTCGAAAACAAATGTCTCAGGATTCTGTCCTTCTTCTATCAAAGCTTGTCTCAGTCGCTCGACGGGAACATTCTTTGCACCTGTCGTTTGTAACGACCGGTTCCCTAGCTGTATCCGAAGCTCCTCCAGTTTGCGCCCCATTACTTTAATAATTTTCTTACAGATGAATATAAATTATTTTCCAGAAATTTCACAATTTAACACAATCTCTCAAAATTAATCACACTTTGAGTTTTTAAGTCAATTGCCACCACTTTATTTCGCGAATTTATTTCACTTCTGACACCAGTTGTTGCGAGCGTGGCCTTTGGTTCGTTATTTTAAACACAATATTAAGTATTTAATATACAAGTTCTTTATTTCACTCTAATCATATAAAGTTCCCAAACATTCATTTAATCAACTCAACTTTAATTATCGCTAACACTGTACTTTCAATTATCGCAATCCAATTACAACACTTCCGCCTGTTTATTACTTTGGCTTGTTAACACTGCAACGTCTAAGACAAGACTCTTTTTATGGCGGTGACAACTGTTATATTTATACCCTAGAAACTCTCCAGGTTATTCTGGAGTGTTCTATTCCAGAAGCTTCTTGACTGTTCTATTTATTCTATTCCTGAACCTTCCCGAAGATTTAATGATCGATTCTCCGAACCTGAAGTTGTTTACTCTCCATTGCCAGTAGATGTCACCAGTTGTCTCTTTCTATTGCACGTAACAATATACTTAATTTTCTAGAGAAAATTTCGATCTTGTTGGGAGTTATAATTAAAACAACTTAACTTCACGACAATTTGAATCATACTCTATTAACTTCTTTCTTTTTACATGAAATTACATTTATTTCTTAAGTAAAATTATTTCGTAATTGGGTCATTCTTGCATTATTGCTTCTTGTCATTCATTGAAATGATCGACAAATGTTTATTAAGCGCTTTATTGTCTTATTGGAAAATTTGACATAATTTACACAATAAAGCCAAAGTAAGTTTATTACGTTGGTGCCCTAATTGAGCTCTTTCATAATAAATAACTTTTGTCTGATCATTTCGATGAATAACAATTTCTTGTTTCCTAACATGCCTCCCCCTTTACAGATTCTATGTATTATTCTAATTTTATTTTAATGTCGTTTTTTTCACTTTACTTATATTCATTTTTTGTGTATTTTTGTTTTGGTAATATAATAACATAAAAAGAATTAAAAAACCGTTTGCAAATGTCGGATTTTGTATATACCTCATATTAATTTTTGTTGTAAACGCCCTAAATTATTAATTATTTTAGATTATTTGTAACTCTTCTTTAACTACTAATTAATTAATTTATTCTTGTTGCTAGATTATAATATCATTATATATATATTTATTTTTATAATATTACCATGAATTTATTATTTATTTCATTTATTATTTATTATATATATATATATATATATATATATATTTTTTTTTAGTCCTGGGTAGTAAATTTTATTTTAATACTTAGTTATTGGATATATATATTACTGTTAATTAATCTTATTCCCTTTTTCTTTTTAATTGTTAGTATCAGTAGTTGCAGGCTGGCATGTTTCAACGCAAACATCATTGTTTTGTGGCGAGTTATGTATGGGAACAATGATTTGTTCTCTTCTGGGAATTATTATAGGTTGAGAAATGAATTCACTCCTCCGTTTTACCTGTGGCGGATGGCTGGATTTTTTACATCGTTTTTTTATTATGATTATAATAAGAAGAGTAGATCAAACCATTATCAGAATAGTACCCAGAGAAGAAGTTAAAATATTAATCTTCTTGTGTAAGTAAGCAGTTGATTTACTTGTTTCGCTTTGAGCCATGTCGTACTCTAAATGCTCAATAGTCTTGCTACTTTCCTTAAGAATGGAACGTAACGATGATGGTTCTAGTACCTTTAAACTTTTTAAGTCGCCCTTATTAATCTTCTGCATTCTTAAAATTGGTTTGTATTTATCCGGTATTGGTATTTCTGGATTTTCTGGTTGGGTGAACGATAAATTATACAACGCATTTGTTTTAAAAGGAATAATAAACTCTTCAAGTCTGAATATACAAGGTTGTAAAAGTCTAAATATACCTACACCTTGTAAATGCACAGTGGATAAGCAATCTGGACACTGACAATATAGTGGACTACGGTTATGCATCCAATTTAACCAAGAATTTTCATGCTGCATGGGAACTAAAAGATTGTCAAAATGTTTGAGTATTCGATGAGCACAGGTAGGTGATTCTGAGAAGGGAATTTTGAACAAATTTTTGATGCAATCTCCTTCCTTTGGGATGATACGCATGGGCTCTACTGATTCACAAGTGAAGAATGTAGTGTTTGATGGGATGCAACGTGATTTGAATTTTTCTTCACTTAATTCAAAGTTTTTATGTAAAAATGAACTATGAAATAAGTAGTCCGGTATATCGTCAAAAATGGAATAAATACCATCTTTTGTTGGAGTGGGAATTAGGTAGATCTTATTTACACTGAAATATGGACTTTCAAGAATAGGTATAAGGATTTTAATGAGGATTCTATCACCTAAACATTGAGAATATGTTTTAGTGATAAGCTTTGTTATGGAAAAATCAGATACTATATCATGTTGAGTTGATGTTATTTCATCATATAGTGATTTAAATTCTTTAGCGGGAAGCATTAATGGACTTAATTCCTGGCGTTGAATTGATTCCAAAACAAAAAATGTTGTTGTAAGTTGTTCCGAAATTTTTTGTAATTCATTTAACATGAATAAAGCGACTTCGTTCATTTCTGTCATTACGTGAATCAGTCGTACTTCAGTTGTGGTATTCTTTAAAGTATCTTCCACAAACTTATTGAAACGATTAGTTTTTTCAACTAATAAATTATGTTGAGATGTGAGGTTTAAGAGTGAACTTCCCATAACTTCTGTATTTGTTTTTATGAGTGTTAATTGTTGTTTGGCTAGGCTTATACTCTTTTTGTTACTACCCTCTAATTCTTCCAATCTAGCATAGATTTGATCTGAGTCCTCGTGATCCATTGTTCCGAAAAGGAACTTTGCTACTGAACCACCTAAATTAACTAAACCTCTCTTCTTTCTTAATGTGTTACACTGCGTATAAATATTGATTTCATTAATTTTTTCCTCAATTTTCAAAATTCTTAAATTTATTTCTTTCTTCCAATGTTTACAATTACTCTCACCTGGGCCATAATTTATACCACTACATAGATATTCCAAAGTTTTTTCAAATGACTTTTTCGATCATGACTGGTAACCATGCCAAAATGAGAAGTATGCGAGACATTCTGGAAAAGAATGTTTATATAAATAACTTCAGTCTATTGTTGTGTACACGGCGCTTTCGTTTTCTAATAAGTATAGTGCTATTTACAGGACTATTTATGTTGAGAACTGGAAAAGGTCCTGTCCAGTAAGGGGACAGTTTATTGCGACTCGCTGAATTTCGCAATAGAACCTCATCTCCTACATGAAATTTTACTGGATGAATTTTTTTTATCATAGTACTGTTTTGATATATTCTTGCTTTGGAGTAAATTTTCTCTTGCGAGCTTATGCGCTACTTGAATTTTATTTCTAAGGTATAAAAAGTAGTTCTCATGGTCATATATAGGCAATGGTTCTCTTTTCAGGTTATCAGGAATTCTGGCCGTAAAACCGAATATGCAATCATTCGGCGTTAGTTTGGTACCTGCGTGAACACTGTTGTTCCGTACGAACATGGCAGGTCTCAGGTGTTCATCCCATGTATTCAAATTTTCATCAACAAAACCTCTTAGATATTCTATTAATGGTCGATGCGATCTTTCCAACGAACCATTTGACTGAGGATGGTAAGCAGTTGTTTCTAGTTTTTTGATTTTTAGAAATTTGCACAAAGTTCGGAACATCTCAGAGGTAAAATTTGAACCCTGATCTGTAACCAAAATTTTAGGAATACGATATCTGCTAATTATTTCATTGAAGAATGCCTTAGCTACTGTTGTTGTTCCATATTGGAAATAGCAACAATGTCCATGAATTTTGTAAGATCGTCTTCGAAAGTGAGGATGTATTTATTTCCGTTAGTAGTTTCAGGCAACGGAACTACAATATCCATGTATGTCTTATCAAAAGGTTTAAATGGAGTATCCGTTATCTCCATTGGCATTTTATGGTCTTTCCCTATTTTATTCTTTTGACAAACTTCGCATGCTTTTATGTAACTTTTAATGTCTTTTAACATGTTCTTCCATTTAAATCGGTTTCTAATTTTTTTGTATGTTTTAAAAGTACCCTGGTGACCGCCAAGAGGAAGATCATGGTAGTCACGTAAAATAGTTTTGATGTCTTTGGGGTCTGAAAGAATTACTGCTTCTGGATTAGGTTCATTATCCTGTGTATATTTGATTGATATTTGATTTTCCGGAAAAGGGTTCATTAACTTCGGGAATTCTACTTAACGCATCCGCATTTGTGTTATATCTTCCAGCTTTGTATTCAATACTATAGTCGTATTCAGTCAGTTTATGTCTGAGACGGAGTATTCTACTTGTAGGATCTTTTATATTTACTTCACCGCGTAAAGGTTTATGATCTGTGTATACTGTAAAGCGACGTCCGTAAAGGTAATATCTAAAATTTTTTACTGCCCACACAATCGCAAGTAACTCTTTTTCAATCGTTGAATATCGTTTTTCGGCATCGTTGAGCGATCTGCTTGCATAGGCTATGGGTCTATCATGCCCCATTGGACCTTGTGATAATACAGCCCCTAAGCATCATTGCTGGCGTCAGTGGTTAAGCTGAAAGATTTGGGGAAATCAGGATATATTAACACAGGTGGACTCACAAGTGCTTGTTTTAGAGCCTCAAAAGCATTTTGACAATCAGGATCCCAGTTGAATTTTACATTTTTCCTGAGCAGTCTATTTATTGGTGCGGCAATTTTAGAGAAATTGCTGATGAACTTCCTATAATAATTTGCTAAACCTAAAAATGATTGTACTTGTCGGATTGTCTTTGGCACTGGGAAATTTTGGACACATTTACTTCTGCTTGGATCGGGGAGAACACCTTCAGTAGTACACTTGTGACCCAAATATATAATTTCCTTTTGCAAAAACTACATTTCTCGGGTTAAAGCTTCAAGTTATGAGCTCGAAGCCTTTTGAAAACTTCTCTCAATTTATCTTCATGATTTATTAGGTTACTAGCAAATATAAGAACATCATCAAGGTACGCCCATGACTTGAACTCGCATGTACCCGAAAGTACAGTCTCTGAAAGGTTGCCGGCGCCCCCTTAAGCCCAAAAGGCATACGTTTAAATTGGAAATGCCCATGAGGAGTGCTAAATGCAGTCTTCTCTCTGTCATTTTCACTTACTTCTATCTGATGGTAGCCGCTAGCAAGATCTAATGTGGAAAAATACCGGGCGTGACCCAACCGGTCTAGAATATCTTCTATTCTAGGCAGTGGATAGGCGTCCCCCACAGTAACTTCAATGAGCTTGCGATAATCGACTACAATACGCCAGCGCTTCTCCCCATCAGGTCCCGGCTTTTTCGGGACTACTAGAAGTGGCGAATTCCAAGGACTTTTACTCAGTTCAACTATTCCCTCGTTTAGCATTTTATTCACTTGGCTATTTATTACTTCCCGTTGTGTTTGAGGAAGACGATACATTCTGTGATTTATAGGGGCTTGATTTGATTGAGTCGGAATGTCATGTTGGATACTTTTAGTATAAGTAAGTGCATCTCCCGGTAAATAAAAAATGTCTTCATACTCATAAAGAAGGTTGTAAATAGAATTTTCTTCCACGACATTAATATTTTCTCCTAACTGAACCATATTCATTATTTTATTAACACGTTCCTTTTTATAACTTTTTAAATTAGAGCTTTGAGTGCAATTTTTTTTTCTTATATCACATTCCACTTCATTGCTATTTTCATACTGTTTAAAGGAATTTATATTTAGATTAATTATTTCATAATTATCAAACGATTTCAACTGAGGTGAGTTATCTTTTATTTTCACACTGTAGTCGTTTACATTAATAACACTTAAAGCGGCTGTATCATCCAAAGGCTTTATTAAACAATTACCAATGTACACACCTTTCTCAATCTCAGCAGCCAAACAGAGCAGTTCTGCTTTACTGTTTAATTTAATAGGCACCAATACCTCCGATCTAGATGGTAATTCAAAATTAATTTTTCCGTCGAATGTTATCAATTGCTTGGGATCTATGCTCCCTTTTGTATCACTTTTTAGCACACCAACTTTCTTAGCTTGCGAGTAAAGATTCGTGGCTTGCTGTGTTTCAATGCATACACTTGAGAGCAATCCTGTATCGATTGACTTTTGAGACATGTATCTATCATTAGGCATCAAATCAACTCCCTTAGAGCGTGATCTAAGATTGATTTTTGCCAGTGTTGGAGTGTCAACAGTCGAAGTATTTTTGACAAAGGGTACAAAAATATCTTCAGCGTTCGCTTCCGTGCGAGGAAACTTGAGACGCTGAGATGGTCCATCAACAATGCAGTGTGAGGACAAAAAATTGTTGCCTAAAATTCCATCACTTAAAATGTTATCATTATCAGAGATAACGTGAAATTTACAAATGTAATTTGAACCGACCAACAAATTACCGTCACAAGTTCCCACAGTTGAACTTTGACCATTTATCGTTTTAATCTTAACTTTATCATGTTTGTTGATTTCTATATTCTCTTTTAATTTGCTTTCTTTTATTAAACTCACTTCTGAACCGGTGTCAACTATCAAGTTAACGTTTTCATTTTTTGTAATGTTCAGTGGGATATTTACCACTGGAACATCACTCTCAGCGGAGCACCCTTTTACGGCGTTTTTAATTAGAGACGTGCCGGGGTGTCGGCGGACGTCTCCAAATCGTTTCCCGTTTCCAATCTTCTTAGTTTTTCTTGTAGTTGTCGCTTCTCCCATATTTCTTTAGCTATGCAGTAATTTTCGTCATGTCCAGGTTGTAAACAAAAGTTGCATAGAACAGAAGGTTGTTCACTATAACCGGAACGGTCGACATGACTCATATTAACTTTTTTATATGAATTCCCCTGCTCATTCCTAATGAATTTATTATTATTATTTCTAAAATTGTTTTGCTTTCGTTGGCAATTTTGATAAGCATGACCATATGCCTTACAAAAAGTACAATACGGTGTCGACTTACGAGTTCGACATTCGTAATATGTATGGCCTAGGCCCTAGGCGATTACAAAAACCACACTTGACCTGATTTTGCTTTTTGTGTTCATGAGTTAACCTTGAGCTGTTTTCTGTAAGTTGGTTCATGGTAAAATTTTTATTCAAATTAAAATTATTATTGGCATTTATGGGATTGGGGTTTGTTAAAAGATTTGAATAAGCTGTTGTACAATTTAGTGTAACAAAATTTGGATAGAGCATGAATTGCTCTGCTTGTTCCAGTCGTTGAACTTTTGAAGTCAATGCCTCTAGTGTTCTTTCTGGATCTTGCCAAAGATAGAACTTTTGAGTTGGGTTAAATATTCCCATTTTAAAACTGTTAACCGCAAGTTCCTCTAACTCTGTATTAAGAATATGTGCACCCGTAGGGTATTGTTCCTTAGCTTTCAATTTACACTTTTCTAATTGTCTTTTTACACGAGTTAGAAACGTTAACAGACTTTCACCAGGCACTTGTTGCATTAAACGAAGTTCATTATTAAGTAACATATAGGATTTTTCATCCGAAAAATTATCTTTAAAGCAAGTGAAAAACTCTTCAATGGTTTGGAAAGTCTTATCGTGAAACAATTCTAATGCCCGACCACGCAAACGAGTTGGAATTAGTTTCAATAAAAGAAGTTTTTCTTCGGCGGTTTCTAAAGATTCGTATGCCAGCCGACAACAAGTCATAAACATACATATGTCATTCGACAAATTGGAATTATCTTCTCCAGAAAAAAGGGGAATAAGATTTAAAACAGTACTATTTACTGTCTCCATTTTTCTAATTTTAAGTAAATTTTTCGAATGCGAATTCGGCTTATTTTTAATTAGAAAATTTCTATTACTAGGTTCTAAATCTACACACCTTTGTAATTCTATACTGGATGGCGCTGAGTTGAACCTTGGTTTCAAGTATTGCCGTCCATGACGTAGCTGTATAATAGTCATGTCTCTCGTTTCATTTACTTTCTCCGCTTCTGGTTGCTGTTCGGCTATTTCTCCCACAGCTGCGTCGCTTGCTTCTTCTATGCTTACTATTTTTTTCGCTGCGTGAACTTCAACTATTATTTGTTCCCTTGTTGTTGTGATTGGAACCTCAGTTGGATTGTTATTTTGGAGCTCAGAGCTTGCAATTTCTGAGATCTTACTTCCGGATGTTGACGTAGAAAAGGTTGGGCTACTCTCCTCGAAACTGAAGGAATCTATTCTCCTTATAAATCTTTCCAACCTGTTGTCCAAAGGTAATTTCGGCGTGCTACTCGTCCCAGACATGAAAACTAGTATCGTCTTTCATAAACATGTATGTACATAACTGCACCACATTTCTTTTTGTTTACTTATTCACATGAAAACTAAAATCCACTTTTATACACATGTATGTACATAACTGCACCACATTTCTTTTTGTTTACTCGTTTTTTCGGTTTCCCATATAATTTTTCACACTGATTCACTTCTTTATTTTTTCGCATGTCAATTCTAATAGTGTTACAATGAACTCAATTCAATTTTTTTTCTTTTTTGGTAAAAGCTACCGGCTGCGCCAATTTATGTTGGGAGTTATAATTAAAACAACTTAACTTCACGACTATTATAACAGATCAAGGCGCACAGTTTGAATCATCCTTATTCGCGGAACTCTCCAAATTATTAGGTTTTCATCGCAACTGCACTACTGCCTACCACCCTCAGGCTAATGGATTCCTAGAAAGATGGCAGCGGACGTTTAAAGCTTGCTTAATGGCATACCAGGAGAAGTCGTGAACAAAAACCTTACCCTTCGTATTATTAGGCTTACGAACTACTTTTAGGGAGGATTTTGTCGCTACTCCTGCGGAACTTGTATACGGCAAGGGCTTACGTATTCCTGGCGATTTTCTGCTAAACTCCCGGTATCAGACGCAAAATCAATTCGTTGAGTTAATACGCAATCTTTTCTCGGACATCAGACCCGTTCCGGCATCAGATCACTCTCGGCAAGCTGCTTTCGTATTTAAAGATCTGGCTAAATGCTCACACGTTTTCCTAAGAACAGATGCTTTACGGTCAGCACTCCAACCACCCTACGAAGGCCCTTTTACAATCATTAAACGCTCAAAGCACTTCTTCACACTTAGGTCGCTGTCATATTGGCGAGCGGTGAGCGGTGAGCGATGAGCTGTGAGAGGTAAAACGCCGCTTAGCCAGGCCATCGCTACGAAAACTTTCACATTGAAGAGCGGTGAGCGGTGAGCGTTGAGCGTTGTCGCTGAGCGGTGTTTTCACAGCTCAGCTGAACTGAGCGGTGAGCGATGGCTGTGAGCGTTGCCCATTAGTTTTGTTGAAATTTATATAACAAAAGTTTTTCCTCTGGACTTATTGGCCTTTAGAAGTCTATTTTTTTTCTGCAGGCGAGTTCTAAGTTTTATTAAAATTTAATCGAAATTTTTAATTGACATTCGTAGAAATTCAAAAAATTGCTCAGAATTTCTAGGAAGATCTTCATATAATATGTTATTTTCGAAACTCCAACCGGTTTTTAATTATTTTAAAATTGCTAGTCTTTTCCGTTTTTTTGCTAAAATCAATCTCTTTAACCGTAAATTATCGAGTAATACCATTTTTCTCATAAACCTTGACATCATTATGCAGTAAAAGTTACGATGCAACTAATATCTAAAGCGGATCAATGTGAAAGCTTGGCCGCGTATCGCGCACCGCTCAACGCTCACCGCTCGCCAATCTGTGGGCAGCCTTAACGTCTCTATTGACCGTCTGAAACCCTGTTTTTCAAATCTTGAAAAGAACGATGAAAGCCATGTACGCTCATCAAACGTCAGTTTAACACAAAACAGTCTGCTGTCCGACGAACCTGTTCAGCCAGCATCAGTTCTTCGGTGCAGCAGGCACACATGGAAGAACGGTTCCATCCAGTGAGCGAAGACTTCAGTGGTCCAACACCGTTACACACCGAGCTAACGTCTTCGTCGGGCGCGTCCACACGTCGTATTAGATTCGCACCTGATAGTTCATCAAATATGACGGAACATACCACCCGAGACGGACGAGTCACAAGGCCACCACATCGCTACAGATAGCTCAAAAACCAAGGTTTGCTTGGAGGGGAGTATATGTGGCGACGCTTCTATTCCAGTTCGAACATTTCTACCCTTATTTCCAGCTGTATAAACCGGGTTAAATTCATTACAGAATTCACCGCTAGTGATACCTTGCCGAACGTAGAGAGGCATAGCTAAGTAGGCTAGAAGTCAATGAAAATAAAACAATGTAAGAAATTGATTATTGTATCGTTGTCAGTTTTCTAAGAATTACGTTACGTTTTGGCTACTCAAGACATTTTTATTAGTAAAAAAAAGGAATAAATAATTATCCACTGAAGTTGAAAAAAATATAAACCTGGTGGATAACCATAATAAGCAACTCAATATTTTTTTCTTATATTTTAACTATCCCGATAAAGTTTCTTTCAGCGGTGCTATAGCTAGCTGCTTCTCGCACTTCGCAATCTGAAAACTTTGAGGGATTGGACAATCCACTTGCCATCCAATTATATGGCCATTACCGCAACAATCAAGAGCTGCAAACAAACCATCCTGCTTGTTCTACAATAATGTCATTGGGATAACACGCACCTGAATGATATGGTAGAAATCATTAAGAACCTGTAACTATTATCTGCTCGTATTGTCATTGGGACAACTCGAGTCGTGTCAGATCTTCCAGGATTAAGAAACAACAGTCAGGCATTAATCAAACGCTGCGCCTTTGAGGAAACGCTCTTCACATATAATCCTCTAGCTACGATACTCCTATGTATCCTAGCGAATTCTCTTTCAGGTAATATCAACCTCCAATTGTCTTTACTGGGTGAACGTATTTGGTGTTACACAACGACAGCAAGGCTCTCGATTGTTACACCATTACGATTACTTGATAGTGCAGGCGGGCTCGAGAACTACTGCAGCTGTGATCTCTATCATCAACCGTAACTTCATTACAATTACCCGACAGCAAGGCACCCGGTTGGAACATCATCACAATTGCTTGACGGCGTGTCCTGTTTCTTTGTTCCAATAACTGCAGCAGCTGTGATCTCTATCATCAGCTGAACATCATTACAATCACGCATAGCAGGACATCCAGATGTAACATCATCATAATTACTTGATAGTGTGTACTGTGTCATTACCCACACAGACCGCATTAAATGTGTATTCTTAGATCTTGTTTTAAAATAGAAATTTCATAATTAAATAAAACAATTAAGACTTTTATATTAGCCATAAATTCCTTAGGACTCCCAAATACTACAACTGATAAAATAGTTTATTCTGCAAGTGTTCTTATTACAGATATTTCAAATACTTATCAATATTTTACAACATAGGAACACTTTTGCATTTTTGTGTCAAAAATTTACTACTGTTTTTTTAACGAATTTCATAATTCTTTCGAGATCACTGAGATCACACGCACGAAGAATATTTAGTTGAGTTTTCTAGACTTAAGCTTGAAGTGAAGACTTATAGCTCACAGTAAAAAATGTTCACAACTTTACACAATTTGTTGCCAACTATAAATGTTGTAAAATTACATGTCGAAAATGCTTGTAAATAGTTGTTGTAAAATCACATTAAAGCATGTAAGGGTAAGCTCAATTACATATTTCTTGTGAAATGAAATTAGAATATGTAAGTTATATTACATATTTATTTGAAAATAAATTAAAGTGTGTTATAAATCCACATTTGTGGTAAAATTCAACAAAAGTGTGCTAATTAATTCCACATTTGTTGTAAAATCAAACAAAGGTGTGATAATTAATTAGCAATTTGTTGTACATAAAATTAAATGAAAGTGGGTAAACTCATTCATGTAAAAACATTTTTTTGGTATGAAAAAAAATAAAACATTTCATTTATATAGCTTGAAATTATAAAAAAAAATACTATCTCAGCACACACAATGAAATTAATAAATAATGAAGACAATAACATTTTTTTTATGAAAAAATGGAAAATTAAAATTCTATATAAAGTAGCAAAAAGTTTTCAATCTCCTAAACATTTCAAATTTTCAATAAGTCTGATGACTTTTGCAATAGCAGTAATGTTGTTTTTATTTCCACGTGAGCATTCCGAATGTATTGGGAAGAAGTATCTCTGTAGGAAATCGTAGGACTGCGAGACTTCTTTAGGATACTGTATGTTCAAGTTGAAATAACTTGCAAACATCATTGGCGGCGTAAATATAATAAATATCATCTGCATCAGTTTCTGATAAATATGAAATAATATAAGGAAAGAGTTATATTAGTGTTATATATCTAATGCATAGAATATATACCTTTTCAGATTAAGATCATCTGATTTAATTTATTTTAAGCAAATTTCAAAAGGACTCCAACAATATTTAAAAACAAGTAAAAAAGCTAATATTGGTCTAAGACTAATTCTTATGATACCCTAGATGAAATTTCCTATGGATACCCATTTGAGCAATTTTGATTTTTGCAGTGGTTTTTCGCATATATTTCTAGAACGGTTCGTCGGACAGAAAAAATGATTATAACCAATTTTATAGGATTTCATATTCTGAAGAAGTTTTTAGTACAATAAAAATGTCTTGGATTGATCGTCTTCACAGTATATATAAAAAACCTAAATTTTTATATGGCAACACCAACAATGGGTTGCCCGATTTAGTCCATTTTCGAAATTTTATTTGCTAGTACAATGAGAACATTACGCACCAAATTTCAGCTCTCTACGTCGACGCGTTCTCAGGCAGTGTTCAAATATATAACGGAGAACGAAATTTTTGTATGGCAACCCCACGAAGGAGTTGGTTTTTTGTCTTAAAATAATTCAAATTTTTTATATCGTAATTCATTAATATTGTAAAGTACGTTGTACTTTATCTGGAAGAAATTTTGAATTAAATTCAAATACTGATTTAATTTTAAAATACCCGTCGAATTTTATTTAAAACTTACTATTTGTCTTGTGAAAATTATTGAATTATTTTTAAATATTGTTGAAGTCCTTTTGAAATCTGCTTAAAATAAATAAAAAGAGATTAAAAAAATTAAATTAAATTAAAAAATTTAAACAAAATTAAAAGGAAACGAGGAAAAGTTTTAATTGTTCTAAGAGCTATATATTTTTTGAGTATCCTATTCTAGATACGTATGGAATGTGGTCGAAAGGTTTTCAAGTTCATTTCGACTAGAAAGAAAAGTTCCAGAACAAAAATAACAAGTTGGAGTTTAAGCTTTTTTTAAATTGAAATGTAATGATACGACATTTTTTTATGAATATTATCACGCCTTAAATAAATTTCAGTAGGCTCAATAAAGTAAAAGTTTTTCATAAAGTACTTTCGACGGTTGTAGGATGTATCAAGCTTTTCTAACAATTGTTCTTTTTTATTTGAAAATATAGAATTTGCGAGTTTAGTTTTCAGAACTTCATTAAATCCTTCCGTGAGGCAAAAATGCTCTACGTTTCTTTCTAAATTACTTACCTCAAATCGGTAGTATGATTTCATTTCAGAGATAAGATAATGAATTAATGAATTGTATCCTCTGTTATACGAGTTCCAAATCTGGCGATTTGTCATATGACTTCTGTGTGAAGTATGTCGTAGGTCTTTCATAATCGCTAATTACACATTGCGGTGAAGGTTCGCTACATTCTGCATGATCACGGATTCTTCTGTGTTTTCTAAATGTACGACTATGTAAAGAAGATTTTGTTCTCAACACTTTATTGCAATTCACATTAGGACACAAAATAAAGCTTTTGTGTAGCAGATGCATGGACGAATGAGTTACAATTTCTCTAAAAGTATTACATTTAAAATTGTATTCAGCTTGTTTACACAGATAATAGCTTTCAACTTTCCACAATTTTTATTTATGCACTGAAAACTAGAATTCTCATGATACCTATTAATATACTGATGTTTATTATAAGCCTGTATGCTTATAAATTTATAATGACATGTTAAACACTTCATTTTTCACCTTTATCACTTGTTATCCGATGTAGTGCTAGTACTTAAAGCGCATCCAAATGTCGCAACTTCACATTTAACAATGCTCATGCTGCAACAAGTTCCTATTTTCCATGAAGAGTTGTGAAAATACAGTTTCAGATGTAAAATTAACCCATTTGTCTGTAAATTTCAATTTTTGTTCGTAAATCTAGTGTTACCAGTTTTGTTTTTACAACAAGTGTTGTAAAAATAACAAACACTATTAAAAAATACCAAACAACTTATTTTTACATAGGTAGACAAATAAAGTTTTCATTAAATTTACAGCATTTTGCTGTAAAAAACAACTACTTTTAAAGCTGTAATCTTCAGGTTATTTTTTAGAGTGATAAAGCGAATAAACTCTATATTATTTGTAAACCGTAACAACATTATTAATTGAAATAAATTATTATTTTCAGAAAAACAGACTTGTTTTCTTTTTGAATTTGTTATTATTTCATGGTAGAATAAATGTAAACAAGAAAAATACCAATTATACAGTATTAATTCAGTGTGTGGAGTATTGATAATATGCCGAGGACTATTATGATGCAATAATTGTATGCACAATGCTGATACAATATGATATGCATTTTATACGAATTTAGTATTTTATTTTTATTTTTTTTATTTATTTATTTAGAACTTCATCAATGATCTGATTACTGAGTTTACAAAAGTGAAATATAACAATAAAATAACAAAAGCATACATAACCATAATAACGATAAAAAGTATACATAACAATAATAATGAAAAACAAGTAACTTTAACTAAGCTGATCTCTTATTTGACTTTTTGAAAGATGAAAGTCAATGCAATGAAACTGGCGGTTAAAGAGACGAGACATTGATAAAACCGGCTCGTGCATGCCATACTTTGTACGATGCTGAGGAACAACGAAGAAGTCACAGTTCCTCAACGAGCGGGCAGGAACAGATATATTGAAAGTATTTAAGAGCTCAGGGGAGTTTATCACTCCTTGTATACACTGAAATGCAAAGACAACTCTGGAAGTTTTACGTCTATTCTTAAGAGAATCTAATGGAAAGAGTTTAAGTCTATCAACATATGGAGGCAGAATAATAGGGTTGTCTCAATGAAGTCCTCTCAGGGCAAATCGGATAAATCTCCGCTGCACAGCCTCGAAGCGATTTATATATAGAGAATAGAAGAGAGACCAGAGAGGACTGGCATATTCCAAAATGGGTCTAACGAATGTGCAGTAGAGGATCTTCGTTATGAATGGATCATTAAACTCTTTTGACCATCTCTTTATAAACCCCAGAGTAGCATTAGCCCTGGCCACAATTGAATTAATATGATTTTCGAAGGAAAGACGACTATTAAGGAAGACACCCAAATCTTTGGTTTTGTCAAGTCTAGTTAATAAGCATCCATCTAAAGTATAATTAAACTCCAATGGCCTCCTCTTACGAGAAAAGGACATAGTAGTACATTTGCTAATATTAAGAGGAAGACAGTTAATAGCACACCATTTATGAAAGGTGTGTAAGTCCGAGTTTAAAAATCCGCACTCGTTTTCATTAGAAACAAGGCGGAAGATTTTGGCATCGTCAGCATAGCAAAGAATTCTTGAATTAGCCAAAATCAGAGATACATCGTTGATATAAATTATAAAAAGGAGTGGTCCAAGATGGCTACCTTGAGGTACGCCGGAAGTATTATCTATTTCGTCAGAAAGGGCTGAGCGGAATATGACTCGCTGCGTACGATCAAATAAATAAGAACGAATCCAATTAACAAAGACAGTATGAAAACCAAGAACAGTCAAAGCTTTACTGAAATCCGTGAAAATGCAATCCACTTGCTTACCGTTTTCAATAGCAGAAATGCAGAAATTAGTAAACTCCAATAAATTAGTCGTAGTAGATTTCCCTTTTATAAAACCATGCTGAAAAGAGCACAGGAAGGGCTTGCAGTGGAAGTACAAAACATTACAAACCAGGGCTTCAAATATCTCACCAATACAACTTAAATTGCCGACAGGTCTGTAGTTAGAAATGTCGCTCTTATTGCCCTTCTTGTGCAAAGGAATAATCAAAGAAAGCTTCCACAGTTTCGGAAAAATACCACAAGTTAAAAATAAATTAAATAAATAACACAAAACAGGAACGATGGACGTAGCACAATGTTTTATGAGTGCGGAAGGAACGCCATCGGGACCGCCAGAAAAACTATCAGCTATGCTTGAAATGTACATGGAGACAGACGCTTCATCGAAAAATAGGTCTTTAGGTTGAAGAGAAGTCAGCGGAAGCTTCGTCAAATGGGTAAAATCATTATATCCAATATCACAGTGGTTATCACAGAATGCAGTTTTAAAGAAGTCACCAAAAAGATTGGCAGTCTCTAACCGATCCACCCTGTCTAAGTTACCGAGTCGCAACGATGAAGGGAATCCGTCACAGTTGCGCTTAGAGTTAACAAACCTCCAAAATTGCCTTGGTTCAGCACGCAAAGCCGATCTCATTCTAAATACATAATCGTTGTACGAGTCAGTCAAACACGAAATATACTGAGCACGCGAATTAGAATAAATAACGTAATCAGCATCACTCCTTGAGGAACAGAACCTCCTCCAAGCTTTATTCTTTAAATTTTTAAGATGCTTCAAAGAGCCATTGAGCCACGGTTGACAATTCGAATCACGATTCGAACGAAGAAGTGGTACACAGTGAGTAAAACAAAGAAATAATGTGTCATAAAACGAGTTAACAGCTTCATCAATGTCACGTTTACCCAGCACACTGGTCCAATCACAAGCGGATAACCATTCATTCATTTTATCAAAATCAGCTTTTTTAAAGTTATAACAGTAGTTACTAGAAGCATTAAATGATGAAGTTACAGGATCAAAAAACAAAACTACATCTAGTGCCGGATGATGACTTGTTTCAGGAACCATAGGAGTTAAACAACGCTTAACGAGAGTCCCATTGGGATTGGAGGAAAATACCAGGTCAAGAGATTTTCCAGAGTCATTAATAACGCCGCTAGACTGCATTAGGCATGAAGAAATAATGTTGTCAATAAAAGATATGGCATGTTGAGGAGTCGCTGAGAAAGAAGGCAGCATCGTCCTCATCGTCCAGAGAATGTTCCCAGTTAACACTAGGCAAGTTAAAGTCACCAAAAAGCAATAATTCATCGGCAGGCAGCAAAACTTCGGTAAGCCTATCGATACATGCAGCCAGCAAGTCAAATAACACAGCTGATGAGCATGGAGGAATGTAAACTGTTGCAATATATACGTTTTTGTGTGAGAGCTTGAGAGCTACACATATAAACTCCAGATCGCCGGACTCAACAAAATCGATCAACGTGCATGGAAGGTTGCGACGAATGGCACAAAGCACTCCACCTCCAACAGGAGCATCCAAAGACAGACGATGGCGATCACGGCGAAACACCAGGAACTCGGGACGAAAAAGCTCTGCATCTGCAATCTTTCCACATAGCCATGTCTCGGTCAAATAGACCACGTCGAAACACAAGTCGTTTTGGGGCGAAGACCAGTTACATTGGCGTAGTGGACGGATATTTCGCCAACGAATTTTTTGCTTTAGCAGAAGATTCAGAGCGCCCTCTTGGAATAAATTCACGCACAATAGAATTGTGGGGCCAAATCTCAGGAGAAAGGACCGCCTGAAACAGATTTTTAGGAACCAAAACCCTGAAGGACGCAGAAAATGAGCGTTTCTCACGATCATGTCGAGTAGTTAATTTTTTGCAGGCAATCGAAGAGGTCGAAGTACCAACACGTGATGAAATATGTCTGGTTATCTCATCCTCAGTAGTGTCAGGATGTACTCTAGATACGAAGACACACTTTGGAAGCCTGGCTGGCCGCAGCGAAACAGCGTCTACAATTACAGTCGGAAGATCAATGGTGGAGGCAATATCCGCAACCGAAGTAGACCGAAATATACCGACATCCTGAAGCTTTCGTTCCACTATCAAACACTCTGTCCATAATCGGAGATACCACGGTGTCGGCAACCGAAGATGAAGTTCCGCCAATGGAGGCCACACTTGTATCCAGAGAAACCTCATGTCGATCTGAAGAATTACTTGAGGCGGTAGTAATATGATTTGGGCTGATGCGATGATTCCTTTGTCTCTGACGACGACCCACCTTCGCTGAGGAAATATTCTCAGAGGAGGCAGAAGTTAAGACATGCGAATCTTGCTGAATAGATGAAGACTGTTGGGGCTCAGGCTGTAGAGTTTCAGAGCTGCGAGACTCTCTTATAGACAATTTCCCAACATCATGAACTACCGATCCCAAAAGCGTAGACATTTTCAGTACGGCCAACGAACAGGAACCAATATCGCCCTTGACCTGCTTAATAGTGCGCCTGATATCTTCAATGATAGGTAAAGCAGTCCCGCCGTTAGCACTGGACGTCAAAGGCGCATCACATGTTGCTACCACAGAGTGAAGATCGTCCAAGGTGCTCGACACAAGAGATATTTTTGATGATATTTCATGAGTCTTTTCCAGTATCCAATCGAATTATAATATGATGACAGTACCCTTGATTTCGCATACTCCTTTGACACCCTTGCGGATTCCAGAGGGAACGCCACATGTGTTAAACGAGACTGCATGATTAGATCATTGAATAACGATCTTGACAATATTCTCGCTTGGGACAAAGTGAATCGCGTCGAATTCAATGCATCTAAGACCCAAAGCTGTCTCATCTCATTAAAACAACACCATCACTTAACCACTCCCGTTTCGTATGATGGAGCATAAATTTCTGATTCACCGTCACTAAGAATTCTTGGCATTAATATTTCCAGTAAGTTAAGCTGGACAGATCACATCTTCTCGGTTGCCAAAGAAGCATCAAAATGTCTTGGTTTTTTGAAAAGGTGTAAGAAATATTTCAGCCCATCAAATATAGCGCTCCTCTACAAGTCCTACATCAGACCTAGAATGGAATACAATTCCCATATCTGGGCCGGGGCTGGTCGCACAGCCTTAGCTTCATTGGATATTGTCCAAAAGAGAGCCTGCAAGCTCATTGGCGATGTGGCAATTACTCGTCATATCGACTCGCTCGAGCACCGTCGCAATGTTGGATACCTTTCGCTCCTTTATCGCTATATGCATGGTCAATGTTCTGATGAAATATCTAGTCTGATCCCTTGTAGATTAGTTCCTGCACGCAATACTCGCGCTGCATCCCGCGCTCATCCTTTTACCCTTCAAATTACCTTCGGCCGTACACTAAAATTCCGTGATGCTTTCTTATCCCGAACTGTGCGAATGTGGAACAGTCTACCATCTTCTGTCTTTCCTCCGGCATACAACCTGCGAAAGTTTAAGGGCGACATACATCGGCACCTCCGCCGCTCTCCTCATATCCCTTAATCCTTTCCCTATCTCCTTCCTGCCACGCTGTGCTTTGCATCATAGGGTATCCCCTGAGCTTGGCTTAATAATAAAAAAAAAAAAAAAAATATATATATATATATATATATTATAATTCGCTTCAAGCATTTAGTGTGAAAAACATTGCCGCAAATACCATCGCATACTGCCTCCTTACCAACAACTTTAGTGGAGCAAATCTTGCAAAGTGCCATTATTACCAGAAAATCAGATTAATTAGATTAAATTACATATAAATATTTAACTGTCAGTATAATCAGAGGAAAATAATATTGAATGTAGTTGATGAATATTTGCGAGAAAGTACGCTTAATTATGTGATAACAAGTGAAAAAGCTAGAATTGGTCTAAGACCAATTCTTATGATACCCTAGATGAATGTCCGTATGAAATTTCGTATGGGTACCCATTTGAGGAATTTTGATTTTTGCAGTGGTTTTTCGCATATATTTCTAGAACGGTTCGTCGGACAGAAAAATAATTATAACCAATTTTATAGGATTTCATATTCTGAAGAAGTTTTTAGTACAATAAAAATGTCTTGGACTGATCGTTTTCACAGTATACATAAAAAACCTAATTTTTTATATGGCAACACCAAGAATGGGTTGCCCGATTTAGTCCATTTTTGAAATTTTGTTTGCTAGTACAATGAAAACACCACGTACCAAATTTCAGCACTCTAGGGCGACTCGTTCTCAGGCAGTGTTCAAATATATAACGGAAAACGAAATTTTTGTATGGCAACCCCAAGAAGGAGTTGCCCGATTTATCTCATTTTCGAACTCAATTTTACTTTTTTTTTTAAAGTCTGTGTACAAAATTTCAGCTCTCTAAGTTTACGCGTTCTCTAGTTATCATGCGCACGGACGGACGGACGGACGGACAGACGGACGGACATGCAAAAATCAAAATAACTTTTAATATTATGCATGGGTGTCCAATCCATTTTGCTCTACCATCATTATATCGAGGTGTTACAAACGGAATGACAAACTTAGTATACCCCTTTAGATTTCATCTAGGGTATAAAAATAGCAAGTTGCTTAGTGTCTTTGCTAATATTAAAGTTCTATTCGAAACACTTTCACTCATAGCTGGCGCTATAATACGTTCCATCGAAAGTGATCAGTGGACGGTTTATGTCTACGGTGTGTTCACTTTACATTGAATTGTCATCGCTTATGTAAATAAATAAATAAATAAAAGGAATTTTTGACGAAATTATAAATATCACAGCACAAATTACACAAAAGAAGTCTATGACAAAAAAAATCGTTAAGAAGAGTGCAAACATATGCACAGGTTAAGATTTGGTAAACGCACTTAAATTCTATGCAGCGCCCGACATCTGATCAGCACTATCTATTAAATGTCTATACCACGGCAATATTTAAAAAGTTACAAACAACACAATAGAAACGTTATTTAAATTAACCAAATTATACCAATTACGGGTTTATAAAATTGCATTACATTAATAAAACAAACAAAAATTATACGAGGCGATTTGACACACGACACATTGACTTGACATTGATAAAATCACCATCATTGCTATAATAAAATTAAGTATGAAAAGAATATACTTCATATATAAAAGAGTAATACAATATTATTATCAGTTTAACACTCGACTTTATCAATTATTTTATAAAAGGGTTTTTATAGATTTTATAAAGCATTAGAATAATATCTATATATGGGAAATATATTATTTTAATTCTGAAGATTTTATACACTGAAATACATACTCTTTTTTTATTACTTTCATACAAAAAATTTTAACGGTGGCTGATCGAGCTTTGGAACTCGAATCTGTGCTTAGTAATTTGTCTCGTCAATATAACAATATTATTGTTGCCGGCGATTTTAATATTGACATCTTGTGTTCCAATAATAGATCCATGGAATTTATTCACTTCATGCAGTCTCTATATCTTAATGCCGACAACTCTCTACCAATATAATTTAATACTTCTAGGCCATCACTCCTTGATTTAATTTTTACAACCGATAAACGTCGAGTCCTTTTTGATAACCAAATCGACTCCCCTAGCTTCCTCGATTATGACATACTCTTCATATGTTAGGACTTTGCTACCCAGTGTTCGGAGCGTTAAAGTTGCTTCTTATTTAGAGACTTTAATAATTTGGATATAAACAGCTTAAATCAGGAGTGCTCTAACCTACCTTGGGATAGAATACGAGTGTGAGATTCGCCTTCGGTCTTCATAGATTTGACCACGTTTCTGGCGTTAAGAGTTGGTTAGTCGGATGTACTCTAGATATATACTTAAAGCGTAGGTCACTTCGCTTCCTCCATAAGCTCATAATACCTTGCGAATAACATCCAACTCCTGAATTCGTCACGCCATCGTAATATTCTAATTCTCCGTTATGGTAGAATGGTTCAATAGGGCTCTTACTTTGTTCAAGCGGCAAGAACCAGGAATTTTTTACCATACTCTATCCATAGTGTGAGAGATGTGAGTGCATTCAAGAAAAAATTATTAACTATATAATGTGTTTCTATCAATGAGACTGCTACTTTTTCGGCTATTTCTTTTAAGTTTTGTTAATTTTAAGTGTTTGTAAACTATTAATATTTATAGCACCAGTAACTTTATTTTATACAATTAGATCTAGATCCAAGATGCGGATGTTAAAGAAAAATTTGATTGTGGTGAGATAATAGAAATAGGAAAAAATATTTTAGTAGGTAATAGTCAGGATGAAAAAACCGTTATAAGTATTAGGAAAAAC
This sequence comes from Dioctria linearis, assembly GCA_963930735.1. Taxonomy (NCBI): domain Eukaryota; kingdom Metazoa; phylum Arthropoda; class Insecta; order Diptera; family Asilidae; genus Dioctria; species Dioctria linearis. The sequence goes on along the minus strand of OZ005742.1, from coordinate 130,664,509 downwards.
TGAAAGTTAATAATTTGATTTTAACCAAAGCTGACAAAGGGAATTCTGTACCAATTTTACGTAGAGATGTTTATTTAGAAAAAATGCAAGATCATTTCAACAATATGAACATAGAAGAGCTAGATAGCGATCCTACATCAAAGTATAATCGTCTTGTCATAAGTGCAATAAATAACTCGAATTTAATTCTTGACTCTACAGATAAATATTTTTTATACAATAGTAATCCCTCCATACCTACTTTATATGGTCTTCCTAAGCTACATAGAAACAGTATCCCGGTTCGACCTGTTTCGTCTTCGTTTATTGCTCCGTCCCAACTTTTGGGTAAAAACTTGCGAAATTGTTCCGAAACTTATCAATTTTACACCCAAACATTCTGTGAAGAACTCAATTGATTTAATAAACAAAATTAAGCATTTAAAAGTTCCTAATAACGCGAAATTGGTCTCTTTCGATGTATGAAGTTTATTTCCTTCCATTCCCATTGAGAAATTAATTGATAATTTAAATGTAAAAATTCTATGTGAAGTGCGAAACCCTGAGCGTTTTCTCCAGCTTATGATTTGATCAACATATGCATTAAACAAAATTATTTTGGGTTCAATGAAAAATTTATACTCAAAAGGATGGACTTGCTGTGGGCTCGTCCTTTTCTCCTTTTTGTGCCGAATTTTATATCGATTCCTTTGAAAAGAAGATATTTAGTAGTAATAATAATTTAGATAAACATTATTGACTTGCTATCGATATGTTGATGCCATATTTTGTATTTGGACTGGCACAGAGAGCTTTTTAAATACCTTTTTAAATAAAATTGACGACAGTATAACATTTACTGTAGAATTAGGGAATAAGAGTTTAAATTTTTTAGATTTGATTATAACTTAATACTAATAATCTTTTAACATTTGACATCTATCGTAAGGCTACTTACTCGGACGCGGTTATAAAACCATTCTTGTCATCCTTGGACTACTAAGATGGCAGCTTTCCATTCTTTTTTAAATAGGCTTCTCTCTGTTCCATTGAATAACAATAGTTTTCACAATGAATTAAACATTATTAAAGCCATCGCTATAAGAAACGGTTATGACTCAAAATTAATTTACAAGATGCTTAGTAAAAAACAAAAAAGTGGTATCCTGAATTCCATTTTCCCTTTACCTATGTCTAATGAACCTAGTCCAAAGAAGTGGAGAAAAATTCCTTATTTTCACAATATTTCTGATAAATTAAAAAAACCTTTAGCTAATAAGCAGATAAACCTTGCCTTTTTTAATAAATTTACCACTAAAAACTTACTAACCAATAATAAATTGGCGTTAAAGAAAGCTACAATGGACAGAAGCGGAGTCTATAAAGTAAGCTGCAGCGATTGCTCAGGGTTCTACACAGGAAAAACCAAAAGATCTTTAAAACTTAGATTCAAAGAACACATTAATTCATCTAATTCAAATAACCCAACTTCAGGTCTTGCTAAACATCTAAAATCTACTGGACATAAATGTACTACCCATATAGAACTTTTACATAATATTGATGGAGGACCAGTACTGGATAGATATGAAATATTCGAAATCAGAAAGGCTGATGATGACGGTTATGCTTTGTTGAATGATCAGATTGATTTTTATAATAGGAGCCCCCTTTTAAATCCTAACCTAATTAAGTTTCAGCATTAAGGCTTAAACACAATTCCGACGACAGAGCGACAGAACGACAGCGAAAATATCGTTGCGCAACAGGCAGTCGAAAAATTGCAACGACAGGCGGTGAGCGACGACTGTGAAAGAAGAAGATATTGAAATTTCATTCCCTGTGTTGTAAACTATAAATTATTTTATGGATTTCGCATTTCCTCCATCAATTTTTCCTCAAAGCTCATTATTTTAAAATTACCGCGGCGTGCTACCACCTGAAAAAGATAAAAGTGAATGCCATAACCATTTCATTCGATTAATTTTGTTGGTAGGACTGCAGCGACGACGACAAAATTAGAAATTGATCAATCCCGGCGAAAATGTCGTCGAACGCTCAACGTCGGTCGTCGCAATTTGGTGCATTCGCTTAAGATGCTGTGCTTTTAGAAGTTTGACAGCGATATATCGTCGTCGTTTGTCGTCTGTCGTCGCAATTGTGTTTAAGCCTTTAGTCAACAAATTTTTTATATACATATATAACTCATCGATGATATTTTGTTCGTGTTTAGCTCGGTTAACGTATTTGTAAATTTGTAGCTTGGTTAACTCGTTTTTTATGCATTTACATAGCTCTTAGCGTGCGTATGTAGCTCGGATAGCGTAGTATGTATGTATGCAATTAGCATAACGTAGTTGACTCAGATCTAGTTTTAGTGCAAACCCTGATGATGTCTTAAGAAGACGAAACGCGTAGGTTGTTATTCATTTTTAAAATAAAATAATTGTGGAATCGGAACAAGTGCTTTTTCTCAAACATAGATCTACTCCTTTTAGTTAGTATGTAATTTAGAACTTAATTGCTTTTGCCTGTTAATTTTTCTACCAACTTTTAGATCGTTTCTCTCTAGTATATCTATAATTCTCTTTAACTGTATAAACCATCTATATTATTTATTATATCGCTATGTTAGTTATTAAGTACAATCCAACTTAATTTCTACCTCTAATTATACGATATAGGAACTACTGAAAGGATTTATTTGTAGTTAGGAAACTTGCACATTAGTCTTAACTTTAATTTTCTAATAGTTTATCTATTCTGACAATTTTCTGTATCTTAGATTGTACTTCAAAAGGCTGTAAGTCTAGTGTACTATACCAAAGTAGTTTTGAATAAATTGAAATTGAATTGAATTGAAAGTATTGCATTCGGGACATGATCCTTTCCGAAGGACGTGACGTCCGAAATAAAAAGATGTTAATCTTCCGCGATAAAATTTATCTTCGTCGGAATGTGATGCGCGAATCATCCGCATATCCTCTTGCATCCTGAATAATGTCGTGTACGTATACATCCCATAGTACCACGAATACCCGTATGTGTGTTCGTTTTTCAAGCTGCGCGACGTGACAAGTTATGCGAAAAGATTTATAATAAAGCAATATTACTCAATTTTTCCTCGATTCCTTGAGCATCTTAAATGAAATGAGGACCCAAAGTTTGCTTCGAAAAGTTTTAAAAAATTTTAAAAAACATTTCAATAGATTTTCTTAAAAGAATGAACTTTTTAAGCCTTTTCGATTGCGGTCTGAACGGATTCAATTAAATTAGGAGTAACGAGGTACGAACTGACGGAAGTTTGTAGAAATTTTTATAATTTCCTGGGGGGGGGGGCATTCCGCAATGTGGGGTCACTGGCCCCTACCTAGCTATGCCAATGAAGTTTAGATTAATTAGCGCCTTTTCTAAACACATCATTTCTTATAATCTTGTAGCGGTCAACATCGCATTGCGTAACACAGACTCAAACCTGATGTTACTTGATCTAGATTTTTAATTTTTATTAATTTCCATCGAAAATATTGTGGTTGATGCCACTACATCTTTGTCATGACGCCTAAATGTATGTTATGTGGGAAGTTTTTCAATAAGAAATACGTAGGCTTCAAAGTGCGTCGATTGCCAAAAACATTAACATTAGTATGAATAAGATAAAGTATTTCCAGTTCTGTAAACGGGAATTTTTGGGTCTTAGTAAAGTATACATCTGTTCGTAATATCTTCATTCACAGAAGCCTGTAAAGAGTATGAGTAAAAAAATTCTGAGGGACAAAGATGGTTAAAATGTTCAAAAGCTCGTCTCCTTTACCTTGATGCGCTAAAAGGTGATAGTATCCATTGTGTTGTTTGCAATTTTTTTTTGCAATTCTCTGACAGCTTTTGACAGTTCGGTTAAGATTTGAGGTCTGCTTCTGACCATTTCGATTCATTAGATCCGCGTTATGTTTTTCTTTTAGATAACATAGTGAAAATTTCTGTGCAGTATGAAAAGTGTTGCAAGAATACGCTTAAATCGAAGACATAGAATATCAATAAAAATTAAAGAAAAACTACAGCGGACATCTGTTCAATTGTAAGGTAATTTCAATGAAAATGTAATTTTCATATAAAGGGTTCTATTAAATCTTTCTGGCATTTCATTAGATTGTGGATGTACGCCAAGCATGAGATGATCACTCTCTATTAATAGGCGATCGACTGTGAATTTTTTATATAAAATCGGTCACTTTAAATTTTGAAACAACAAATCATGTACATTCAGTAAGGATACTACTACTATTTGCGCCTTAGTATGTAGTATTCGACACATCAAGGAATCATTTAGTTTGCTAGATTTTTAAATAGAATAGGAGATATATCGTAGTTTTCTGATTTTATGATTTGCAAGACGTTGGTAAATTAATCGGTTACGAGTGCTTAAGGACTTTGTTGAGATAGCTTGCCACCTATCATCTATATACAAAACTTTTTCTTATTCCAAGTACTTTACCTTTTTTTCTTACTACAGCACACTTCTTTAAATTTTGTGTTATTTAGCAATCACATAAGTCAGTTGCCTGCTACTGAGAGTGCACTTGGATCTCTACTTGTCAGTTATTTTCTTTAAATCTAGTGTTAAAGATCATTATGCTCGTTATCTTTTTAGTGATATTCAAATAGGCCTGTTATCTCCAATATCAATCAATGCTGGACGAGTTTTCTCTATGTTATCGTCGTTATTGTTTGCAAATATAGTTCCCCGTTCAGCTGTTATGTCCTCTTCACTCATTCGAACCTTCTTGTCACTTTTGCTACTCTTCCACGTGACGAATTTTCTTTAAATTCATTTTCTAGCAGAAGATCAAAATTCAAAAATGTGTATTCTCGACCTGGCAAAGGTCGGACAAACGCACAGAAAGTGTTCGGCCTTCTAACACTCTCCTTCCAGACAGGCTCGAATTTTCAACCACCCCCTTTTTGAAGAATTCTGTCCATTATGAGTATTGAGGGATATTCTAGTGTTTGATAGATGATAGCTTTGAAGTTGCATTCCTCGTTATCTATTAGTGTTGTCTTTTATGTTGATAACCTCATACTTCTATGTACCCAAAATTTAAATAAATTATTATTTGCCGATTTTCAGATGAAGAAAGTAAGAGTTCTGGAAGTCGCTCGGTGAAGATCCACAAGTTGCATCAAAAGAGAAAGCCAAACAACATATTTCCGATGATTTTACACCCATTCTACCACGCCTATATCAAGTTTCACTCGGAATGGGCTGTTTAGAATTACAATAAGTGGAAATACCCAAAAAATTGGTCAATGCCTCCTTAATAGCGTATGTCTATATTCTTGATTGTTTCCCGGATTTATTTGTTTGGTTTGGAAAGAAATCAATTCGTCTAGTTCGAGCAGCTGCTGTTAAACTTTCACGGGAACTTTTTAAGAGTTCAAGAAGGAACTGAAACACAAATTTTCAACAGTAAATTCATTGGTTAGGATGAAATAATGGCAGTTGACTTTACTCGAACAGCTGCATCGGTATCGAAAACGGTGTCCATCTAACAAAGCGGACAAAACAGCAAGGGACTTGAGCAGATTTGGCTACATTGTTTATGACACGACAACCCATGACGTTGACTGAAGCTGAACAATTGGAACAAGAATGGAATTATGATTTGGAGGAGATGGAAGCATTTGTTTTTTAGATGAATAAGTTCGTTCGTCAGCAGCAGAAGAAGTTGATCACTCCTATACCGCCGAATGTTATGTTTTTCTCTGTATATAATGTATTCCAATTGAGGAAGATGATGAAAACTTACAGCAACGTGATGATTCGCCACCACCAGACGATCAAATACAATGTGTTGTTTATTTCTGGCAAGGAGAAGGTGCTAGTAATATGGGTTGCGAACGTTCACATTTACCTTACAAAATAAATTTAAGACTATATTACGAGAAGAACTGGAAATGATCAGAACTCCTCAGCAACAGGAAAATCTAAAATTTATGGCACATTTTAAACGAAATTTTATCATGCACAGGAAAGAGGAAGTAGAAATTAAAAAATTCTGATAGAAAAGCACCTGTAGAATTCTTTCATCTTCGAACAAATGGTTGACCGTTGTACACAAGACATACAGGTTCGTCCTGATGCGACATTACTCAATTCAGCTTTTTGTTAAACTTCTAGCTGAACATTTTTTGTTTTTTAATTAAAAAGTTGTGCTGCGCGTATTTATAGCTATATCCTACACGTGCCGTTTGAAACGAATGATGAGTTCCAATAAGGAATTGTTTACGTTTGGATTGGATTTAAAGCAGCTGCCGAAGAGGCCAAATTAATACAAGAAATTGCTGAGGAAATGTTTAGTAATCCCTGGGATAGCTAACAGGTTTGTATCTATTTTTTTTCAAATCATATTTCAAAAAAGTTCACTCAAAAATCATTTATCTCGGATTCTCAGATCTTAAATGAAGGTAAAGAACCAGAAAATGTTTTTTGGGTGCCTTCAGGTGGACGTAAGCCTTACGATCGGGATGCAAATTTTATGAATTTTACACGAACAAATGCCGTCCAATTCTTCTTGTTATACACATGTGTTACACTAGAAAAACCAGGTGTAAGACTTTTTTTTAAAAATATACATTGCCCGATATACAGGGTTACAATGAAGCTTTCACTCTCCTTCCTTACCTTTACGTGAGACAACTTACATCTAGATACGTAAAAAGGTAAAGAGCTTTCAAAAAGTGATCCGGGTTTATATGGAGTTTTTCACATCTAGTTGTAAGTTGTTTCAGCCTTTACCCTTTATGCGACTACAGTTTGTTCATCTACGGTCGATACTGGTTGATTCTCTTAAAATAATTATCATTCTCAATAAGTTGACTGTAGAAAATCAAAGTAACGAACACAATCCTCAATTATAAGATCTGATTTTAAGGGACAAGTTTAGTTTTCCCATATTGATATAAGTTCATTTCTATGCTACAAGTATTAAATTGAGTTTTCAAATAAAAGAGATTATTTTGATTTAGTCAACCCGTAACCATGCCCGACAGTAAACTGATCTTGCTAGAAAGAGAGGGAACTTAAGTCTTCTTCTTCTGTTTCTGTTCCGATGGTATCGTGAAGAGCTAAGAGTAACTTATTCTTCAGTATATCTCTTGGTTGGTATGTTAAAATTAGTTTGTTGGGTGTTTCCAAAGTCGTAGAATTCTTCAAACTATTAAGAGCACACTGTATCGGCCTTATGCTCTTGTCCCAGTCCTTACCATCAACATCTTGTGTCATTGTTGCTATCGCGGCTTTTGTCGTTCTAAAATACTGCTCTATCTGTCCGTTTGCCCTTGGAGTTTTTACCTCAGTGAGTACATGTTTTATGGAGTTTTCATTGCAAAGCCTCTCGAACTCTCTTGATGTGAACAATGTTCCCCTGTCGGTGATGATCCGTGCCGGCATTCCGAAATATTGAGTTACATCTTCTAGTAATTTAACGACACTTTTGCTAGTTGTTGTCGTCGCAGGCCTTAAAAACAGATATTTCGTGAAGGCATCCACAATGCCAATTAAGTGAGTATTTCCGCTCTTCCTCCATGGATATGGCCCCAAATGGTCAAGGTGCACCGCGTGAAATGGTATCGGCTGTCTTTCTGGAGGAAAAATCTGGTACCTGATACCGTCAACTCCACGTTTATTGTAGAGACAATCCACACACGAGTTCACATACTTTCTCACAACTGCTTTCATGCCGGGGAACCAAACATACTTCCTTAAGGTCTGCAAAGTTCTCTCTAATGCAGGATGCCCCATTTCATTGTGAGCATATCTTATAACTCGCCATCTGATTCCAGTCGGTATAACAAACCGATTTTCATTAGTGGTCTTCTTGAAAATCCTTCCATTTTCCAGAATATAACTTCCTATTATTCCATCCCTTTCTTATGATCACCCGTCAAAACCTGACGAATTTTCATTAATCTGGCATCTTGTTTTTGTAGTACTGCCAACCAATCTTCGTCCATAACTCCGATAGTAAGCGCTTTATCCGTAACATTTTCTATTTCTCGCCCTTTATCTACTGGTCAACAGACAAGACAGCATGACAGATTTTATTTGCTGGCCGGAAAACTAGCTCAAAGTCGAATTCCGATATCTTAAGCCACCACCTGGCTATCCTAGGCACTAGATCTTTCTTTTTGTGCGTCTGACAGAGGGAATTACAATCGGTTATCATCTTAAATCTCCTGTGAAGAAGTAATGCTTGAAGCGCTCTAACGACTCGACGACAGCTAAAGCTTCCAGCTCCTAGCTGTCATATTTGGATTCCGTTGATGTTGTTGCACGGCTGAAGTAGGACACTAGCCTTAGGTGTCCACCTATTTTTTGCATAAGATTCCGGCTATCCCATGAGAGCTTATTTATATTGTGCAGAAGGTTGAATTTGAAAGTAATGCATTTTTCCATAAGAAAAAATGCTAAGAGAAGTACGAATTCGTACCACTCTAATACTTTTACGAGTAGCAAAATCGTTTTGGTCACGCCTGGAACATAAAGAGGGCAATGCCTTAACTGTTTCATCGGGGGTGTGCTCAAATACTAGTATAAGCAGTGTTGGGCGTAATCAACTACATTTGTAATCAGATTAATAATCATGATTAAATCAATCATGATTACATCAATCATGATTACATATCAATCATGATTACATCAATCATGATTACCCATCAATCATTAATCATGATTACATCGAGTAATCTTAGGGAAATGTAACCAACCGTAATCATGATAACATGATTACATTTATTTTGATTACAAATGAAACTTATCAAGAGATTTCTAAGAAAACAAACAATCTGTGATCGTAAGTAAGAATTTTTATTGCAAAAAACTCCAAGGCACTGTTGAATTATGTATAAAATTGGAGTCAGTATAAAGAATGTAAGTGGTTCGATTGATAGAGACACGCACATATCTGATCATCAACTTAAATTCAAGGATCTTGATTATGTGGGAAAAAAGGTAGCGAAAAAGATTAGAATTCTGGGGCGTATTATTGAGTCGTTGAGCGAAAATGCAATAATGCCTTTTAACGCCTCGATTTTGCCACACTTTCCATATTGCTCCAAATTTTTATATGCTAGTTCGAATGAAACCAAGGGCAGATTGCAAATATTGTAGAATAAGACAAAGTGAGTTATTTTGAAATGCAGCATATACATATACACCAGTTAGAAGCATGCTCGAAGCGCTGCAATAGGTAAATATTACTGAGATGACAGCAAGAGTGAGGATGAAAGATTAGATTTACTAACAGAACGATACAGTATTGTTTTTGATATCAGAAGATTCTAACTCTACCTCCCTTTCTTAATTACTAATAATTGGTAAAGGCAATCCACAGATATTTGATATTCCATTACCATCCCACTACAGATATGTGCTTACAAATATTAGTTTATGTGCCAACCGATTTCGGAATAGAAATACAACAATGTTTGTTTTCTTTTAACTACAATTTTAAAACTCTTGCAAATTTGTAATCAAAAAATGTACCTAACCATGTAATCATGATTACGGTTACCATTGATCAATCATTAATCGCCAAAAATGATTACTTTTCTGATTAATATTATCAATCTGTAATCATGATTACAGATTACAGATTGTAATCCTAATCATTAATCATCAATCAGATTGCATTTTGCCCAACACTGAGTATAAGTAATAAAGTAAATAAATAACATTAAATAACACAAAATATCAGTAATCCCAACACAGGCCATGACATTTTACACGATCAATTTCATTATTATCGATGTTGGGAGTGTGATCTCTGTGAATTGTTCGAAGTGTTGAAAGGCTAGATAAGAGAAGTTCGATGTCAGGCGAGGATGGCGAGCGGCCAGAATCTTTAAAAGTGAGGTCTGGTTATACAAATTCATGTGCGATGGTGCGATCAACTTCGATTAGAAAGCGAACTTATCTCACATCGAAGGGACATCGTACCAAGAAATAACGGTATTTTTCAGTTTAGAAATTAGAGAGAACGAAAATTAAAATTTTAAGGACAGTAGCATGTTCAGGGATATCATCTACCATCTCCTCCTCTTTGGTTTTTCTTTTTTACTCACTAAACCCTGACTAGAAAACTTTGTGTCTGAGCATGACTTGCAGTTAGAACATTGTCATTAGTTATGGATGCCCAAACTTTTAAGATTTAATTTAAACTTTTCTTGTGTATATCACTGAGAAAGAAAAAAATATTTTTAACTTTTTAGTTGAATTTATTTACGAAAGTTATTTATTTTAAAAGTTTTTATACCCTAGATGAAATCATAGGGGATACTAACTTTGTCATTCCGCTTGCAACACCTAGAAATAATGATGGTAGAGCAAAGTGGATTGAACACCCATACCACGCATAATATTAAAAAATATTTTGATTTTTGCATGTCTATTCGTCCTCACGATAACTCGAGAATATGTGTACTTAGAGAGCTGAAGTTTTGCACTCGTGCTTTTAAAAAAAAAGTAAAATACGTTCGAAAATCGGACAAATCGGGTGACTCCTTTATGGGGTTGCCATACAAAAATTTCGTTCTTCATTATATATTTATACAGCCTGGAACGCGCCAACGTAGAGAGCTAAAATTTTGTACAATGCGTTTTCATCAAAATAATAAATACAATTTCAAAAATAAGCTAAATCGGACAATCCATTGTTGGTGTTGCTATATAAAAATTTAGGTTTTTTACGTATACTGTAAAAACGAGCAATCTTACGTTTTTTTTTTACTTAAGAGTTCTGCAAAATATGAAATCCTATGAAATTGGTTATAATCAGTTTTACTGACGAGCCGTTCTAGAAATATATGCGAAATATCACTTCAACGATCAAACTTGCATTGATGGGTGGCCATACGAAATTACATTCGGGTGTTCATCTAGGGCACTAATTCCCAAACTTTCGACATCTGTGTACACACTCCATAATTTTCGTTACACTGAGTACCAGTCGTAAAAACAAAAATGCATATACATACATTAATAACAATAAAAACATATTTTATTTTTTCCTCTTCGAGTATATAAACAACATAAAAATGAAATTCATGAGAAGGTGTTGTGTATTCCTTCCAGAGAGAAGAGGAGTACACTGTCGTCCTTGTCTCCCGTTTGTCGACACGAGTTCCTGAAAAATAAAATACGTTTCCCTTGCGGAAAAGCTTTAACTATATATTTAAAAGAGGGTGCACACTGCTATACCACACGAGTCGATAAAACAAACGCTTTTATTTTATTTGAATTCTTTAATTAATGAAAAAACTTCTATTACAAAACTTTTGCAATTTGCAAACTATTATTTAATACTTTCAAACTTTTTTTAAAAATGCGAGAACCACCGTTATTCATTTAATTCTTTTCACTGCGAACTTAAACTGCCAACTCGAAATGCTCACTCAAAACTGCTCTCCTCATGTCCAGCGACGAGTCTTTTAAAGAAAGGCTGAGTCGTTTCAGCCTTTCCATTGGTCGCTTCAATTGACCTATAGGAATCTATGTGTCACCCATTCCCCAAAATCAGCATGTCAGACCGGAGAAAGAATCAGCCAATCAGAATTGTTCAATTCTTTCCCACAGTTCAACATTGCTTATTCGTGAAAACGAGCCATAAAATTTCCCATGGTAAAATTATGTCCACTTGTTAAATTTTCCTGAACGGCGGATTGCACATGATCAGTATACTTCAGTGATATAAGCAAGCGCATTTTTCTCACAGCTAATTATGCTAACCCATCGAAAAATGTTTAGCGCTTGAATATCTCACTCGACACTTGATCTGTCTTTCTCACGGTCAATAATGTTGACCCATCGAAATGTGTTTAGCGCGTGCATATTTCATCCGAAATATTATACGTGTTTGTCACATAATTTCTCGTCGTGCAGACAGAATTATTTGGGGCATGTGCCCTTGAATATGACGACGTCCGCTAGGACATGAAAAAATGACTTGAATATGTGCTGCGTAGATAGCCTGGCACATGTGCTTGAATCTGAGCCCTGGAATTCGTGGATGCATTTCAGACATAAATTGGCTCATGTTAATTTATGAATGCATGTTTGGACCCACTTCAGAATAAAAGGAATTTATGGATGCATTTAGTTATGCATGCATAAATTTCTTTATCTTTGGTTGTTGGTATACAACAAACGATGAAATTGTTTATGTTGAGACGGAAGATTATCATAATTTGGTTCCCTGGTTGTTAACTTTAATCTGAGATGCCGTTTCACATCCAAGAACCTGTTCTTTTTTTTAACTTAATATCTACAAATATTGAAAACGTAACTTCACATAGATATGAGGTTGGAAAGGCAAGATGTATTTCGGGATTTTCTCTGTTAAAAGTGAATACACATGTTGCACTTAGCATACATGAAGGGGGGGGGGATTGGACTTTTGGAATGCAGAATTCGATTAATATAAATTCGATCTGGTATTGGAGCAATATGATTTCAATGAGATCTTATTGGTGGGGGGATTGGACTTTCGGAATGCAGAATTCGATTAATATAAATTCGATCTGGTATTGGAGCAATATGATTTCAATGAGATATGGCTGGATGAGTCAATTCGTCATACCCTCTAATCCTGCCTATACTGTCGTTTTGCCTTGCAAATGTATTCCATGGCTAAATTTCGTTTTCTAAAAATGCAAATCGAAAGAGTTAAATAACTCAATTAGAAACAGTTCCTTGCATCTAGTAAAAACTATAGAACATTAGGTACGTTCAGACCGCAGAGTCTGTTTTATGTAGAATTCAATTCGAGTGTTGTTATGCCATAAAATTATATTGCGAAGCTGGGTAATGTAGAAGGCACTGTATTAGGAGACCTGTACCCATTAAGCATTTAATATGGAATTCCGTGCGTTTTTCATGTCATTTTTGACGAGTTTATTTGGAAATCATATACGCCATGATTGCAAGTCTTTTCATTTGATGTTGGAATTGAGTGTGGAAATCCAACGGATTTCCATGTTTTTTCCGTAGTATTTTCGCATGGAATATTACATATACCTCGTATATTATATAGGTCAGAAGCACCAAAAGAGCTGATCGATTGGTCTAATCGGGGATCAAAATGAAGGAATGCATGTAATTGAGTGAAAAGTTTTTTTTTGTAAAATAGAGAAACTTTTCGGTCAACGAGTCTAGGTTAGATTAAATTAGGTAAGCAGGAGTCACGCTAGAAATGCCTAGCCTACTTCACTTGGACCTCAAATGGGTCCATTGTGCCCTTGAGCTCATGGGATTATCTTTAAATCGGCCCTAGATCTATCCTGCTTTCCTTAGGAAACTCAGGATACATCTGAACTATTTATTTTGCAGCTGTCCCAGACTTAAAAAGATGTATGTAGCTACCTAATATCCTACCTCTTTTATTCATCAGAGCGGGGCACTCGCATTGTACGTGTTGGACGGATTCGATTTCCTCCAAAATCATACAGCTTCTGCAGAAATCGTTCGCCACTATTTCCAGTCTTCTAGCATGGTCTCGTAATACCCCTACGACCAACCAACCCAACGCGTATAATTAAGATCTGGGAAAGCAACTAAGAAAACCTTCAAGGAAAGCAAGATTGTTCGGAAAAAAGAAGCTCCACCTAGAATATATTATCCCTGAATATCTGTACCTATAAACAGAGGAGTAGGGTGGCCCCTATTGCCCCCCTCACCTGTTTTCTAACTGCTCCGAAGAAATTCTGAAGTGGGTCCTGGTTAATTCTTCTTGTTAATATAAAAGTAAATCCTACTTTTTGTAGGCAGTCCAATAAGACTTTTAATATTTATCAACTAACCCTTGAGACATTTAATAGAATTAGTGACATTTTTGTCATCTTTATCTAAGAACTTAATGCCACCTATAAAATCTCGAGCTTTATTTATAAATGCAATTTCCTGCTCACTTCCGATAAACCGTCTTCTCATTTCTTTCGCTTCAGAATGTTTGGATGTGTTGAACATATCAAAAAGGTAGTCCATCCTCTTGATAAATTCTGCCGTATCCAAAGCAGTTGCAAAGAGGTGTTTCCGGCTGCAACTGAATGACTCAGTACTTGAGCAGAATTTTTCACACTCATTTTCTGAAAGTTGTTTCGATATATATGAGCGTCAGCCAATTTTGGTGCTAGCTTAAGCTCATTTTCACTATCCATTTTATAAAATTGTTTGACATCTCTTCATCAAAAGCAACATCATATTTCGAAAAATTGTTTTTAACGAGCTTCACTAAATGAGGAGTGTCAAAGAAATAAATCATATCGCATCCGTCAACCGAGAAGGTGGTTTTTTTCTGGGATAATATTTAGTAATTTTGATAAAACCTGAAAATTTGTACCCATATCGCTAACTGAAGCCATTGGATGAAAGCCAATTTCTCTTAAGCCTCTTACTGCTTCAATAATCAATCTTTTGGCTTCTAATGGTGGACATGTAGAATTTACGAAGATATATTCTAATGGAAACTTCCAGTTTTCACAAAGCCCACGAACCATAAGCGCACTCTGAGTGAATTTATCCATCTTAACACGTCTGTTATCTTCCAATCCTACTATTCCTCCTTTGCTTCAATTATAATACAATTGGCATTTTAAACTCATTTCATCGATGCAAATTACACAATACTTGGAGAAATCCGATACCTGATTAAACTTAAGTCGCATAGCTTTTAAATTGAACGCCATGTTTCCAGGAGATGAAGGCCTCTTTTTAGTAAACCGTTTTAGCGCTGAAATATTTATAAGTGTTTGGCGACAAAAAGCTAAGCATTATTGAAATAGCTTTCACTTCATTACTGTAACGACAGGCAGCTTCATTTTACCCTTATTCCTAATATTACCTTCTACAATTTCAGCTAATTCTTCGAGAAGAACGACGTTACAATTTGATTTTTTTAACTTGTTTGTTTTCACGGCTTCATTCTTCAATCTAGCTATTTCTTTTCTTTATTTCTCTTTTCGGGGTGTCGCACAGGATAAAGATTTCAGAGTTTGGGATGCTTTCTTTGAAGTGAAGGGAGTTCCCGTATTTACTATATTTGCAAAAGAATTTCCTTTCAAATAATTGCGGGAATCTTCCACAGAACCATTGTTTATTTCCAGAAGAGCTGTATTCAAGGACCAAGTTTCGGTCGTCCATATCTACCTCTTCTAAATATCTATCTTGTATTACTCTATCTGAGCCGCAGACTTTGAGTTGACCTTGGAGTGGAAGGAGCTCCCGAACTTACTATATTTAGAAGACTG
This sequence comes from Dioctria linearis, assembly GCA_963930735.1. NCBI lineage: Eukaryota > Metazoa > Arthropoda > Insecta > Diptera > Asilidae > Dioctria > Dioctria linearis. The sequence continues at coordinate 130,649,230 of OZ005742.1, read as the reverse complement.
CTCTCTTCCAAATAATTGCGGGTTGCTCTCAGTGGACTATATATTTTTTCTGTCTATTACGCTATCTGAACGTACACTTATCTGGAATTGTGACATATTCTTCGAAGTGGATGAAGTTGCCAAATTCACTATTGTCTGACTGATGTCTTCGCAAAAATTACTGCAATTAATGAGAGACTTACAACTCTTTTCTTTGCGAAGAGCGGTATGAGGAGCTTGGAACTCAGTAAAAAGCTCTTCCTTACCTATACCTGTACAACAATCTGAATCTAAGTCTACAACCCTACTTAGCTGCATGACAGTCTGATGTTCTTTTCTGAAAGTCCAAAATATTGGCAACAAAATGTTAAAAATGGACAACAAAAGAAGGTAATTTGTGGTTTTGGAAGAGATTTTGTAGTATGCACTCATTTTTAAAACGTTTAAGAAACAATATTAAACAAAAAACACAAGCTTTCCTTAGTCTACTGAGGATGTCTCAAAACAGCCGAAACCGCGGTCTATATATAAGTAAAGTATTTTTATATTTTTATTTGTGGAAGACAACATTAATAAAGAAAAGAAGCAAAAGTGGTGGAAAACTTGCGTTTTTTGTATCTTAAACGTTTTAAAAATAAAAGAAGGTAAGTTTTCCTTTGCCTCCCATATAGCAGCCATAACATCCAAAGCGTTTAGGTTAATCGGGTTTATTTTTCATACATTCAGGTCCTTTAAATGCTCCATGTCTTATATTACTCTTATAAACTCAATAATTAGAACTATCTTAGAATATTCATGTCATGTATGTAACTCGTTTTACTCATGTTATTCTGACCACATTGAGTCAGAATCCAGGGTCTTGTGGTTTAAATTCAATAATATTTCTCTTGAATATCCCGAAAGGCTCAGTCATTTTAATTTGTTATCCTTGGTTAATCGTAGAGCGTACCTTGATAATATTTTTCTTTTTAACCCATTCAGTACCCATCTTAAACGCGTATTGGAAAAATTTTTTAGTGATGGTTTATAATCATATGGGTCACATAAGTACTTTACGGTAATACATTTTTACCTACCTGTAAAAGTGGGGTCGGTGAGACATGTACACTTAAGTGCACATGGGTAGTCATGGTAGTCAAACTCTGACTCCTTCATATAAAAAATGAGGGACTATAGATACGAGAGCTAATGAAATGTGTTTTGAGCGAAAAAAAAGTGTCTATTATAAAATAATGATTTATTTTAATTTTAATTTATTTAAATGTAATATAATTGGTAGTTCACTTGAATATAAAAGTATAAACATTTTTATTAAATGGCATTAAAAATAACTTATTTTCGATGATAATCGAAGAAATATTCAGAGTTTCGCCGAATGCACCGATGTGCTTTCAATTTCGAACATCGTCCTTATATAGTTTGCATTGAACTGCTGTACTATGCGTCGAATCGAAGCGTGGAAAGTGATCGACTTGGTCGTAACGGGAATTAATGGGTGGTGAAGAAAAGTAATTTTGTCGCTTCGGTCCGTGTATATCTTCCTTCTCAGCTGGAGAAGAAAATTCAGCCAAATTCGAGGGACGCCCCCGTTTGTAATCTGATAACTGTTGGGGATTGGCGAAACGCTAACGAGGGTATCCAGCCTTTATTGAATGCAAGCAAGTCCATTTGGTCCAGCATTCCATTTCTAAGAGCATCTGCTCTGCATTCAAGCCAACTAACGGTGATTACCATGTCGAAGAAACGCATAATTACACGCAAAGTCCATTTTTCGGATTTAATAAAAAGTCGATAGTATTGCAGCATTTGAACGACACGCCTATTCCAACAAAGTTTGATGCCAAATAAACACCTTTGTTGTCATACCATTTTGTGACAACTGCTTTTCTGTAACGGCTGATAACCTCTTCCGCACAGCCGCGGCCTTTCGCATCTCTGCATCAGTCCGTGCGTACATTGTGAAAAAGCCACGCTGAAACCAAGTTTTTCCAAGAACGCCGTTTCGATTTCAGTGATCGAGCATTGATAGGCAATGAAATCGAACAGCATTCCACTTTTACCGCATAGCAGATGGAGTTTTATACCCCATGGGCATGATTTTCCTCATATATATTGTTTCATTTGCAGACGTTGTTTGAGCGGTATAATTTGCCCATCGACACAAAGTGTTTCTTCCAATAGGCACTCCAACAACCGTTTTTGAACTTCATGCATGATCGGTCACACACGATAGAATTTATCATTATGATTCACTGACATAATGAGAATGGACTGAGCGTTCTTGCTTCAAAAATGGCACAAATATTGAACAGGCTGTGAAAACCCGTTATTTCGTACAATTGCACACCGATTCATAATTTAATATTGTTTGTCGATTGGAAACACTAAAGATGTTATAAAATATTATTGCATTAATTTAAAATTATTTAGAAAGTTAAACTTGTTTTAATGAACCCATAAACTCATTTGTAATATTACTGAAAAATGTGCTCCTCTGCAGATTTGTTGTCAAATTTCCTTGAGCTTGTAAGAGATAAACGTATAAAAACAATATATTTGTCTGAATTTTTATGTCAATTCCAGTGCATTCGAATTAATACAGTCGTACTGTTTCCAATATTGGTTACAGTTCAGTGTACATTTTGAGCTTGAAAGAGACAAATAGATTTTAGTAAAAATTGGTGCCATTTTTAACTATAGGAATTAGATAGGATGGCTCAGTCCATTCTTATTATATGTCAGTGTTATTATTAGTGTGTCTATAAGATGCAAATACATACACAGTACATATAATCGATTGCGTGACATATTCTCCGTGAATATTGGCAATGCAGTCCCTTTTTCCCAAAAAATTTTGATCCCCAGAAATTTCAAAATTTAAATATTTTGTTTTTTGTTGTAATCAATTGGCAATTCCAAATGCCAATACATAAAGTTCCGCACATCGACATGTCCACTCTTAAGGAAGTAATTTTATTTTTGAGATTTTTTTATGTTTTTTTATGGTTTTGTTCATATAATATATATTTATTTACAGAGGTACTGAATTATTTAAAAGTTGAATCACTACATTTACACCCGTACACTCAAATGTACATTTGATTTACAGCGACTGGAACACTTACCCGATCAGCAATTCCAAAAATATTTTTTTCAACGTGTTTATAAGATGTGGATGAGTAAGACTGAATTTACCTATATAGCTACGAACACTTTCAGGGACTTTGTTTTATGTCTAAAATTTGAAAACGCAAAAATAATCTTTTTCTTTTGACCTTCTTTAAAAAATGTCTGAAAACGACTAAAAATTTTAACGAATCTGCATTTTGCATTTTAAAAGAAATTACATTAAAAAGTTTTACAATTAATTTTATGGGGATCCCAAAGCTATGTACACTAGAGTGTACATCGGTAGTGAAAGGGTTAAGACTGCTTATTTGATTGTCCTACCATACTGTCCAGGATTGACTTTAACGCTCCCACTCGCATATCAAGGAATATACATTGCTTCAGAGACTGCCCTCTCGCAGGTCCAAATTCAAAGAAAAGTCGCCTACCTTCAGTATTTTGAAATAATATAATTTGAACGTTTTCTTATGCCATTTGATGTTTTTATGTTGGCTGCAGATGCTATCACCGCAGGAAGAATAAGGTAAAGATAGTGTTTACCCAAGGTGTATAGAATAAAAGGTATTCTCATTAAAATTTTGACACATGTCCTGTGACGTAATTTTGTACACTAACGATATACGTATATATAGAAAAGACATTTCGCGTCATTTTGTACAATAATTTCCGCTAATGGAGGAACATGGCTCATGAGAATACTTGGTATTTGCCATGATCCGTCAGGAAAATAACGTCCTCACGATAACTCGAGAAGGTGTTCACTTAGGTAGGTGAAATTTTGCATACGGCATTTTAAAAAAAATGCAAATTTAATGCGATAATGGGACGAATCGGGTAATTCCTACGTAGGGTTGCCATGCAAAAATTTCATTTTTCACTATATATTTGAACACTGCCTGAAAACCCGTCGACGTAGATAGCTAAAATTTTGTACATTATAATTTCATATTAATAGTAAGTAAAGCTTCAAAAATGGACTAAATCGGGCAACCCCTTTTTGGTGTTGTCATATAAAAATTTTGGTTTTTTTCGTATACTGTGAAAACGATCAGTCCTAGGTGTTTTTATTGTACTAAAAAGTTCTTCAGAATATGAAATCCTCTGAACTTTGTGATAATCATTTTTGCTGTCCGACGAACCGTTCTAGAAATATATGCAGAAAACCACTTCAAAAATCAAACAGGGAGGCGTTGAATAAATATAAGTAACAACAAATGATGAATTTAAATTTAAATTCAAATACGGCTACCAACAGTTCTAGCTGCAAAAGCAGATTCCTAGAGCTTATCCTGGATTATGGTCTATAATATAAAAGTTTTTAATTGCATTTCCTTCATAGTATTTAGTGGAACGTTGGTTCAGTGCGGGTACAAATATATTAACAAAAAAAAAAACCGAATCCAAATAGCTAATCGCGTCAACTTAAGAATGCTGCTGACAAAAATAGAGCCGCGGATTGATACATTGATAACAGCGCACCAGGTTCATTAGGATTATTTATAATGCCATTCGTAATTTTTATTTTCATATTGTTCTTCGTTACATTCATCGTTATATTGTGTTTGTTAAAGCAAAGTCTTTTGTTTGCCTGTTAATAATTAGTAAACTTGAAAGATAAGTTAATGGTTAATATACCGGGCTACTCGGAACTTGTATCGGCAGCAATAGCGATTAAAAAATATTTAAGTAAAAACGCATCTATTATCCAAAAACGAATGACAAATTTTATTTAGTTTAATATCACTTATATATACCAGCTAAATCTAAGCACCTGTGCTTCATAAAAATTGCTGACTCTATTCACGCCACATAACTTTCCAGCAAATTCTAGCAATGCTTGCCACCAAGGCAAAGCTTGATAATTTACCTGGGATCATGTTGCGTCAGGCGTTCGGTGAGAAAATTATGTGGCGTAACTTGAGTAAGGAACTTGCGAATAAATTCAAAGTTTTACACATAAAGAAACTTGGGATTTTTAATGCAATTTTGCAGTTTTATACATTCCTCCCGCCTTGAGCTCTGGCTTATAAGTATATTTAACTTTAAAATCCCGAACTTTACACTACACACTTCAGAACACATTTGCCATTTTCACAATTAATTTACTCTTCTTCTTCTTTTGAGTAGCAACAAGAAGGGTATATAAGTACCATCCGAGTTCGGGTTACCAGCATTACGTTTTTTTTATTTATGCCAACATTCAATTTGTGTGTAGTAACCAGCATTTAGTTAGAATGGAATAGAAAAACATTTATTAAAGAAAGACACACACACACACACACACACACACACAAACACAGGCCGACACTCGCGGAACACAAAACACGTTATCAATATCAATTTTTGATATTAGATTTGAGAAGACCAAAACCTTAGCTTTAAAATGACCTACCATACTCTGTACCGAAAATGTAGCGCTTTCTGCGTTTTTTGCACTTTTTCTTAAGCATATACGCGAAAATGGCTGAAAAAGTTCAATAACTGCCAGAAAGTAGGCAATTATCTTTTGGAAATGACCTTTTTCAGCCATTTTCGCTGGATATGCTTAATAAAAGGTCCAACGATTTTCTATCTTCCAAAGTTTAAATCATCAGAAGTTACAGGGTGATCTATAAAAACATACCCAAATATTTTAAAGTCTGGTTATCAACCCCCCCCCCCCCCCCCGCCCCACCCCTTCAATTTTTTATTTGTTTAAGCATGACCTATCCGTAGCCTTCGGGTGGCAGACTACATAC